>CM040995.1:12874767-12902267 GCA_022985145.1 Pangasius djambal | reverse complement strand
AAAATACAATATGTACACTTATACACTTACACTTGTTCTATGCAGGGTTGCAGGGTAGCCTGGAGCCTATCCCAGGGGACTTGGGGCACAAGGCAGGGGACACCCTGGCATAATCACACACACACACCCATTCACACACTACGGAAAATTTACTGTAGAGATGCTAATCGACCTACAACGCATGTCTTCGGACTGGGGAGGAAATCAGAGTACCCGGAGGAAACCCCCGAAGCACAAGGAGAACATGCAGACTTTGCACACACAGGGCAGAGGCGGGAATCGAACCCCAACCCCAGAGGTGCAAGCCACTGTGCCCCCTGCCTACTCACATGTGAACAGATTTTTTTTTTTGGACACATTTTTGACACATTTGTTAGAAATGTGTGCTATTTCATGTGTAGCTGGCAACTGTGTCCACTAGGCTTACGGCTGTTTAAACATGAGAGTATGGGGCCACACAGAAGCCCAGGGGAATTCAGATATACAGGGACGGGACAGTTTTTAAAGTTGCACTTTGTCTAAGTTTAATTTCCATAAATAAAATTAATACCCCAACACATTTCTGAAATACTCAAGGTATTCCCTAAGTACATGTCAGGGAAAATCAGAATCAGAATTGGCGCACATTGACCAAAGAGTACAATATAATACGATACAATACAATACAATACAGTACAGTACAATACAATACTACATACTACACTACAATACAATATAATACAGTACAGTACAGTGCAATATGATGCAATACAATGTGATACAATACGATACAATGCAATGCAGTAAAACACAATAAAACAGTGCAATACAATACCAAAGAATAAAATACAACGCAATGTGATGAAATACAATACAATACAGGGCAATACAATACAATTACAATAATCACAATTGCAATTGCAATTACAATATAATACAATATAATATATCTGTACAGAAAGACAGTACAAAAGTGCGATGGCTTACCTTTTTTTGACTGACTGAAAACTGTTTCAATCTTTATTTTCATCCTCAACGAAATGTAAAACGCTATTTGTTTGTAGTCTACATATTCATGACATCAGTAAATCAAATTTCAGTAACCGGAGCGGTGAGAGCGCTGTGGCCTAACCACTAGTCCTCCAAGGAACTTAAATTAGATGGGTTAATAAACGTTTAACAAAAGTAAATTTATATTTATAATAATATAAACAGAGTTAAACTAGAAACTAGAATTTTCATGAAACTAGGAAATATCTAAAACCAACATTTTAACATCGTGTGACTGGCTGGAGTTCTGAGTGTGGAAAGTTTAGAAATTAAAATGTTTCATTGCTTCAATAAATCAATATAGGTTTGCTCATTTTGCCTTATATTTGAATATATTCATAAAATAATATCTGTTCTGCATTCATAAAGGGATCTGTAGACGTTTAAGTCTGTCTGTGGCATTAAAACCCATGTGCTAACTTGAAATATAACTCTAAACTTTCATGCAGATAAACTTATCTGTGGATCTCTGAGGATTTGTTTAGATTTGTTTCTGCAAAGAAAAAGAGGTTAACATTTAAAAGCATTAGTCTTTGTAACAAAATGATGCAGTTTGGGAGCTGAGGATTATCCTCCCCCCCCTTTTTTTAGGTGTCAGAGCAATTCATTTAATTGTTAATGTGGAACCCAGGCTCTTTTTTTCCTCACACTTTTTCAATAGGTCTTTTATTCACAATAGTATGCGGGCAATCATTGCTATTGCTATTAAACAGCATCCCACTGGTTTCACGCTGCTAGTCACAATGCAGGTCTCAGTCTGTGATAATCAGCTGAAATGCAATGCAATGCTTTGGATGCCATTACCTAAAATTCCTTTTCCTCTAGTTTAGTTAATTTGTTTTGCAACTTTTTTTAGACAGCTGTGTCACTTTAAATGATATGACCAAATCAGTCGATGAGGGGTGTTTGCTAGTCGTTGTGTCTGGATGCATTCTTGTATTTGGAGTGCTACATGGTAATGATATTAGAAGCCTCACTCTATAACACAGGGTTGAGTGCTTCCAGATGCTGACCTACTTCATCTAGCCTAATTTTTTTTAATTCAAATTCCCACCATGCAAAATGCATTGTTATAAAACTGAAGAAAGACCTTCTTTCTTTTATTTAGCATGTGTTCTTCGTTTTTTCCTTTTCTTTTAGATTATGTTGTGTTGATTTTTTGTATTTTTTTAACTAACATTTGCCCATATGGACTGCTATGTAAGTGGCATCAGCCTCAGAAGTCTCACACTCATTTATTGTCTGATGTGTATTGTACTCAGACATCGTTGTCTTAGTCTCACACACTCTTGATATGTAGAGACTTGATATATAGACAGTGTAAGCCACACTGTTTTCTGGTTGTTGCATATAGACTGTATCTGTTGTATCACCATTTGCACAATCCCAAAAACAATGACACATGACTGCTCGATTGCAATGCAAAACAAATGACAACTTGTACTACTTCCTTGTAAATGTAGGCAGTTCTTGGATATGTTATGTGACAAAAGCTGATGAGTTTATAACCCAGCATGCTTTGCATGATGTAATAAAACTGGCCTTTTTTAATTACTCATGTATGTATAAAGTTTTGTCAGACAATTCTGTGATATTAAGATATTCAATATAACACACATTTACCCCAAAAGGCAGACAGAACCTTATAAATACAAGATTTCATATTGTTGTTGGTGACCGAAACAATATTGTAACTTTTCTGTTCATGTGTTCTAACCTTAACTTGATGTTCTTAAACTGGTTAGAACTAAATGAAAAAAAAAATCCTTTAATTTTACATAGGCTGTATGTAGGCCTAATATAATAAAATAGTATGTTTGGAAAGCTGTTAGATCCGGCAGCTGTGTTTGTATTGACAAGGACTTGTTCACACACACACCCATGCACACACACACACACACACACACACACACACACACACACAGGTTGTTACACATTGTCAATAGATTTAGCCAATTTCCCAGTTAAAAATACATAGACATACTAGCTGGTTAAATACCTTTCCCTAGTCTGGGTTAGCTAGCTAAGCTGTTTTCCTCTAATTGTCACGAGTACAGTGCAACAGCAAACAGGTTTGGTTAACTGTCTAATGTATACGTTAACATGAAGTTTCATGTTAAGTTAAATGTTTACTGTAAGTTTTATTTACCTTGTTTCTTCATTTCTTAACTAAAGCAATATAGCAATATAACCTGTACTGCCAGTTATATATTGAATGAAACCATGCCAGATGTGATCTTGATCCAAACACATTTGGAAGTTGGAAGTTAAGACATAAATAATAAGCTAGTCAGCTAGCTGGAATGAAAAATAACATTACAAACTGGTAACAGAGATTTCAGATTAATGCTTCCCCCCATTTTTCTTGCCAGTTTTTGTCTCCTTAGCATTTTTCACCCACCAGCCAGCCCATCCCTATCATACGACAGCTACCAACCAGGAAGGGTTATGGCTAACATGTGCTTCCTCAAGACACATGAAGCCAGTCAAGCACAGGGCAGATTAACACACTCGGAGGCAGGGCCTGACTAAATCCAATTAATCATCGTTATCGTTTTTCCATTCCAGATATATATGAACACTTCATGATCACTGCTTCTTCGTGGCCTTGTGACATTAGCTACATTAGTTACCTAATGTAGTCATGTAAATTGCAGTTTATGTTATTTTCACACCACAAGGGGGTACCCTGCACCTGCCTGATCCGTAAACCTTTTCACCAAATGATACATGTTTATTTTAAAATCACAATGCCCTCTGATGGTCCCACTTACAGCAAGAAACAGCCTTGCTTGGACGAAAGTGCTATCAGCCCTTTTCCACATACACAAGCTCACAGAGGCCCATGATTGGCTAGTGTCTCTGTGATTGACAAGGGAGAGAGACTATACCCTCCCTCCCACGAGCCAATGCTTTTCTGTTGCACCAGATTAATATTTTTGTTCAGTTAAGGATGTTCATGGTCTCGGTTGTGTTTTAGTTTTTAGCAAAATACAGTTTGAAGCTTTCTGAACAGGTGCTCTTAATGCTTGCATTGATTCCAAATTGTTATCTAGATATTTACTTTAGTAGATTTGCTTATTTACCTTTGTAGTGATGTCTTTGCCTTATTTCTGCTGTGGATGAAACAGTAGCTGAATCTCTCTTTGTTTCTTCATTGCACCTCTGCTTAGTGATATGGGAAATACCTGTTTCTGCAGTTGTGTGAGCATGTATATGTTTGTCGCTGATCTGTTTTTATATGTTTTCAGGGAATTCATTGTCGACCAACAGGGCAATGTGTGCAGGAACACGGGTCACATGACAGGTAAGAAACATTCAAACAGAGAGTATCACAGAAAAATAATATGCAAGATTGTAATTAGATTTTTTCTTTTGTTTCTCTGCCTCTCAGTCTCAGACATCTTGTTTTGTACACTTTTCTGGCCACAAGCTTCAGAATCTTGAACGTTGCAATGTGATTATTCACACTTCGATGCACCATTATGCAGAGGGAAAACAAAATCTTGAAATAGTTTTTTTTTTTTTCTGGAGAAGGATCTAGCCCCAGGATTAAAAAAAAAAAGTGCACAAAATTCAGTCTTAAGTATTTATTAGAGTTTCGTTTGAAACAGTTAGTGACAAGTGAAAACCTCTGTTCGCTCCTGATGCATATATTTTTATTACCTGCCTGTTAACTATTTTTTTTCTTTTCCAGATTATCTGAGTGATGACACAGAGAAAGCACCGCCGCTTCAAGCTCACACGCTGAGAGAATTTGAACAGGTGAGCCTCTTAAATCTTTTTAATACTTTTTTTTTAGTAAGAAATATTAAAACTGAAATGAATCCCTGTTCCATAAAGGCATGTAATCATGCAATCATTTTTAATCTGTATGTTTAAACACACTATGATAAGAGGCAACTTTCTGAACATAGACTATTAATAAATAGTCTAGACTGAAAAAGTGTACAGTACAGTGCAGAAGTTTGCATCCCCCATGTTTCCTGGGGGAGTGAAAGGAAAATGTATCCCTATTTTACAATTTATCTAAAATAAAACCCTTAAAAGCTAAAAATGAAGTGTGGATGCATTGTGCAGCAGAACAACAATACGAAACAAAACAAAGAAAACATAAACCCAGCAGGAAAAGAAACAAAAGTGAAGAAAAAAAGTATAATAAATTTATCTGAACCATTTTTAATGGGAAACCTTTGCACTGAATATAGTCATTGTTGGACGAAACCGAATTTAAATTTGGGTTTGTTATTGGGTTTGTTTATTTTTGGGAAAATTTGGATTGACGCCACCCTGTGGACATGTATGAGAATGTATTTTACTTCAAGTCTGGTGCAACTGTACAACAGAGTTGAGTATCCTGCTTTTAATAGATCCAACAGACCAACATTGTACAAAGAGTGGTATTTTACAAGGTGAATGTCTTACATGTATATATTTGTCTTTATTTAAAAAAAACTGTTTGTATAATCAGCAGAATCAACGCTTGTAGATAGACCTCTGAAGCAGTATGATCAGTGAGTTATAATCTTAAATATGAAATACTTAATTACTAATTACAGCAACCTAGGCAGCATAGTTTCAAGGATCATGTACTGTAGCTGCTGAATAAGCTGATATGTCTTTGGAATTTTGTCCTTTCTTGTAGAAATATGCTATTGCAAGAAACCTCTGGAACATTTTGTTACGTGGTTTGTGTTAGGTCCTTCTACAAGCACGCAGGTTAGTCTGTGCTTCGAGTGCCAAGTCAGTACACGTTCAGAGAATTCAAAACTGCTTTCAAAAAAGATAAATAATGCACGCTAAGTAGTATGCCTAAATATTAATGACTTCAGTAATAGTCCTGACAAGCTAATTCTGAGAAGAATTATCTGCCTACATTTCCTCAGTATTACAGAAGCATTATGAGAATACAAAACTTCATTGTGCACATCAATGTGACTGTCACAAGTGTACCAAGTGAACGGGCAAAACCTTTCGGGTGCTCTGCTCTAGCTCAGCGCCATGCTTGCTGTCTAGCTTGCTATCTAAAAGCTTAGAGAATAAAATACCTCTAGTCGCTTCTGAGGTGTGTATTTTTTTTACACAATCTGTATTCTCTGTGTATTTTATTAACTATTTTGTGCATTGTTCTTCAAACTTTTATTGAAGTGACGTGTGGCCAAGTATGGTGACCCATACTCGGAATTTGTGCTCTGCATTTAACCCATCCAAGTGCACACACAGTAGTGAACACACACCCGGAGCAATGGGCAGCCTTGCGGCGCCCGGGGAGCAGTTGGGGGTTCGGTGCCTTGCTCAAGGGTCTCACCTCAGTCGTGGTATTGAGGGTGGAAGAGAGCGCTGAAAAGGCTAGCTAAACAAAAGGATAGCTGACTAAAATTAAAAAGGATAGCTAAAAAGTAAAACTTTAAAAAGGATAAAACTTTAAAAAGGATAGCTAACTAAAATCCAGAGCAATAAATATATGCAGTATGAGCATGTTTAAAGTACCAAAATACAGAGAAACACGCTGACCCGTCCCATCAATAGCCCAGCTGTAATGAGTTTTCACTAGGGGTGTAACAATACATTCCTGTCACAATTAGATTCATGATACTGGCTTCAAGATTCAATTCAATCTTTTAACAAAATTTGAATGAAGAAAAATTTTGACTGGAAAAGACTTTTCTTTCTGAATCATAAACAGTGCAAAATATTGTGCATTTTTGTCTGTATAAACCTAAATAAATCAACACTTGCTATGAACAGAGGCTAAATATTGTAAACAAAATGTACTACAGGTTCACCATATCTTAAAAATAACTATATAAATTTGTAATTTCTCCCCAGTATTTTAATTGAATAAGCAATGTGTCTGACCTGGGGAAAATGATCAGCTGAAAGATAATGAGCTCCATGGCAGAAATAGAGCTCCAAAGTCACCTAAAAACACCTAAGTACACGATTATGTAACCAGTGTGCTTTTTATGTATTTTAACTCTATGGCTTATGCAGATTGGGATCTCTGGTGTTCAAACAGTGCAATTGCATTACATTGCATAATTAACAAAATGCTGATTTCTACAATATGAATGGCAGATTTTCCACGATGCACATTGCGATGCAAAGTGTCATGACGTACTGTTACACCCCTAGTTCCCACAACTGTTCCACCAAGTTCCACAATGAGGATAAATTGGCTGACTATCCTATAGCTATAGCTTTCCATCAAAATAGAGAAAAAAATAAATGACTTGCCTGGTCAACAAGAAAAATGCTATCAGCCAATTTTCTTCTTATAGCATTATATTAACTCTTACTCTGTCTTCCATTTGTTTAGTGTCTCACTCTCTGTCACACTTTCTCCCCCTGATTGGCTTTGTCTCTTGTCTGTCACCATGTGGTCAGACTTCTTTTAAGCCTAAAGTTGAGGATTGATGTATGTTTGATGTATCTGAGCTGGCATATGATGTACAGATGTGTACAAGCAAGATATGTACAAGTTTCCTGACAATTTCCACCAAACATCCCTGACACAGCACTGTAAATTACTATTGCAGGATTGTCATAGCATCTTATTATAGAATACATTTTGTCACCATCTTAGTTGTTTTAACAGATGTGTTCTAGATATTCCCTCAAGCTAGACCAGATGATGTTATTTTCTCCATGGGAGTAAAAGACTCAGCCCAGCCCTGATCAATTATTTAGACCCTGGTACACGAGAACAGACTGGATGATGTCATGCTAAATGGCCCGTTTTGCGCACAGCCTGCTCTTAAAGCTTTGGACACTGTCAATAATGATGTATATCATAAAAACATGGAGATTTTTTCTTGAAGCTATCATTTAACAGAACTGAGTGGCCAAATGTCATATATGCTATATATTTGTCTAAACCACTTTCATGCACCTTATAATACATTATTATCTAATAGAAAATGAGCATGATGGATGGTACAAACTCAAATTTATGATATTTTGCACTACTCAGAGAATAATATATAGTAAATAGCACAATGTCCCTTTATCATTGTGTTTAGATGATTCATTATATTTAAGTTTTATATAGATCCGTAAGTTAACAATAAATGACACAAGATAGTCTTCTGTTTCAGTTTGTGCCCGATAGATTAGATTAGAGATTTTTATCAACATTTACAAGTATACAGTAGAATGAAGTAGTGTTCTCCAAGGCCTTGGTGCAATATTACAGAACTCACAGACAGCAGTGGACACCTTGACACCATGTAGAGCAAAAGGGTTTTTTTCCCCAGTAGAGGGCAGCAAAATGGTGAAATGGAAGTCCATCCATCTCCATTGCAAAAACGTAAATTGTTGTGTAAATGTTTCAATTGTGTGCTACCCTTTGTTGAGTGTATATGAATTATTTAAGCCTTTACATGTAATTTTTTTGTCTTGTAGGCAGGATTATTTGTGGTTCATGATTTTTGGGGTTTATATACACCGTAATAATATCTAATTGTGGAGACGTCCCTAATGTAATATAATTTAATGTACACGAAATGTGCATAAAGTTTTTTAATTGTGGAAATGGCGTCTTCGAACCCATCATTTTAGCTTTTCTTGTCCTCCAGGTCAGAACACAGCTTGTTCACTGCTGAAAAAAATCAAAATAGTGCATCTTTAAGTACTAATAATTGACCATCATTGAGAAAATGGAACAAAATTGGCAAATACAAATCAAATAGTAAGACACTGGCAGTCAGACTGCTTTCTATATTTTTATAGTAATAAAAGGATACAGATATACTCCAAAACAGACAATTACAAAGATAATTATAAGATAATCCTTTATGAATCTGGTAAAACATTTACAGTTACAGTGGTAAAACATTTATGATATTAATAATAGTAGATTGGTAATAGCAAATAGAATATGTATAATACTATAATAATAATATAATATAATAATATAATATAATACTATACTTGGATTGTGCGACGGTTTGTACAGCCCCAAGCTGCATATGAGTCAGGTATCTTTTCTCCAGTCCAGTTATGAGAGTTATAGCTACGGTGATGTACAATCCAGTGGCCAGTATGGCGTCTATGTATGTATATGTCTGTGGGATTTCTGGTTTCCACAAGGACAATAAACTTTTAAATCCCAGGACATGATGTCCTTTTTTGAGCAAGAAAAAAAAACCAGTTTGTTTGAAAGATATACTGGCAAATAAATGAGATAATCTTTGTGTTTCCCAGTGAGCTATGGGAAAAGGTCTGTAGCTGGTCATCTGCAGTGCTAATCAAAATGACCTAGTGGGTAGGTGGGAAAGTAGGTGGGTTTTCACCATATTTACTGATGGAAAGTACCAGATTCCAGTGAGAGCCGGAAGTCTGGCTAGGAAGCTGCTCACTTTTATACCAATATAACACCAGCCATTAATGGGAACGAAAATTCAGTCTGCAAAAACAGACAAAAGGAAACACTTATAGTCTATAGGACTGGAACGGTGTAATGTTATCGACTTGTTTTTGGTGCAGATTTGAGGTGCCAAGGCCCCATGTGTCAGTAGAGGCTTTTACCTCAGTCTGATGTGTTACGCTCAGGGGGTATCAGTCTACGGCACTGATGCTGTCTGCTGAAAATGGCTCCATTAGTCTCTCAATGAACGTTACATACCACACACACATACTCCTCCAGGATCAATGATTGAGAGTTGGGGATTGATCGACCAGGATCTTCCAGCTGTGCCCCCCATTCATAAGATGTAAGAAGAGAAGGAACACACACACATTCATTATGATTCCCATCCATTTATGTTATTTGTCCGAGGTATATAAAGCTTCTGTAAGAAATGCCCTGCATCCAGATACCACTAGCTGTTGCTGTATTGAATCTTCTGTGCCGTATGTTCACAAGAGTAACAAGAGGAAGCTCCAGGAGATCTGTTGCACCTGTTCTGAAATAGCAGAGCAGCCAATGGCTCTCTTGTGAGATTAGATTCAGATTCTCTGCTTCAGAGGGCATGGTTACAATCATAATTACACACTCACCACCTGGCAGATGGGTTAAACCAGTGCCTCTTCATTTGTCTGACCTTCACCATGTTCTCTGTCTTTATGGTTCAGGATTACTGTATTGCTTAATATCCAAATCCAGTAAAGAGCACACTGCTGGCGTCACTACCACTGCTGTCAAAACCATTTCTATGATTCTTTGATCAGCTTTCTTGACATAAAGAAAGTCAGAACATTTCATAATACTTATTAAAATGTTTCTCACATTTTGACTGCTGTGTGCCAAGAGGAAACAGGTCTCTGTAAATGGGAGAAAAAAAAAATCAAAAGATGTGGACCAACAACATCCAACCAGTCAAGACACTGAGGCATCTCTACCTGCCTGTCAATCATGTTGCCAGTCAGTTTAACAAACTCCGTTTTCTTGCACTCGTTTTCAGGCGTTCTAGGCATATGTTTTGATGACGGAGCATTAAACTAGGTAGCTTTAGCTACTTTCCGAAGTACATGGATACAGCTCTATGCTGAAATAGCAGTTATTGTACATATTGTGATGTAATTAAAAAGAAAGTGTAGATCCTCGGATCGTGAAGGAAATAAAATGGGAAAGGATAGAATCTTTGCTCTTTGGGTTTGGTGTGATTTTAGCATGTTTCTTGAACTGCACCACCGATCTTCCCTCTTCCTCTTTTACTGTGTACGCATCTCTCTCTCTCTCTCTCTCTCTCTCTCTCTCTCTCTTGGGTGATCAATTTACATATTGCTGGTGCCTGTGATCTTGTAAGCCAGTCCTTCAGCTAGGCACAGATTCCTGGGATACCTCCCCCTGAGTAAAAAAAGCCCCAGTCCTCCCCTCCCTGCCCCAGAGCACATTATGACCGCACAATGGACACAGCTCTGAGACTAAGGGCCTTCTCTCTGGCCCTTTAGCAACCTTCTTTTGTGTGTGTGTGTGTTTGGGAATTTTTTTTACCAAACGTGTGTGCGTGTGTATCGAATCAATATGGGGCTATAAATTGCAATCGTGTCGTAGTTTAGTTTATCCGTACAGTCGTTTTTATTGTATTTAGTGCGTGTTGCGATGTCGTCGAGCTGAGAGTGACGGGGGGGGCACGCGATGCCCCCCGAGGTGAACACACACACCGGACATGTCTAACAGTTACCGCACTCTCTCACAGCACCTCAATGACCTGAAGAAGGAGAACTTCAGCCTCAAGCTGCGCATCTACTTCCTGGAAGAGAGGATCCAGCAGAAGTATGAGAACAACAGTGATGATGTCTACCGAACGGTGAGTGGCCTAGAGTTGGCTGTGGGAATTTATTTGTGGTTTTCTGTTGATTTGTGATAGTGACTCAGGTCTAGGTTACAGTATATGGTTTTTTTTCTGCATGCTTTTGTATAATGATGCAAAAAGTGTGGATAAATTCGGAGCTCATAGATGAAGTCTTCTGAGTCAAAGCCACTGAAGCTCTCGTGCATTATGTAAAGAGGATAGATGTCCTAGAAATCTAAAAATGTGCTAACGTTCTTTACATCTCATCTTTAAGAACACGCCTTTACCATTATAGCAGATCTACATTCCATTGGCGTGACATAAATCAGCACAGATTTTACCAGCATCTCATTGTGCGATGATGATCTTCATGAAAAAATACATTCCTCCCACCTTGTGGTAGGCAACAGGACTGTGATTTATTTGGCGGTTTGGCTGTGATTTTTTTCCCCTTATCCATACAACATGAATATAAACATGACTAATCACATCAGGCATAAGTCATTATAAGGACAGGTTCGTGTGTTCACTTAGGAAACAGAACAAAAACAGCTTATCAGCTTGAATATTTGTGTAGTATTTCTATATTGGAGTAATAATCCATCTAACAGGTTTGTTACTGTTTGCCCTTGCAAAAAGACATAATGCAGGAAGGAAACTGTTATTCTTCATAGGTGCTTCATAGATGTATTAATTAATAATCAAAATATATGATTGGATGGCATAAATATATAATTAATTTATAAATCAACATCAGTGATAATGCTACCTCGTCTGTTTGATGCTTCAATGCGTGTTAGAGTGGTTATATCGGACTGCAGGGGGTCACATTCCAGAAATGATCATGTGTTTTTCGGAGTAGCAGATATTACTCCAGGAATGCCCTTGGAATACTGTGCTCTTTTTCCGGAACTTGATGAGCGATTGGTTTGACTGGACATTTATGATAAAGTTAAATGTTCTCTTTTGGTGCTTAGCGTAGGACATTATAAATGCAGTGAACTGTGCAAAGTTCTTAACCCTCAGCTGTCAGCATATATGTGTGGCATCCTGAGAAAACCTTTCACATGGTGGAAATTTTTTTTAAATTTTCCATTATATATAGTTCTGGAAGGTTCTCCTTTGCATGTATCCCATCCACAAGTTGAGTCTGGTTAGCCCAAAATGTGAAAAATGGAGAAAATTGAGGAGAAAAATGCATTTAACTACTGCAGTGCAGGAGCATCATGGTCGTTTTCACAGCTGGTATCTGATTACAAACTGAATTGATTAGGATTATTTGGGTCGTGCTACAGCACGTAGCTATCCAGCAACTTGCTCAAAGCCTGACATTCACTGTGTTTGTTAAACTGAGGTGTCCCAGCCAAAACAGTGACATCCGATGTGTCTTCCCAGCCCATCACACATTATGAACCTTACTTGTACATCAAGTAGGTAACTGACAGCTGTTAAAGCTTAAAAATAGGCTAGAGCTTTGCTTGTCTAAGATTGGTTAAGTTTATAAATTGCATTTAAAGAGCATTTAAGCATGTATGAATAGGGTTGATGCATGATATAACTACTGTTTGTGCTCGTTTAAAGGTGTCTGAGCTGTTTTTAAACGTCTGTCTCATGATATGATATCAGAGGCTATTTAAAACAGTGCAGTGTTTAGGAACCTCTTCTGCTTTACCACCTCTAACAACCTCTCCTTTGCTTTTCCAAACTTTGGGTAGTAATATTTTGGGGAGTTTGGAGGTTTTTTTTTTTTCTGCAATAGGCAACTGAAAAATTGTAAATGAGCTTGCTTGTAAATCTCCTGTATGGCGTATCGTATTCTATTGTTTGAGACTAGACTCTCAATTCGATGCAACTGAATATCAAACAATACATTCGACAGACTTCATAATAAAGTAGGCTATTTATCATAAAATGTTGCTTATATTAGGTGATAAAAATGTAACTTAGTCAATCCCATACTCCATTCTCTGAAAAAATAGTTTATCTTGAGTTAGCAGAGGCTACAGGAGTTTAAAAGAAAAAAAAAAAAAAGCTTTTCCTAACACACTGTTAGCCGAGTAGTTAGTGTAAAACTGGAGTATTCTCCCAAATCCTTAAGGTCTGGAGAATAGGAGCACTTTGACTTCAATGAAGGCCAATGAATGTGGAAACGTTAGAGTGTAATAAATCTGCCATTTTTGCTGTATGGAAAAATGTATCACATCAAGACACCACTGTATCACATGGAATCAAATTTTGAATGTGGTGTATCGTTACACCCTTATAAATCTCAGTGTATGCTGGTATTTTCCTATAATGATCACTTTCTACAAAATGATTTAAAAAAACATATATGCACACGTACCTGTCATCTTAACAAGCATTTTAATGTGCTGTGAAATAAGGCACCTATCTTATTAGATTTCTGGAGTATACAAACGTTGCCCAAAGCTGCTCCCTACCTAGGCTGCCTCCTTCCAAATAGATCACAGGTGAGGCGTAGTGACAATAGTTTCACAGTAAGACTGCATTTTGGATATTGTTATATGTTGAATATTGTTGGATTAAGCTCAGCCTGAGAGTTTAGAGTTTAACCACTTCACCAAAAGCAATCAGACCATAATCCTGGCTACTACTGCTAGTCTGCCTAGCAATCCTCAGAGCAAGGTGACTCCAATATGCAGCTGCTGTCTGTGTATGTACGTTTGCATACACTCAGTCCTTTCTTACATAACATACTGATAGATAAGCCAATTATCAGACAAAGCCAAACATGATAGAAATTGTCTCCACTCTTGTGACATCTATATCATCTGTCAGTAATCCTCACGAAATCCCGGTACATCTCCCATAATCCCTGTAAACAGCATGTCCTGCTCTTATCCATACAGACCCACATTCACTTCTTCTTGTCCTTTCAACTGAATGGAAATATTGATGCCACTGATGCACATAAGCACTATAGCAAGGATTTAAGGCAGGGGATTACAGTAGTAATGCTTGATGGTATAATTCTAAATCCTTTGTCCAGTTTATCCATTAATTTAAATCAACATATATTTCTTACACCATAAACCAGCTGTTTAAGGTTAATCTGCTGATTTATTGTGGAACGCACCACATAGGACTTTCTGTCGTTTTAAATGAGTTTATCGGAATGTGAAAGATGAACAAGTCAAGTGGCTTTATTGTCATTTCATCCAATAAATGTCATTGTCATCAGATTATAAATTTGAACTCTTTTAACCAGCCTTACGGTTACAACGTCTGTGCATTTTGACCATATAAAATATACAGAGTTTATAATACATTGGTTAATGTAGTAGCAAAACAGAATCACTGAAGGCCCATATTCCTAAGTATGGTCTTCTGCCTGCTTAGTATGAGTTGTGTTATTGAATACGGATGGCTCTGCTTTTGACCCCTGTCCCTCAGCAAGTAATCACAGGGCCTCATTTCACCATCCAGAAGTGTCGGCTTAAAATGAATTCTGTCTCTATGGGCAGAGAGACGTAAACAGCAGTGTGTGTGTGTGTGTGTGTGTGTGTGTGTGTGTGTGTGTGTGCGCTTTAATTTGATCCACCTAATAGTCAGGGTGCACCACATCAAATCTTCTGATTATCATTGAGATGGTATAAGAAGTGTCTTTTAAGATGAATTTAAAGTGTCTTTAAGGATGAGTGTGTTCTGGGACATTTGGTTTTAGAGTGTGTAATAAATTCTTGCATTAAGAGGATATCTTTGTGTAAAACCAGCATGCCACTTCACCAAGCTGGGCCCTTTCAAATGTACATAAGCTGTTACCTACTACAGTGTGTTTGGTTTGTTTATGTGACTCGCCAGGACCAAAATGTCCTAAAAATAGCTTTGTAAAAAAAAAAAAACCAAGGGTAACCTACCTTGTCAGGTCTGGCAGGTTAGTCCTGAACATGTAATTATTGCCTTTTATGCAGTTCTTTTTTTGAAACAGGAAGGGTAAAACCATTTCTTGGTTACTGAGGTTAAGGTTAGGGTTAGATTTAGGAATTATGTGTAGAAAAAAAATATATATATACATATTTATATATAATATACTGTATGTGTGTGTGGTGGAGGAGGGTTGGGGGGTGTTTAGGGGGACCAACTGTCCCTGTAAGAATAGGAGTATCTGACAGATTTGACCTTGTGGGGACATTTGGCTGGTTCCCACAAGGAAAACTGCTTTTTTGTTTCAAAAACTGTAGCTTTTATATAAAAAAGTAAAAATATAAAAAGTAAAAATGTTTCCGTTTGGTTACTGAGCTTAATATAAGGGTTACATTTAGGTGCAGGCATAGCAATATTTAACTAATTATGTCAGGAAGGTCATCACATGGATAATAAGACAAATGTGTGTGTGATTGTGTGTGTGTTTTCTTGGAATGGTTGCCAAATAATGCATGTTGCTCACTTTGTGCGTGACAACGTATGTATGAGTGAGTGTGTTGAATATGTGCATAGGAATGTGTGTGGCACTGTCAGAGTTCTCCTGAAGGTCAGCAGCAGTAAACACCATCAACCTCAGCCTTCTACCCATACACTCTCGCCTCTCATGTTACGCACGCTCTGTGCCTGCAGCGAGGCCGTTTACTGTAATGTCCTGAGTTAGCTCAGCCTCAGTTCACCTACTATTGACACTTCTTCCTCAATTAGTGTCAGGTTTCTCTATGAATCCAGTTTATGTCCAGGTACAAACCTACACTGACTAAGTACCAATACTGTAAAAAAAGACTAAATAAAATACCATACAGTACACAAAGTCACAAAGTCAGTGCTTCTGATTGTGCCTGTGTGTGTGTATGTATGTATATATATATACACACACACACATACACACATATTAGTATGTGTTTGTCTGGAGGTGATGTGTTCATGCAGTGGCCTGCCTGGTGAGTGTGTGTATTTGTGTGTTTTAAAAGCAGGTAAGTGGACAGCAGCTGTCGAGGTCTGGTTCTCAGTCAGTGCCAGCACCACATTTTTCTGTGCTAAATATAACCTGCATGACAGCAGTGAAAGATGCCCCAGCTTTCCGTTAACTCCACTCTGCTTGATCACAAGCTTTAGCCTGGCAGACCACACACGTTCGTAGACACACGTACACTCAGAAATAACACATATACATATTATTGAATGACCATATATAAGCACAACTGTATGCAGCTGTATTTCCATGAACTCACATATACACTGATGTACCTGATTATATATTAACTCTTACATGTATCAAGGTTATAATAATTAACAAAAACTAAAACAAAAAATTGTTATAATATAATATATCTTATATATAAAATAATATATGTAATAATATATTTTATATATGAAATAATATACACTCACAGAGCACGTTATTAGGAACACCTGTACACCTACTCATTCGTGCGATTATCTAATCAGCCAATCATGTGGCAGCAGTGCAATGCATAAAATCATGCCGATACAGGCCAGTAGCTTTGGGTAATGTTCACATCAACCATGGGGAGAATGTGATCCCTTTTATGATTTAACCTTGAAGTGATTTTTGGTGCCATATGGGCTGTTTTGAGTATTTCTATAACTGCTGATCTCCTGAGATTTTCACATACAGCAGTCTCTAGGGTTTAATCAGAATGGTGCAATAAAGAAAAAACATCCAGTGGGCAGCAGTTCTGCAGACGGAATCGCCTTGTTGCTGAGAGAGGTCAGAGGAGAATGGTCTGGACTGGTTCTAGGTAACAGAGAGGGTACAGTAACTCAGATAACCACTCAATTGTGGTGAGCAGAAAAGCATCTCAGAATGCACAACACGTCAATCCTTGAGACGGACGGGCTACATCAGCAGAAGACCATGTCAGGTTCCACTTCTGTCAGGCAAGAACTCAAAGGCTCACCAAGGCTCACCAAAACTGGACAGTTGAAGCCTGGAAAAACGCAGCCTGGGCTGATGAATCTTGATTACTTCTGAGGCACACAGATGGTAGGGTCAGAATTTGGCACCAACAGCCTGAATGTTTTCTTGGCACACTTTGGACCCGTTATTACCAATCAATCATCACTTGAATGCCACAGCCTATTTGAGTATTATTGCTGACCATGTACATCCCTTCATGGCTACAGTTTACCCAATTTACCCATCTTCTAATGGCTGCTTCCACCATAACAAAGCAAAAGTCTGGTTCAAAGTTCTTCAGTGGTCTTCCCAGTCACTGGATCTGAATCCAATAGAACACCTTTGGGATTTGTGGATGTGGATCTCTCTTGACTCTTGAACAGGAGATTTGCAGCATGAAAGTGCACCTGAAAAATCTGCATGAATTGCAGGATGCAACCCTGTCAACATGGACTAGAATCTCAAAGGAATGTTTCCAACATCTTGTGGAATCAATGCCATGAATAATTGAGGCAGTTTTGAGAGCAAAGGGTGGCCCTACCCAGTAATAGTATAATGTTCCTAATAAAGTGTCAGAGAGTGTATATAATAAAATAAAATGCTATACTAAATTTAGGCTACAACTAAACAAAAATTCAAAATATGGAGCCACGAGGTAAAGGCAGATAGATGCAAATGTGAGCCCTTTATTAATAAAAATCTAAATGAAGGGCTGAAGTGAATGTTCAAAACCAGGAATAACAAACACAGGAAACGATGCTCAGAAGTGCACACTGGAATGACAAAACCTCACAGAGTATTGCATGTTACATATGGCCTCCCAAATTAAGTGAAATCAAATAAAACCCAGTCATATCACATTAATTCTTGTTTAGTGTAAAAATTAACATGAGGAAGAAGGTACATTAAGAATCCAAATGTGCAGTGTCTATTTATGCATTTCTACCTAGAAATAAAAAAAAAAAAATAGCTCCTCAGCATTCGGTCTGTCCTCAGACAGAAAATTACTTAAAGCAAAACTGAAAAAATGAAACATAAATATATAAAAACAAAATAAAGCATTTCTCCTTAAAAAAATCACACTTAAAATGATAAAGATTAAACTAGATTAAGGAATTCAGATGAAACTTACAATATAAATAAGGAATAGGAATAAGGAATAAAGAAGGAAAGATGTGCTATTATAGGAAAATAATCAACAATGGGATGGTGAGATGTGGCCCACCACAAAGCGAAGTTACTGTCACCACCCTGAAGCTGATTATTTTCCAAAAACAGAGCTTCCAGAAAGTGTTATTGTTTCTCATTTTGCTCCAACACTAACATTTTTTTTATTTATTAAAGAACGACACATCATACCTTTTGCAACCAAACTACTATAGAAGATTAATCAACACCTTCTGACCAATGTGGTACAATAATACAGGCTGTAAAATATATATTTAAAAATATAATAAAAAAAACAATAAAGAAAGAAAAACTGTGATATCTCTGAGGTACAGATGTTCACCTGCACAGACACACAGGCATGTAAACTAATGCTCATATGTTTCTTCAGTGCATGCATGCCTTCCCTCATGAAGATTCATTAAGGCAGAAAGTGTGTGCTCAGCATGGCTTCTTCTTTCTCATGTGGAGTGTGAAAAATCTCTCACGGTTTCATCCACAGAGCCACAATCCCATAACACTTCATAAATCTCACGTGCCTTGCAGCTCTTATTTCTGTCTTTTAACCCAGTTACACCACTTGTATAAAAAAAGAAACAGGTAATTTGTTGCATTGCGTGCTGTGTGTAAAGATCAGTTTCTGTGCATAATCTCTCACTACAATGTGTAGGTATATGTATACAGTATCTCATTACCTGAGATTATCCTCAATCCGAGATTATATATACTTGAAACAAAACCCAGTATGATCACGCCAAACAGAAAAGCATGTGTAAGTCCTTACTGTAGGTCTAAATGGTTCATGTTTACTCATTGTTGTCTGTCATTATTATGAGTTAAAGGATTTAATAACCAAACCTGTTGTGTATAGTGTATCAATGATAATATAAAGAAATTGTCCTTTTGCCTTTTTACAAGCTTTGTTCAGCATGGGCTATATTACATTAAGTGAGGCGTTAATGCAGAAATTGCACACATTGGTATTCAGACCTGAGATGTAACTATAGACACAAGCACTACTCATAAGTTGTGCAAGATTTACGTACGTGGGGTGAAGTTTGAGTGTCTCAGTTACGCGCAACTCTCTTCCTGGATGTAAGCACATTTTCTATTCCGTCATACTGGTTTCTAGTGAGGGACAGTATTAAGTCCAGTGCTACTGTCTGACAGTTTGATGTAACCACAATATGCATGCTGAAATTTATGTTTTGGGCTGTAAATACACTCAAAAACTATGGAAAGCCATTTCAAAATAGCTTAAGCACGTGTGTAAATCAACTCTGAATATGCAGAACTTTCCCTGCATAAATATTGCCAACTCTGTTTAATTTGACAAAGGGATAATTTACAATTCCAAATGCTGGTATGATGCTGGTACGATCAGTTCATTTCAGGTATTTAATCAAAGTTTTACAAGACTATGGAATTATAAGTTTATAGCTGACAATTCTGTGATTTAAAGATATTGAGCCAATATCTCAGTAAAGTCAAAGCACTTTTAATTAATATAGCATTATAAAACTTCTCACATATTTTCACTGGCATTTAAATAACATGTTTATGACATACCTAATTATTTCAAAAGTTTTGATTATTAATTAAAGTTTATTTTCAATGTATTTTTGGTGATTTGTGTTGATTTCAGAACATTGAGCTGAAGGTGGAGGTGGAGAGCTTGAAGCAGGAGTTACAGGAGAAACAGCAGCTCCTTGACAAAGCTCTGTGAGTCTCTTTCTGTCTACCATCTGTCAGTCTGTGTCTCTGTCTGTGTCTTTCTACTTATCTGTACAACTGTAGAACATGACAAGTTTCACAGTACAAAAGGTTAAATAGTTTTGTAGAAAAAGGTTCAATGTGGCATTCAGCATCTGTTTGTTTGTTTCTACATAGTAGCTGTAGACAGTAGAATTAATTTTAATGAGGCACGATAAATAATAAAATTTTTAATATATCATTAAATATATGTGTCCTCTTACACACAATATAACAGCTTAATAAGTGGTGTATTCATCACCACTCCATTCCAGCTGCCCTTGGGGCACTTCTTTTTTTATTAGACAGTGTTAAACCATTTAATCGATTCCAAGAAGTGTTTGTGTCCTTATGGCTGTAAAGTGTGATAAGCAAAGAAATAATTAAAAAAAAGCATTTAATGCTTCGGTGATCCAGACACCCAAGACAGATGCAGACTGTTTGTCTCCGTCTGAGAAATGTACGGCAGACTCATAGCTCATTAATAGCACTTTTCCACCGGACAAGATAATAACATTTTGACATCAGATAATAACATTTTGACACTATTTCCACTGAAAAGTGAGCTGTGCCATACTTAAATACCCATGCTGAATTTAGTTATCCTTCTTGCAAGCTGAGCTGGGACATATGGGTGGAGATAAAAATAGTTCAGACCATTGATTGATCAAACAAAATGGTCAGAGAATCGACCTTAAAAATGTCTCTGGCTGTAATTACTTTTCTACAATGAAAAACAATTTGCCATGGTTAAGTTAGATCAAATCCTAAATGGCTTTTTATTCACTTTATTTGTGTCCTGCATAGGGTATAACATACTGTCATTGTACTTAGTGTAAATTAGAACGGCATTTGAGATTCAGCCTGGAATTACTGTTGTTTTGTTGTATTTATTATATTGTATTTTATCATTTCTTTATATTTTCACTAAAGATTGAAGTATTGATAGGAATCCAACATACGGCCACAATTTGGGTTTGGATTTGTTAATGAACCCTGTTGCGGCGCTGTTCAGTGGAAACGCACTGTAACTCTGATCAATATGATTAATATTGATTAGTCCAAGAAGGGCATGCCATGCACAAACACATTCTCCAGTTACAGTGAGCAGCTGGAAAATGGAGCACACACTTGATTCACATGTAAACCACTTAGCCATATGGGATGATCTTGGCAGGAAGCATAGGGCAGAAGAAGACATGCAGAAAATGAACCGATGAAGAAGATGGGGAGTGGGGGAACACAGTTTAAGAAATCTAAAAACTGTGATTGAATGAAAAAATGTTTAGTAATGAATATTGGGTCAATTTGACTGGACTGAAGATGAAAATTCCCTAAACTCGTGATTTTCTTAAATAACTACCCACTAGCTGTCACTAACAATCAACAGAAGGGCTGATTTATACTTCTACATTGAAGCATGTACGCATGTGTGTCTGCATTGTGGTGCAGACAGGAGGTTTATGGGTAAGCGAGGCACTCAGAGACACACTAGTGCTCTCACTTGCCATCCGCTGACAGTTATTCTTAAACTAAGAGTGCATTACCATGGTGTATATCTATAGTATATCAGCCAGCCTTCAAGCGAACACTGATTGGTTGGTGGGAAGCTTTGTCCGATTACATACCCGCAAATATTATGACAGAACCCAAAACTACAATCATCCTATTGTGGAATATGTGAATATAAAGCTATATCTGTAGCCAGAAGGATTGTAGACTGCACTTTCTTTTTTAATTCTAACATATTTCCAGTAAAGACGTAGCAACACAGCATAGCAACTCAATAAAAAAATTCAGAAGCATCTGTAATTCCTTGATTGTGGAATAAGAATTGAATACAAACAAGTGAAAATGTTCCAGAAATGCTTTCAGTGAGAACTGGCTTGGTTTAGAATGGATCGTTCAAGGTTTCGTTTTTCCCAATACTTTTAAAAAACAAAGTTACGCCTAATGGTGTTTTATATTTAGGAAACATAACCCCGCCTAGGTTACACACTCCGTTACAAGCATGTATGAAGGCAGACACCTATGTGTAACCACACAAGACGCCTTGATATGCTGGTAGATACACACGTGCAGAAGTATAAATCAGCCCAAAGTAGGGCAGCGTGATTACATTTGCATAACACCTCCCTAGTATTCATTCATTATTAGCAGTGTTACTATCTCAGATGACGTGAATGAAGTCTGTACAGATAAAAGCTAATGATATTCTGTATGCTATATCCAGATGGCTATATAAGTGGTCAGAAGACTCCCGTGTTTAATAGCACTTGTATCAAGTCTCAGGGGATGATCTTAGCAGAGCTGATGTCAGTTACCAGAACAGCCTGTGTATAGTGTATAAATGTATATTCATTGCTGGAATCAGATGTGTCTAAATAAAATCCCCATCATGACTAGCTATTTTAGCTATTTATGTGTGTTATTAAGATTTCAGTGAGACAGGCAGAATGATGTAATATCTAATCATATACTGAAATACTAACAGAGATAATTAGAAACCCTCGATTTAAAGTATTACACAAAAGTAAAAGAAATTACTGTTCTAAAATGCAAGTACAACTTCAATTTGTTTACTCAAATTATTGCACAAATCAGATTTAAATTATGAAAGTAAAAATCGTAGCTCATTAAATGCCATTTGTAATTAATTTCACATTTAGCTGGACAAAAAAGAGCACTGACTAAAACTATGCTTAAAATCTCTAGCTAATCCCACAAATAATGGCAAGCATGCTAGCTTTAACAATCCAAACTAGCTTGCCTGGTAATAGCTAGCTGTCATGATACAAATAGGCTAGATAAAAATAAAATGCAACTAATCACAAAGAGATATTATTATATCATTAGATGTCAAATCACTTCTTTTTTATTTAAGGCAGTTTTCTAACGTTTCTGTATTTCAAATGGGAGTTTATATCTCTTTTTTAGAGCCACATTAGCATATATATTTTTAAGCCATCCATTGGTTAAGGTTATGATTTTGTTTTAAAAGCCATCCTTTATATGGAGTATAAAGTACAGATAAATCTTTTGAAATAAGGTGAATCAATGTCTTAAATGAAAGAAAAAAAAAATTCAAAGTGAATTACAGATATTGTAGTTAAGTACAGTAGGAAAGTTACTGTAACTTGTTACTTCCCAACCACTTACAGAAACTCTATCAGACTCAGTAAAGACATACTGTATCTAAAGAATATTTAATATGTTTTACATACAGTAATTCTGGGCATATACTGTAAAAAAAAAAAAATGGCTGTCCCCAGCTCTCCAAAAATGGCTGCCAGAATGAGTGATGTAGCTCTTGGACTCTGGGTTTAAATTAACTTTTAAATACATACCTCAGGTTGCCAGACCATGAGCTCACCACAGACCCCAACAACACCACCCCACCTTATCCATTTTTTCTGTTAAAAACCTTCACCTTTCTTTTTTTGTTGTGAACAAAAAAAAAACATAGGGAAAAATTATTTTAGATAACCATATAGACAGCCATCTGTATTGGGTAGCTCATAAAGTGATCATGGTATGTACATTGTGTAATGTGTTTATTTAATTAATTTAATTTAATTTCAGTAAAATGAGAAAATGATCAAAATGATTGTCAGTGAATAGAATTACACCATGTTTTACACCATGATGGTACAGTTACAGCTACAGTTTGTACATTAATTTTTGTTAAATATAAGTGCTGGCTCTACAATAACAGCTGGAAAAATACTCATCCATGGTGGGTGTGAGCTGACAGTCATTACCCTGGTTTAAAACCAGCACATTTATACACACAGTGACAGACACAGTGGCGTGGGCCATTCTGGGAGTCCCGTCCCTGCAAAAATGAGTCCATCTGTGTGTGTGTGTGTCTCCAAGTACTAGCCATAGCTATTCTAAGACATGATGACAGATGTTTAAACATGAAAAAATTAAAAGCCATCCTCTGCCGCGGGATCCCCGAAGCCATCCTCGGGTGATAGGGCACACCTTCTTAGTTGCCTGTGCCACTTGGGAGCCCCTGATTTAATTCCAAAAGCCATAGTATTATGGCATATAAAAGATTCTTAGCCTTGTACATTGTAATTGTAACACATCTGTTCTAGCTAGTCAAGCTCTTCAGGAATGTCTGGTAAATTAGGGTCAGATTTAAACCCACCAGGCTTGGTCAGCCAACTGACTCCATCATCTGAACATATGCATGAGATTCCACAGGTCTACACTTGTAGAGAACTTAAAAAAAAAAAAAAAAAAGACATCCAGAGCGAGCCATTTGTTCTTAAAACAGCTGTAGCTTTATGCATACATAGCTCTGGGTGTTGGAATGACCAGTGATGGCTGGTATAAATGGGCTAGCAGTGCTAAGCCCCCCTGTCTTTCAAAGATAAATAAACATCATCAGGATAAGGTTTCATTTTTGGCATCCACATAAGATTATCTGTAGTTAACAAATGTCTTAAGGTAGCTTATTTTGGACTTTTGTGGAATCAAGTGCCACCAGCAGTCATAAAGAAAGTACACAGACTGGTGTAAATAAGCAAGGCTGGGGCTGATTTCTTTATAGCCCAGGCGGTACATTCATGCAGCCTATCAGTTACAGTCATGTCAGGTGATTATACAGAGTGAAATGACTTCTCAATTTTGCGCATTTGGCTTGATGGTTTTCAGCCCATAACGGTGACACATCACTCATAACACATCACCAGCTCTGATTGCGAAAGCACATTTGAAATGCAGTCATAGTAAGGAATGTGAACAAGGTGGATTATTTACTCTATCATATGTTTTTTCCCCAAATTGTCTTTGGAGGTGAAACTAAACGTACACAAAAGTGCAATAATACGACAGAAGCGCAAGTTTAGTGTTTCTGGTTTGAGCAAAAGGGTTACAAGTTTTTTGTTTACCATATTTGGCATTCAGAGGAAACACGACACGAAGTCAGTAGAGCATTATGGACTTGATATACTATAAGAAATCATGAATAAATTAGAAAACACAAATTTATGTCTTTAATTGTGTGTGTAATAGTTCATTCTTAATTTACCATCGGTGTGACAGGATATTGTTCAGTCCTCATAGTTTCATTATTGAGGTACTGAGATATTAGATTTTAGCCCTTCCATTTAATAGCATGACCAGCTGTTGCTGGGGCACATGTTGTGGACATGTTTTAAAACAAAGCATGATAGTGGTGTTCCAGCTAACCCCCCCCTTGCCATTTTCGGATAGGACAACAGCGGAGAGCCTGACCAATAACAATGAAGCAGAGCTTCAGCGTCGCTGTGAGGCGAGACAGCAGGAGATCGACCACATGCAACAGGTCCTGCAGACCAAGATACAACTCCTGCAGGAGGTAGAGATACATTCTCACACATGTATACACACACACACACACACACACACACACACACGCTTACACACTGATTCACGTAACTTCAGACATATACACTTATGCAGTTGTACAGGTGAACAGGTGCTTTTGTTGATGATCATACTGAAGACCATAACTGTATTAATGATAATGACGCTGATGATGATGATGCTATTTATGGCAGGAGGCCCAGTTAGCACGGAGCGAGGCTGAACGCATGGCCAGTCTCGCAGAGTCCTGCTCCCAGCATCCCCCTGTCACCATGGAGCCCATCACCAAGGAGATGTCTGTTGCTAAGAGCTCACAACCTCCCAACCTGCTGCCTGACAACAGAGACAGCAAAAGGTAAGAGAAAATGAGAGAGTTGTTATAAGTGAGTTATTCTCTCTGACCTGGAGTCTGAGGCAGTTTGAAACAGTTCTCCCTCCCCTAAAAATAACACAATACCCCCAGAACACATGTGCTTCTCTCTCTCACTCTCTCTCTCTCTCTCTGTGTGTGTGTGTGTGTGTGTGTTCAGTGATTGGCAGTATCCTGACCATATTCTCACATACACTAAACAAAGCATAGGGCTCTATTAGAACTATATTAGAATCGGCATCTCTAAAGTAATTCATTTTTAGCTTCTGCTTGAGGGTATTAAACTATCTTGAGCTGGACCACATTCAAGTGAATAAAAAAAAAGTGATCTAGCACAGCCTCTAGCGAATATGGACGAATCTTAAATGGATTCCTGTGTATTTTTAATGCCAGAAACATGTGCTGTCTGAGTATGTCACACTTGTGCTACTTATCTAACTAAAGGCACACAAGGATTTGAACAATGCAGCTTCAATAATACTATGGACAATATTCACTTCCCTGAGTTTCACAAACTTATTTAGACTGTTGAATGTTTTGAGAAATATTTCATGTATTTTTTTTTTTTTTTTTTACATTTTTTTTGCAAATAATGATCTTAATGGCTCTTAACATCGCCACTTTTGACTAGCACCATGTTCTATGAGACATCTTTTTTGAATTTGACATGGGGAGAATAATACTTTTTGTCCATTTCTCTTTAAATGTTCTGATTTTTTTTTAAAAATAAGCCATGCCATCTGTTTATTAATCAGACCAGAGAGGTTAAAAAAAATCTGTGTACATGTGATGTCTCTGGTCCAGTGAGCTGCCTCCAGCTAAATCATTTACCGAAATGCATGTTATTAGATAAACTGCAACAGAGGATGAGAAGCTTGAGTTTGTTCATGTTTGGAAATCTTGAGTTGCTACAGCTTTTTTTTAAATTTTTTTTTTTATCAGTTTTGCTACAGTATTTTTTTTTTCAACTCTGATCTGTAGTATAGAGTGTTCTGTTATTTTGGTCAGCTATCACATGCACTCAGTCATACAGGTTGTTAATGTGTGTTATTTATCTACAGGATTGAGGAGCTCACTGCAGCAGTGCGCTGTAAGGAGATGTTGATACTGGAGTTAACAGAGGAGAGGAGCTCTCTGAGAGAGAGAGTCACAGAGATGGAAGAACAGCTCCAAGAACTCTCTACCTCCCTACTGCAAAAAGAGAGAGATGCAGAGGTGAGCATGTGTGTGTGTGCATGACAGCAGGCAAAAAAATACCCATGGAGCATAGGGAACATCAGTTTTAAGAAGCCTTTCTGAAATTTGGTATTTTTAGAGCCCTCTAGTACAGAGAATCAGGTGTGGCTTCTGCTTGATTGGAATGAAAACCTGCTCCCACAATGGCCCTTTGTAGATAAGATTGGACACCCCTAGTGTCTAGTGCCTGCAAAGTGAATTGCAACTGCAACATAAACATTAATAAGCCGTGAAAAGCCCTTTCCTTTCCCTATGCCACATGAATACTGTATATATATATATATATATATATATATATATATACAGTGAGAGTAAAAAGTATTTGATCCCTTGCTGATTTTGTTGGTTTGCCCACTAATAAAGAGATGATCATTCTATACTTTTAATGGTAGATGTATTCTAACATGGAGAGACAGAATATCAAAACGAAAATCCAGAAAATAACTTTAAAGAATATATTTTAATTGATTTGTATTTCATTGAG
>CM040995.1:12858173-12874667 GCA_022985145.1 Pangasius djambal | reverse complement strand
ACTCCCGCTGTGTGGTTGCAGGCCGATTTCTCACAGTTCTCATGATCATTGCCACCCCACGAGGTGAAATCTTCTGTGGAGCACCAGACCGAGGTCTACTGATGGTCATGTTATACTTCTTAAATTTTCTCACAATTGCACCAATGGTTGTTACTTTAATACCCAGCATCTTGCTAATGTTTTTGTAGCCCATTCCAGAGTTGTGCAGGTCAACAATCCTGTCTCTGAGGTCCTGAGAGAGTTCTTTTGATCTTACCCATGTTGGAGAGTTTGGAATCTGTCTGATTGTCTGATTCTGTGAACAGGTGTCTTTCATACAGGTGATTAGTTAGAACAGGTGTCTTCAATTCAGGTAACAAGTTGATTGTGAGTGTCTAACTGGTCTGTGAAAGCCAGAACTCCTAATGCATACTAGGGGATCAAATACTTATTTCCCTCAATGAAATACAAATCAATTAATATATATTCTTTAAAGTTATTTTCTGCATTTTCTTTTTGATATTCTGTCTCTCCATGTTAGAATACATCTACCATTAAAAGTATAGAATGATCATGTCTTTATTAGTGGGCAAACCAACAAAATCAGCAAGGGATCAAATACTTTTTACTCTCACTGTATATATATATATATATATATATATATATATATATATATATATATATATATATATATATATAGACACATACATACACAGTACTGTGCAAAAGTCTTAGGCACCCTTTTTATGACTTCTACTGTACATTATCAAGGCAGTACAAAACATTTTAGATTTCCAAACATTAGTTTTCCAGCACAAAATCAAATGTTACAGAAAAATGTTTGTATGTCAAGATGTTTGTATGTAAAGAAAGCAGCATGTTACATAAGAGACCACGTTTCAGACAAAAAAAAAAACATAATGAAGGCTGCTGGGTTTTGCTGCAAAAATAAGAAGCGAGTGCGACAGTCAAAGTCTCCAGAAGAACCGTGTCTGCTTCTGCAAGATGCTCAGTAACACTTACAGCTCATTTCCTTATAAAACTGCACTAATTCTACCTGAGACTACAATTTTTTTAAGCAAAGGGTCATCACATCAAATATTGACTTTATTTCTTTTATTAATGTTTACTGCTCTTTATAGTATTTTTGTATGTAGAAACATTTAATTTAAATATTTTGAAGGCATCTTTTCTCTACAGCATCTCTTAGCATGTGCCTAAGACTTTTGCACAGTACTGTGTATATATATATATATATATATATATATATATATATATATATATATATCAAAGATATGTTTTAAATTACAGGCATATACAGGCAATTATTACAGGCATAGAAACGAAATTGCACCTTTAAGCTAATGTGTCATACTCTGACATAATCTGCATCACTATGAAACACACCTCTACTTACTACATGATCTTAATAACGTGTGATTTTGCAGAAAAATAGATCAGATCAACAATAAAGAGTAATGTAGTCTTATTAAAGTGGCTTGTTCTTAGTGCCATTGATATTGACACAACAGAATTTGGCAGAAATGTGCAGTGATGCAATGAACTGCTAAGACAAAAATATTAATTTCTATACAGTCTGTTCATATTTGTATAATTTGACAGATCTCATTGACAAGAGGGGTGCTAATTAGGTCAGGACTCTCACTTTCCGTTGTGTGATTGATGTTACATGAGATATCATGGGACTAGAACTCATGTTTCCGCTGACACATCAGCAGCTGCCGAGTTCTCAAGTTGTATCTTTTGAAACGGTGCAAACTGCGGAACTCATTCTGAATGTGAAGCTTTGCCTTTAAAAGTAAAATATATTGTTCAAAATCATGAAAAAGCTATAAATTAAAATGACTTATGATGTAATTATGCTATCATTCACAGCACACAATAACATTTAAGAAGCTCCAAATGATTTTAGTTACACATAAACTGAATATGACATTGTGTATGATAGTGATTGCTGTTCTTCATCATCACAGTTTTATCAGGAAGAGCTGGGTCGAGAGAGACTGCGTGTCCAACAGGAAATGCAGGTAGGACTCACTGGATTTGTGTCAGTAAATGTATTTTTGTGTTTCATCATCAACCAGTTTGTAGCAGAATTACAGTGGTGGACAAATTATAAATTCATTAGTTAGCGCCGAGAGCGGTGTTGGACTACATCACCGTGTAGCACTCCACATGTTCACGTCACAAACCGAGTCACACGATCACGAGCACCTGAACCACGTATATAAGTCACTATATACTGTATAGCACTCTCAGTCTAGGGTCTGTTGTGAGTAGCATCATTGTATGTTGTCGTAGCCTTGCCATGTTCATGTATACAGTATATCATGCTTGTATAGTTTGTTTGTGTTTATGTTACGTAGTCCTAGTCTTTGTTCACGTGTTTCACTTGAAATAAAATATTCTGCACTTGCATCCATCTCAAGCCAATCCCAGCCGAATCAAAGCTCACATGTGCTCCCCAGTCCTGTGTTTTGGTTTCCGGGAACCTGAACTGACAAAAAAATCGTGGCTATCATAATGTACTAAAGTATGACCAGCTAGTTAGCTAGTTAACTGCATTAATATTGACACAAACAAGTATATAATTTACCATGTAGGGGATGGCATGGCTGTAGTCAATATCTTTTTTTAGAAAATGTGTTTGTGCCCTTGACTAAAAGCGAGACTAACATTTGGCCATGAGTTGTGGTGTTTTTTCTTCAAATTGTGCATAAAAGGTATTATTTCAGTCTTGCTATTCATTCTCAGTTTTTTTAACCGTGAGATGGGGGTTTACACTGCACTTTACTTGGCTCATTTTCATCAGTATTTTCACATAGCTGTATGTTCCTGATTATGACAAGATCGTCTCTCAGCTGTGCATGCTAATGTGTGTGTAGTGCAGCAGGTGGCGGGATTCAGAATGAGCCGCATGCACTATAGCGTCGAGGTGCATCATACCACCGTGTAGCATGTACATACAATGTAAAACTTTTATTTGACGCAGGTAAGTAGTAAGTTTGTTTTTCTTTCTCTGGTTGTTGAAGGAGAGAAGAAAAAAAATGCTAGTGACCACTAAACAACTTGTCCGACGGGTAACTGTGATTAAAAACTAATACTCCAGACACTTGATTTTCTTGCCCTAGACATCACATCACTGAATCATCACTTAATAAGACTATTAATTCCAGTATGAATGTTAATTAGGGGTTTATCTTGATCTGGTGTCTTGATATCAAATAGATAGGCATCAGTTATACTGTATGTGTAGATAAATGTGTTAAATAACGCTACAGTTTTACATAATAGCTTTAAGCAATTTAAGTTTTGAACATTTATCTAAATTTACTGGTACCTTCTTGATTTCTGGGAGGTGCATGAGTGTGTCTCAGTTCCGACACCCCCCTTCACTGTCATATTTCTTTGGCTAATATTCATGATCAAAGCTTGCCCTCTAGTGGAGGATAATGAAAGGTCACCTTGAAAGACAGGTGAGAAAGAGAAAGAGAAACAAGAGTCCTTCCTATCTTCATTCAGTGTTCAGAGCCTTTTCAAGCAAAAGTAGCATAGAGCACATTATAGGCTGTGCGATAAAGTGAAGACAGCTGTGAGTTCCTCCTCTGTGAGCTATGAAACCAAAAGAGATTGATATCACATAACCAGAGCATGATAACATACTGTTTCAGGCCAATGTACTAATAGTTTTTGTATACTTTATTTAATAATGGATGCATTCTGTAATCCAAGATTAATACCAAATGGGGTGTAAGAAAGTGTTGTTATTTAAAAAAAAAAAAAAAAAAAAAAGGAAGAAGAAAAGAAAAACATATGGTATAGCTTTCAGTAAGGAGATTTATTTCATATTTATGGAAGGAGTCTACAGTGTCACCACTTTGTGACAGTCAGAGTTAAAGCTACTTCTTTTAGTTTACCAGTATGGTCAAATCTAAGGATTGAGGCACTGTAGTTTTGATCATATTCAGGAAACTGTTTATAGCTGCTCTCATAGGAGCTATCTTGTGAATGTAACTATAAATGGATAAAATCTACAGTCTGTTGTTCTTTGATAAATAAATAATATATAATGTGTAAGCGGAATAAAACATTTTGTAACAAGCTGTTATAGATATGCTAATGCCCCTCCACTTCATTACTACCTGTTGCTGATTATTGCCCTACAACAGCACATTCTGAAATGTTTTTTTCTTACTTACTGGATTCTGTTATTTACTGTCATTTCTCTGTGTGATAGTCTGCTACATCTCATTTCTTTTTGCTGCCATGTGGTCAACTTGAAAGAAACGAGTCTCTGTAAGCTTTGCCTAATAATCTTGGTGCTAATAGCAGACCATTTTCAGTCTCACCTTCAGTATCGATCAGCCATGTGTCTGTGGTATTACACTGAGGGTGCAGTGCTTTATGGATTATTGTGGAGCTTCATAAACACCACTACTCTGAGAGTAATAGTGAGTGTGTGGTAATAAGTTTCTATTTACTAGAGGAGGACACTGAGCATGACAAGTGTAGTCAGAATACATTTTTTCTCAGTATAATGTATAACGTGTTTTGCAAAACACATTACACTTTATTATACACTATTTCCTGTATGAACTTCTCCGACGGTGTAAGGAAGAGTTTATTTGTTCTGTGTTGGAAGTTGGAAAGGAAGAGATGTGTGTTCGTGGTGATACACCCTCTGTGATATTAGGATTTGAGATGTGATCCTACTGGGAAGTGACCCAGGACTGTGCAGCTGCCACTTGGCTACTGAAGATGGGAAGGTGACTAGTGTACAGTATGTGTTTGATGTGTTTCTGAGAAGGCATGAGTACATGCTGCCTCCAGGCATGGTTTGACTTGTAAATCAGCACAGTGGAATATGCAAACGCTGGAGATGGCAGGAGTTACTCGGCTCAGATTGCTGTCCGACTTCAACACAGCTGCCTCACTCATTCACATTCACTCACTCTGGCTCTCTCAGACATTCACATACACACTCACGCATTCATACAGCCTTTCACACTTTAACTATTAAGCATTAATGCAGTAAGTCTTATGATATACATAAGACTTGGGTTGAGCTAGAAGGGCTGGGTGGAAGCTGATTAGGCCGGTTGTTGTAGCTGGTGTAATATATATGAGTTACACTCATTTGTGCTCTTTAATCCTTTCAGACATTAAAGTCTTTCCACTTTTGTCTAACTTTGAGTTTTGCATGTTGTCACATTTGCCTGTAAAATCAAGTAACCCCAAGATTCACAACAATGGCCAATGATAGACTCACTCATTACACTACAGTAGGACTATTGTGTAAAACCTACCACAACTAAAGGTGTCAAAAATGGTGGATGAAACGTGATCTACTTGATCTTACAAATGTAAGAAAAAATAGGAGCTTGGTGTTTACTGCTTATGCTCTAAAGGAAATATGGTACATCGTTACACTTGGTGGGTTTGACAGGCTTAAATACCATGCGGCATTGCCAACATAATTTAATGTAATTGCTTTCAAAATGAAATTGTTTGCATGTATTTATCTCTATGTGTGTGTAGCTGATTAAACCTAATGTCACAATTTTTCACAATTTACTTTTACTGTACAATATACTTAACCACCATTTCATTCTCGGTATGTCAGCGTTGAAAATAATATTTCCGTACTAATCTCTGTTCAGACCGATTTACCTGTCTTTTTACTAAAGCACTGCTACATCTAGAATTGGAGAAATTAATGATTATTAATTTATTTATAAATATTGTAAACATACGTTTCATATTATTCCAAATTATACTACAAAAGACGCTTAAGACACAAAGTTGCAGGAGAGATTTATTGAAATAAGTGTCACTTTCTGGTCCAAAGATCTAAAGACCTACTTCTTTAGCCAGTTTTTTGTATTTCTCGACACTGGCATTTGTTCATGCACTAACTTAGATCCTCACGTAGCTTTTACATGGTTCCCTTTTTATATACAAAGCAGACTAGATTAGCATATTTGTCTAGCCTTACCAGATTATTAGATAATCCTACCAGATTAACCCAAGTATTTTGTATCATTGGAGGTTCAAATAGCTCTAGATAAGAAAAGAGACCACGTTTCAACTATGACAAAATAATGTAAATCATGTTAAAGAAAAATATGCAAACACTGGATGAGTGCGCTATAGGTGTTAGCAGTCACAAGGAAGTGAAACTCTGGGGACGTGCTGCTGAGTACTTAGGTGTGTACAGTATGCGAAAAATGGCATAGTTACTCATTCAAAACCTAATAGCACACCATTTCTGCTTCAGATATGACAGCCCTGCAACTAATTCAGTTTTTAGAGAACATACTTTTTGTTGTTTAGCCCCACATGCTGGTCATTATTCTCAGTAAACACATGACCTTTCAGGAGATAGATGACTCTCCTGTGACTCTCCATGAGAGAGATAAGATGCAGACAGAGCATGTGTGTGTGTGTGTGTGTGTGTGTGTGTGTGTCTAGCTGATACACTGTGACCATCACCACCTTTTCATACCCTTGTTCATATTGCACCATATGCACGTCACCATGGCTCTCAAATGATTGTGTCCAAATTTATATTTAGTGTTGTCTAAGGTACACAGCACTGTTGTGTGTGTGTGTGTGTGTGCCATGCGGTGTTAGTCTATTTTTGAGCAAGAATATTTGCATGAACCACAACAGCACAGAACACGGCAGCAAGGTTACAGATCCAGTATTGTATTTTTTTAACAGAAATCAGTTCAAATGAAGCCCCGAGGCAGACTGGCCTCATTGCAAAGCATCTGACTGAGTACTGCCAATATTGCACTTCATTGCTTTGTTATATAAATAGCATTTATCTAATGTATAATTTAGCTTGAGATAATAATCTTATAGGGGCAGGGATCTTTACTCGGATGACGACTCGGCTAGTTATCTATGAGATGAAGAGTGCAATAGTGTAGATGTTGGTATTACACTGAAATCTTTAGAATCTGATCTGTTTGAGCTTAGTGCACAGATGAGGAGGTGAGAGAACTGGATAGACTAAGGACTAAAGCGCTGCTGCATCGCTCTCTTTAGGCAAAGATGAAGCAAAGACCTAAATGCCACTTGCACCACTGTCATCAGGAAGCTGAATGATATTTTGGGTAATGAAGGAAATCATTAACCAAAGTGAAAACTTTAGAAGTCAGAATTTCATTACAAAATAGATTTTGGGAACCACATGTTAGTTACAAAGAATTATGAGCAAAGTGGGTTTTTTTTTTTTTCAAGAAAATTGAATTTGATATGAATTTGAAACTCCTCATCTGTATTATTAGCTGGAATCGTGTTTCGGTCATAACCACTTGTCTAAATATGACACTGGAAAAAATTACATGATGCATATCGGGTAATAACCGCGCGACATTTCACCTGCTCGCTGAACCTAACACTTTGCGGCTTAGTAAAGCCTGTGTGGGAAATTCCAAACCAGACTGCAGAGGTAGATACAGCCCGCTTGTTGAGCTATATATATTCTCCCACACATAACTTAAACATTTCTCAGAACTTTAACACATTTTTGTTGATATGAACAATATTTATAGTGTAAGAAATTTCAAATCTTGAGTGAATACATTACAAATAGAGCGCGTTGCGACAAATGGCACAACCGGTGTTTTGGGAAATGGTACATTCCCTCGTCGCGAGCCTCGACAGCCACAGCGCTGCTACATCATTGCTATGTGTGTGGCTCTTTATTTAGGACTCTCCATACCGCAGCGGTTGCTTTTAATTCACTTCGGTTTGTCTGTCTAGAGTAAAAGAAAACGACGACGAGGACAGAGAATGGGAAAGAGGATGAAGCCATTAAGGACTGAAGCGCTGCTACCTGCGTTATATAGCTGACAGGGCAGTGACGGAGGATGTGGCGGTGAAGCAGCGAGAGGAGGAGAGGATGAACCGGCTTCACCGCTGTGAGAGGAAAAACCGGCGTCTTTACCCACAAAATGGCTCCTAAAACGCCTTCAGTTTCGGTGACATTGGGATTTACGTAGGATAGAAGTCAAAACTGGGTATTTATGCTTTATCGAAAGCGAATAATATGCCCTTCTCTGCTGTACCATACCGGTACATCGACCTTCATTTTCCGGAGGCTGCAGCATGGCCTGGTTTAACAAGGATGGCTTTATTAGAAGGTGAACTCTCCTGTCACCTGCTGTGTCCCCTCCTCAGTCAAGACAGAGTACGCAATATTCATCCCCATTTAGAGAGATACTCCATTTAAGTATACATCTCCCCCCATTTTTCTAGTCTGCACTTCTGCAAATCAGAATTTAAACATTTCATTGGATGTCAGGCTTAAAGACTGATCACAAATCTACAAGGCTACAAATGCATCTGATATCTTCAGCATAGGTCATCATAGGTCATGACATTTATAGCACTGGTATCATCTTTGTCACCCAAATTAATTATTGAACAGACCACTGGATATGGACCGGTTCTGAAACTCTTTCCAAGTTTAGAGTGATCTTGATCGTTCATCCTGGAAAGACTTTGATCATTCCAATCCAGGATGAAGGAGGTGTGCCGTATTTGTGCCCGTGAGCTATGCGGGAATCAACGCCGCTGGATCTTCCACCCAGCCGCCAAGCTACAGGTGCTCCTGTCACACGCTCTGGGCCACGAGCTGCGTCGGGACGGCCGTGGAGAGTTTATCTGCAGCAAGTGTGCCTTTATGCTTGAGCGTATGTATCGCTTTGACACGGTGGTTGCGCGTGTGGAGGCGCTCTCCATCGAGCGCCTGCACAAGCTCCTGCTGGAGAAAGATCGTCTACGACAATGCATCAGCGGAATGTATCACAAGCACAACAACGATGCGACATCTGGGCAGAAAGACTGCATGGTGGATATGTCAAGCCTCCATGATGCCAAGTACTGCGCTCTGGTCGAAGAGGACCTGATGTATTCGGTTTACGAGTCGTGGGCAGAGGACGAGGAGCAAACGTTGGAGTGTAGCCATACTCCACAGTGCCATGGGTCGGATGTGTCCTCGCTCTGGCACCGGTCAAGGAGATGCCGTGGCTGCAGCGCGCTCCGCGTAGCTGACTCGGACTATGAGGCTGTGTGCAAGGTACCCAGGAAGTTGGCACGTAGCACTTCCTGTGGTCCTTCCACACGCTACTCTGAGACTACCATGACAACGACGGCATCAACTACCCTTGTTCCAGGGAGTCAGCAAACAGCAAGGGCTTCATCTGACAGTGACAAGACTTTGGGAGGGAGGCCAAGCTCCAGCAACTCAGCAGAGTCCCTAACCTCCACCCTGGGTGCAGTGCCCCCTGTTGGAGAGGTGGAGCGAGATGGAAAGGAAGAGCAGAACTGGGACTCGGTCCCAGAGCAGCACTTGGAACCCAAACTAGACCATGCGAGTGCAGCTAGCAAACTGCAGCTAGCGCTGTGCTTGGTTCAGAACTGCATATACAAACCTATCCAGGTTCCCCATGGTAGCAGACTGCCTGTTTTAATCAAACCTGGATGTGTGGATACAGGCATTAAGCTAGGCAACCCAGAACAAGTCCTGAGGACCCCCACTGATCGGGCAGCCTCTGCGCTAGAGATGCCAGGGCCACCAAGAATTCGGCTCAGCCTGGCACTGGAGTTGGCTGAGCTGGAAGAGATGTGGGATGATGGATATGTGGAGTGCTTGCCTTTCTGCTTGAAGAAAATTGAAAAGAAGGTGAAGTGACGACTTGGTAGATGAAGAAGTCCCATCTGTCTTTGGATACCCAACTGACCAGTCAGGGTCGGGGTACATACCAGTGAAAGGAATACTGAAAGTAGTTTTTAACCTAGTCTAGTAGCGTATGTGAAAGTACTACAGACAAGAATTTCTGCATGGTTCCCCGTTTACTTGAAATTCACATATAATGGAAGTCTAGGGGTACTTGTTGAATTCTGATAGTGAATGTTCAAAATATCTGACTCTATATCACCAGTTGAAAACAACTCCCATTGCACTTTAACAATAAAAGTTTCACCAAAGCTGTTTTTATGTTACTTTATCCAACTTTACCAACACTGGAGCAATACAGTGAAAAGTATTTACTCCCTTATATACATTTCCAATACAAGTGAGTTTCAGGTAAACTGGTTTCCCTTTTTTTTTCTTAATATAGGGAAGCATGTTGAAATTCTTGGTCATGGGAATCACATCTGCACTACATATATTATTAATAATAACACAACATATAGAATAATTTGTCATAGAACTGGCTTGCAAGTTAACAAGGCGAAAACATTGTTTTATATAATTTAGCCTTTGAATGGGATTGTGTCAGAATTGTGCTTATCAAAGTCATGTATTTTATCTTCAATCCTGGATGCTTGTTTGTCAGGCCAGAGGACAGTAGCAAACATTGAGTATAGGGAAGATTTATTGTGTTACGTGATTAGTGTTAAGGTCCACTTAGCTGTCATTTAAGGACCTTGTATGTAGCTTGTGGCCCCCCTGAGGATGTCTACATCAATATGACATCAATCGCACTGTTGGCCGTGTCAATTTACCCAGCCATTACCAACAGATTAGAACTGCTGCTTATTGTATGGATAAAGGAGGAAATGTAGAGGAAAGATGGGCTTTTTACAGGTTGTCACAGTGGCTTCCAACCAGACCAGAAGAGGCTTGATTGAAAATGGCTTGACTCTGTAGTGAAGGAAAACGTGACATGAGTGAATTATTGCTTGCTAGTGTGAACATATGGTAGGTTTCAGCAGCTGTAAAGATCAATACAAATGGATGGAAATTTATGTCCCCTGCTCTAACACATGTATGAATAGATTACTGTATCCCAGAAGAGTAATGTTCTGATGTGGGGAAAAATGGGAATTACCAAGCACTCCGAATTCATTGAAAGCACAGTGTCACTATCTAGTGTAAATAAAATTATAATAGCATTGTCATGGATGATGAGCATGCTACGGAAGCAGGAAGTGGCAACTCTGATTTGCAGCTCAGGAAGCTCTCTGTGCTCTACAGAGTGCATTAGTGATGAATAAAGCTAGCTCTCATCCCCCATTTGTCTCTGCTGAGGTGCTCTTTGCCCTTCCTAGTTTAGCTAAAGCCAGGGCACTTTCATTTAAGTAGGTTAATATGACGGAAATGGCATCACCACTGACCTAGTTGTCTCACAGACTGCTAGAAGCAGAACACACACACGCAGATGCAAAGTCTGACCTCATGTTTGTTACAGTACTATACGGGACAATGACTGTGTTCACTGACATTTTGACAGTGGCAGTACAGAGTAGTGCGGTGTAGAGGAATAACAGAGTACCACCCTGTTTGCAGAGAATTACTGAGGTTTTTATAGGAGTGAGGCATGTAGCTTTATGCACTAGAACTGGGGTTAAACCATACTATTATGCAGAAGGGCAGTACTGCGTGTATGTATTTTAATGTGGGTTTGTCTCATAGAACAGCTGTCTCAGTAAAGGCCGTAGGAGTGTGTGGTGTAATGGGTGTATGTTTCTCTTTGTTGCAGTCTCTGATTGAAGAGCAGCAGTCTCAGCTGAACCAGTATGAATCTGCAGCAGGCCAGTGCGTGAGTGAACTGCAGAAGGCTCAGCTACAGGTTCAGTCCCTCCAAAATAAGATCCAGGAGAGCGAAACCAGCAACAAGGTACTGGAACTTCCTTTTAAAGGAATATCTTTATCCACAATTCTATTGAAAGAAAAACTAAAACTTAAAGTGGCAGTAAGGTGTTGGGCTACCACGAGCCACTAGAACAGCTTCAGTGCACCTTAACACTGATTCTACAAGTCTGTGGAACTGTCCTGGGGGATGAATGCCATTCTTCCGAAAGAGATTTACTCAATGTCTGAGACACATGACCCAAATCATGCTGGAAAAAAAAACACCCACACTCATAACAGAGCTCCTGAATCCCCTCACTATATGGGTCAAGCATTCAGTCCTGTACCGTTTTCCTGATGTACATTCCACATGCACTCATCCACTTGTCGAGAATATGGTGAAGGACTACTCATCTGACTAGATCACTTTTTTCCCACATCTGTTTAGACCAGTACCTGTGGTTTTCAACCATAATTTCCAACCCTTCTTACTGTTGTGTGCTGTATTTAGATTTGTGAATAAGATATCTTCATACAAAATCGAGATCAGCTGGGCTGGCTTAGCATTTTTATACATACTTCAGAGTATGGTGGGATGTTTATTGTTTAACTGTGCCATGCAGTACACTCTGCATAATGTTTTTCAGAATATTGTTTCAGGTTTTTCCTTTAATTTGTCACCCGTCTGTATATTAAATTTCAGGAATAGGTTAAGAATTTACTTTGTTGACTTTGGATTTTGTTTTTCAGAAGCTGCAGGAAAAGCTGAGTGAAATGGAGACTGAGCTGCGTTCTATTAGACATGCAGCTCAGAATCAGGAGAGGACAATCCAGAGCCTCACCGAAAGTCTTAACACCAAGGAGACAGAGGTATGCACGCACACACGCACAGAATTCAGTGATTGTGCATGCTATGCATATATATATATGTGTGTGTGTGTGTGTGTGTGTGTGTGTGTGTGTGTGTGTGTGTGTGTGTGTGTGTGTGTGTGTGTGTACATGCACATTCATGTAGTCAATGCCAGGATTATTGGCACTCTTTTGAAAAGGCCAGTAATGAATAACGAGCAGTGAGAGATATTTGTGGAAGGACATTGTTCCTCTCCTCCATGCAGATCATTTAAAGATCTTTTATATTTGTAAGTTTGTAGGTGTAGACTATCCTTTTTAATTCAGGCCACAGGCTTTCAGGGTTCACAAACTTCAAACTTCAGACTTAAGGGCGCTTTCACATATGCAGTATTGAGTCCGTTTAAATTGAACCCTGGTGTGTTTTTCATTTTGGTATGGTTCATTTAAGTAGGTGAGTCACACTTGGTTTGAAGTCTCGGACAGAATGTCTTTGTATGCTGTAGCTTTAAGAATTTGCTGTACTGGAACTAAAGGGCCCCAAACCTGTTCCAGCATAACAGTACCCCGTGCACAAAATGACATGATTTGCCAAGGTTGGTGTGGAAAAACTTGAGTGGCCTGCACAACGCCCTGACCTCAAACCCTCACGGAAGACCTTTGGCATGAACTGGAACATGGACTGTGCACCAGACCTTCTTGCCTGACATCAGTGCCTGATCTCACTTATGCTCTTACAGCTGAATGAGCACAAATCCCCACAGCCACGTTCCAAAATCCAGTGGAAAGCCTTTCCAGAAGAGTGGAGGCTTTTATAGTCACTTTTTGTCCAGTTTCTTGAAGGGTGCCAATAACCCTGAAGTTGACTGTGCTAATACACACGTGTTCACATGTGCTTTATCTGTACGGAATAATGTTACATAAAAATATACAAGTCAAACCAGTCTTGTTAGCACAAATATGATCACCATCTAATTGCAAAGCAGGATGGAAATCTCATATTCTGTGTGTGTGTGTGTGTGTGTGTGTGTGCAGACACAGGAGTTATATCAGGTTATAGAAGGACAGAATACCACCCTGTGTAAGCTCAGAGAAATGGCCCATCGCAGTCAGCTCCAACATTCACAGGTGAGTGTTTTTCTGATTCTCTTCTTCTCTTTTTTTTCTGTCTTTCTTGCATGTTACAATAATGTCTCTCTGTATCCAGGTTGTAGAAGGGGTTGACCTGCAGGGTGAGGTGGTGGCACTACAAAGCTCTCTCTTCTGCTGCCAGCTGGAGCTGGAGGCCAGTCAGCGAGCACAGAGACAGAGCCAGAGGGTGGCAGAAGACCTGGCACACTCCCGCGACCGCCTGCACAGTGACCTAGAGGCGGCGCTGCAGCACAGAGAGACCACCGAAAAGTACAACCAGGTAGGAATAAACATTAAAGGCAAGGATCTAAAGATAACAGGGAATTGTGGTCAGCATGGTAACTGTCTGGGTTTATGCCTGTGTGTGTTTGTGTGTATTGCAGGATTTGCGCAGCACAGTCCAGCACCTGCGTTCAGAGCTTCAGGCGAAGGAAGCTCAGCTGAAGGAGAGCGAGGCCGATAAACACTCTGAGATTTTAGCGCAAGACAAAACCATCTCAGAGCTGCAGTTTTCACTAAGGGAGAAGGAGAGAATTGTGCAGGTTAGCAGATAATCAGCTTTAGTTCAACCAAGGTTCAACAAAGATCATGGTTTTAAGACTCTTCAGTTCCACAGTAATGTCATTAGGCAACAGAAAAAAGATACTGAAGTATGGCTATACTATTAATCAAGAAGAATTCAATGAATGTCTGTCACATGACCTGCATTTCTATAAAAAATGCAGCAAAACCACAGCAGCGACAATTTTTACATTTTATGATTTTAAATGTCCTCTAAAAGTGTGTGCGTGTGTGTGTGGCAGGAGTACTCAGAGCTGCTGGACCAGCCTGCTGAGACTGGCCGACCCCGAGATGCCCTGCTGGACAAACTAAAGAGTCGCATTCGTGACCGGGACAAAGCTCTGGAGGTATTGCATTAGCAGCTAAGAGACCACTCATTTCCTAAATGCATTTGCAACCTGGCAACTGTGACAAGTACAAATAATGTAATAATGTAACATGTAACAATATAAATAAAGTTAATATGTGTCTTGTCATATTATCCACTTAGTCAGTACCTATGTGCATTGAGTATGTAAGGCACAGATGGTGTGTGTAAGTGTGTGTTGTGTAACTTCTTAGCACGCTATAGATGATAAGTTCCGCTGCTTGGAGGAGAAGGAGACTGAGGTGCGCAAGCTACAATTAGCACTCCGGGAGAAAGAGAGAGACCTCGAGAGACTGCGCTGTATTTTGACCAACAACGAGGAGACAATCACGGTGTGTGTATATGTCTATGTGAATTTTTTGAATGTTTTTTTTTTTTTTAATGTTTGACAATCTAGAAAAATGACTATCTTACAGAGCTAGGAGTATTTCCTGTAGGTGTTAATGTGTGTGTGCATGTGTGTGAGAGCAGAGTCTGGATGGTCTGATGCGCAGTAAGGAGCTGGAGTTGGAGCAGACTCAGGAAGCGTGTCGGAAGCTGCAGTGGCTCAAACAGCAGTGTGACGAGAAACACACAGTCACTCTGCGTGAGAGGGACAACATCATAGCACAGCTGCACACTACACTACACACACGCAGCAAAGAGACAGAGGTAAACATATAAAAACACACCTATTGTATACTCCTGTCTGGCTTTTTATCAATTCTACAGCTTCATCATAGTGAGTGTAGGATATGTTTCAGTTAGACCAGATAAACCTGTTATACTTCCTGACTTTCCCTCACCAATCCAACCAGTAACAGATCATAAGCCTTGTGTGAAAGAACATCCCTGCTTACATGGGTGCAAACCTAAGCCCTCTTAACTGTAACTGTTTATTCGTATATGGAGTAGTGGACTTTGTCATGTACAGACTATATTTTTAAGAAAACTGAATTATATCAGTTATTGGGATCATGATATTTCGGTATTAAAGTTTGTGTGCTTGATTGTATTAAAGGACCTGACGGCGGCGCTGTTGGCTAAGCTCTCCCCCAGCCCTAATGAGATAGTGGAGGAGCTGAAGTCACGTCTGGCACTGAAAGAGCGGCTCTTCCAGGAGATGCTCTCTGAGCGCAGCAGGCAGACTCAGGAGCACCACACTCTGATCCAAGACCTGCTCAATACAATCAGCTCCAGAGACCATTACATCAAGGTAAAGCCAAACAATGAACAATCAGCATATTATAAGTTCGTATCTGACCTTCTGAGTTTTGATTGCAATTTAAAAATATGTTAGCTTTGAGGAATGGGAGGCCACTCCCCCTATACTCATACTGGCAGGTACAGAGGATATGCCTCTATAGATATGCTAGGATTGTAAGAGAATGAAATGTGTGGACCTGGAATTGGATACACACACACCCATATTGATTCACTCAAAGGTGCCTCTCAACCATTGACCAGTTTTGTTTTGACAATATTCTAGTGTATAACTGATCCTTCACTTTTTAGGAGAGTGGCGAGAGGTTGAGGCGGGTGATAACGGAGCGGACCGGGCAGCTACAGGAGATGCGCAGGCAGCTCTCATCACGTGAACAGGAGCTGAGTGAAGTGACACGGGAGAGGGAGAGGGAGAGAGAAAGAGGAGCTCCACTGGCGATGGAGTTGGAGAGACTTCAGAGTATACTGAGAGAGAAAGAAAGCCTTATAAAGGTAAGAGATGTGTGTGTGTGTATAATTTATATATATATATACATACACACACACACACATATATATATATATATATATATATATATATATATATATATATATATATATATATATATATATATATATATATATATATAGAGTGTGTGTGTGTGTGTGTGTGTGTGTGTGTGTGTATATATATATATATATATATATATATATATATATATATATATATATATATATATATATATATATATATATAGACACATTCCAACCACTGAGTTAATATGAATGTGATAGTAAATGTGGTGAACTT
>CM040995.1:12811255-12858073 GCA_022985145.1 Pangasius djambal | reverse complement strand
GAGTGTGTGTGTGTGTGTGTGTGTGTGTGTGTGTGTATATATATATATATATATATATATATATATATATATATATATATATATATATATATATATATATATATATAGACACATTCCAACCACTGAGTTAATATGAATGTGATAGTAAATGTGGTGAACTTGTTGTGTAGGATCTGATGCAGAGTCAGGAAGAGGCCCAGGCAACCTCCAGATCATCAGCAGCAACACTGAGTATGTTCACTTCAGTTGTGTTCCTGGAACAGTAGTTAGTAATAAAGGTGAGTAATGTATATGTGTGTTTGTGTGTGATTTGAGCAGGATCAGGGGATAGCAGCTCAGAGCTGGAGATGCAGGCTGTTAAAGAGGAGCTTCAGATCGCCCTGAGGAAACACAGAGAGACAGAGGTATACACACTCTCTCACTCTTAATTAAAATTACTTGCTATTTTTGCCATCTGTTTTAACGCCTTCTCCTATGCATTCACAGCGGGAGCTTTTGGAGTTAAAATCTGCTTTGACCAAAAAGCCTGAAAATCAGATTGGCACTGATCCCCAGGTAGTCAACAGGAAAAATATCAATATTATAACATCACTGATTATTATGATTGTCTTTTATGTGCTGGAGATAGAGATTCAGTTGAATCATCCCAATCTTTTATTATTATTTAATTATTAGATTAAATTATTATCAGCCGCCAAATTACGACCACCAATATGGTGTAATAATAAATGAGTTTGGCATGCTTTTTATGAATAAGGATGAAATAAGTGGTGATATGATGTGACTCTGTCTCTGCAGAGTGCGCTGGAGCAGTTGGTATCAGAGTACCAGCAGCTGAACCAGGCTCTGAGAGCCGAGAAGAAGCTCTACCAAAACCTGAACCACATGCACTCCACAGGAGACAGGTTAGAACCTGAGATAGCTAGATTAGACAATCAGCTTAGACCTGGGACTTAGATTTAGTACATAGGTTGAAAAGCCTTTTACTGGATCATGCATTACATTGAACCATAGACACACTTTACTTTAATCATATTAGTCATTTAGCATGAAAATATATAACCAATCGGAAATAATATCAGTGCATTAAGTGAGTTTTGTGGTGCTCTACTACCTAGATACTACTTTAGAGTTTGAAAGGCATTTAGTATGCATTGTAATTAATATTGTATCATTTGAATGTTGGCGTTTCATTGCTTGATCAGTGTGGAGAAAACTCGGGTGCTGCACACGGAGCTGGACACGGTTCAGGCGTTGCGCGGACAGCTGGAAGAGGTCCTGAGCAGGACCCGAGACACAGCTCTGGCACTGGACAGGGCAGCTAAGGCCCACGCTGACTATGGAGGTGGGCCACAGCAGAGTTTGGGCTGTATGTTACAAAAGGCCTCCGGGCCGGCAGGGGGCGCCGTTCCTAGCACTGTGTAAGAGAGTGGGTCTGAAACAAGCACGTTCAACAGAAAAGCACTTCAACTAACGGCAAAGTGTACTAACAGTGTGGTTATTGTGGACACAAAGTGGCAAGGCAAACAGATGTGACTTTTTAATTCATTTTTAATGTGTGTATGTTTTATACATGTTTCTCTATACGTGTTTGCTTTTTATGCTTTTTGGGTGTTCTTGTCTGTTTTGCCATTGCAGTGTATTGTGATTCTTGTGTTCATGTTTCCTTGTAAAGTGCTGCTATCTGCATAGTCTGCCTCATTCATTTTTTTTCAGTTTTTCCATCATTTACGCACATAAGCACAGATATGCCTAATATATTTCAATCAAAGCCTCAAGCTTGATTCGCTAAATTATTCTTATTCTTACTATTTGAACTTGGGTCAGGACTTATAGTCTGCTTTTTGCTTAATTGTCCAATTTGCTCCTCTTTGATAATATATGCAAATGTAAAATGCAGTAACTGGTATTTGGTTAGCAGCATTGATTAGCTGCTAGTTGTGGCATCCTGCATGCTATCCTTTGTCGCCTATAGTCTTTGTCACCCTTGCTGTCTAAACATGGTGCCAAATGAGATTTTGATTTGTAGGTTTATCTATAGAAAAAAACAAAGCAGGTCATGTTTATGTACTTCACAGTAAAGGAAATAAATCTAAACCAGCTTACATGGTCAGAACTGTTTTTTTGTATTTTTTTTTTTTTTTTTTTGACAACCATATCATTAGATTTGTAAGTCATATAGTTGATATATAAGGAATAAAACATGACACGGTGTGCTGTTGAACAACAATTGATCATTTTCCAATAACTGCACTCCCCGAGGTGTTTTATTCCTCTTATACCACAGCAATTTGCCCAAAGCTAATCATTTTTATTTATTGAAGAGTGACAGATCATAATTTTAATCTGTTAACAGTTACGTTTAATGTTTTATAACAATACCAGCCTCCCTTTTTTTCTCTGCCTTGAAGTTAATAAGACACGCGGCCATTTTACAGAGACACCGCTGTCCGTCCTGAAGATTCTCCTGAACATGGTTACCTCTGACTGTTACAAAGCACTGACACTAGAGACTCCTTCCAAAAATGCTAAATTAACATCTGCTCACAGAAAGCTTCACCATATCAGCAATGACACTCGTTTTAAATCTGTTAAATATGTAAAGCATCCCCTATTCAGATCCCTGTGAATTAGCTGTTACTATAGAGACGATAATATAGATGTGCGATTAAAAATAAAACTGGCACTATTGTCTGAGATGCTGTTATAGAGAATTAATCAACACCTTCCGACCAATCAGATTTCAAGAATTCAACAGTGCTGTGGTATAATTCATAATAAAGAACAAACACTTTTGGAGCATTAAACTAAGTTCCCACTCAAGGTAGGTATATAGGACATACACAGCCACGTGTGTTCCGTTATTATTATTATTATTTTAAGGTAGTCCACTGGCTCAGAATCCATAAACATGGCTTTAATTTTGGTAGCCAGTTCTGTATTGTACTCTACTGTCATGGACACATGCATGCTAACCGTGCATGCTAATGTTTGCATGCCTACTAGATCACAGCCAGGGTTTATGTAAAAAATGCATAATCAGAAAACGTGTCGTTTAGTTCTGCATCAGCACACAGGCCGAGTGAAAAGCTGCATTTTCTTCTTTTCTTCTTTAATGTTTCCACAGTGACATAAGCATATAATACAGCTTGCACACACACACACACACACACACAAAATGGCTTCACTATAAAGTGTGTCATGGTCTGAGGCCCTTGAAGAGGTTTCCTCAAAAATACTTGCCCCCTTCCTCCACTTCTATTGGCTACACTTCATGTATCATGGACAAATATATGTTTCCACTGTATAAATATTACACACTTAGATTAATATCAACTATTAATTATCCCAATTGTAAAGGTCTACCATATTATAAAGACCTGGCAATTATCAAACATCACTCTGAGTCAAAGAATATTATCACATTTGCAATAAACAGCTTTAAGAAATCTCATACATACAAAGCAGAATTAATCAGAGACCCAAATATACCCCTCTGCTCTGTCCATGATTGTCAAATCTGATCATTTTAATCCATTTTCACATCAAATAATCCTAATGACATCACTAATTCCTCTTACACAACCTCTGATTTTACCGGTGTCATAGTAGATTAGTGTGAAAACATCACTCACACTCCCTCTCTGCCTGTAAGCAAATCGCCATGCAGCCAAAATCCATTAAGAGTCCATAAAATGGAGTGGTTTATAATGACTCACTCGCGCTGCTAAAGCTTCAGGCCTAATATGGAATCTCAGCTTATATAACTTGTCCTGGACTTTCATACTTTCTGTATGTGTGTGTCTCATAGCTTACGGAACCTATCAAGGAAAATGATACAACTGAACAACCTTTTTTTTTATTTTTTTTTTTAATATGTACTGGCCAGCTTGTGTCCATTTGTTTGCCTTGTGTGTGCCTGAGAGAGGAAGAGGGAGGGAGGAAAAGAGAGAGAGAGGAAGACATGGGCAGGACTTAAGGATAGTTGGCTCAGAGCTTCCTGACAGACTTTTCCATTTTAGCCTCATGACTGTTTCAGAAAAAGATCAAGTGAAGGAGAGAGACTTTTGGAAAACACATTAAAATAAACAAATGATGTAGTCGTCATTTTGAGGCTTGAGGAACGAGGCATAGAAAAAGAGGGACTGTGGAAAGAAGACCAAACATAGTATTTGAAAATAAAGGCCTTCAGGGGGAAAAAAAAAACCAAACTATTTTCCTTTCTTCAACTTCGGATTGTATTTTTCTCTTTAGAGTTCAGCACAGACGAGGATGAAGATGAGATCGATGATGATGAAGATGAAGGCAGTAGCAGTGAAGAATTCACCGACAGTATAGAAGAAGATGTGAAACTGACCGCTGAGAGTCTGGCTAGCACAGAGGTAAAGGAAAACACACTATGGTAAAATCCATGATAATGACAACTAAATGACATGTATGTGCTTAAAACCCTCATACCTACTAAAAGAGGATTTGAGTTTTACTTGCTAACTGGTGGGAATTTGCTTGTAGCCTTTTATCCTTAGTGAGCACAGCTGGAGTAACTGACATGCATATTTTACTGCATAAACTGGATGTGATTCAAATGGGGTACTTTTTCCACTTTAGTGATTTCACAATGTTAATTTAATCCAAATGTAGTGTTGTCAATCCCTTAGGGGTCCAGGTATTCTCATACTCCTGCTACATACCATTCCTATTAATCCCACTCTAGTTACTGATTAATTCATAGTAGTTAAATAATATGCAATAACCCAAAACCTGGAACTTAGGGTCTAAAGAGCAACATTGTCTTAGTTTGATCATATCTGAGTTTGGGCCAAAATTAGGTCCTTTCTCCATCTCCCAAAAAAATTGAGAGTTGATGTTAGAGTTAAGTCATGTGCCGTAATGCCATCATGAACTATGGGCGTGGCTTAATTGATTGACGTTATGCTTGTTTGTTTGACACAAACACACTTGCATGTGCACAGATAACCAAGGCTTGTGAATTAAAGAGAGCTTGTAGAAAACAGCAATAAACAATGTAGCAGTTATCAGGGCTGTCCAGTCGATAAAAATGTTCAACTACTTCTACTTCTTCTAATTCTACTAACAGTTTCACTACTTGTAGGAGTGCTATTTACAGAATCAGTCTGAGTGACTAATGTGGACCAGGAGATTTTCACTGTCAGATTACTTAAGAGCGATATGAAGAAGGGTTATGTCCATAAACAATAAGAGCACACGTCATGCAGACACACTTCCCTACCTCCAGTCTCTATTGTTCTAACTCTGGCTTTACTAAGTAAACATGAACAAGTCATTAAATTGGCCACCTTTTTGGCTTCATAAGAAGGCAATAGAATCAGTGGAGCTATGTTTTCTGTTTCCTTGTGGCAGAATGCTGGGGCGTGTGGTGGGCCAGTGAGCAGGAGGATATCCCAGGAGGCCATGAGGGGAGGATGGCAGAATAAGGTGGAGCAGAAGAAGAGAGAAGAGAGAGAGACGGGAGAAGGGAAAAGCCAGCTCAGCCAGGCTGGCTGTGCCTCACTCTCTCAGGACAGGTAATTCCACTCAGACACACACTCAGAAATAAGCACATACTTCAACACTGCTTTAACTGGCAGATTTGGTTTACAATTCTGATAAATAGATAATGATCGGTATAAAAATCTGTTTATTATCATGAAATGTTCATCATCCAGGTGTACTCTACCAAACCTGCAAGAGGAAAACAACAAGCTGGAACTGAGCGGCGGTGGATCCAGATCTGGACAGGATTCTGGATCTGGATGTGGACTGGGAACAGAAAGTAACGTAACTGTGAAGTGCAGAAGGTGGGAGCAAAGTGAAACAGACAGGCTGAACCCCCATGACCGGCAGCGAACCCCCGTGACCAGCAGTGAGGAAGAGGAGGATGATGAAGAAGAGGAGGAGGAGGAGGAGGACATGCGGGCCCCTCGGGGGAAGCGTGGCCTCCCGAATGTGACTCTGAGAGAGGGAGCGGGGAAGAGGAAGTGTAACAGACCTCACTCTCTAGACCTCGGAGTGCTGCTGACTCACAAAGCTACGGGTGAATCCAGAGCACAGGTAAACAATTAATGTCATGGCTTTTTGATTTAGCGCGATATTAAGAATTGCTCTTAGCCCTCAGTAATAACTAATCAAGTCGTTAGGTTAGGGTGAGCAGTAAATATCTGTTTAATGACTTAAGCGATCTTATTGCGAAGTTATTTCACTGACAATGGATACGGCAAGACTATGAACAGTGTGTGTGTTTGTGTGATGCAGGACTTAGAGGGAGAAAGTGGAGGTTCTGCAGGGTTCTGGCAGCATGTCGAGGCAGGACTACGTGAGCAAGCGGAGCGTCTCCGCAGCGACCTGGCCCTGAGCCGCCAGGAAAGCAGAGAACTCCAGGAGCGACTGATGGTGTCTGAGGCCACTGTACATGCACAGGCTGACCAGCTCAAGGAGTACAGAGAACTACTGAGTACGTGTACGCGCACACACACTCACTATCCTATCCTTGTGAGGACATAACGTTTTTTTGTCCTCACCAAGCTAAAAACAGCAACAGTGAGATAAAATAACAGTAACAGCTGCTTATCATCTTCAGCATTTACAAAAACATTTGGATCATGATCACACCACACACCACACACCTCACGTCTACAAAAACATTTGGATCATGACTCAGAGCACAGAGCACTAGTCATGCGCTGTCCCTCAGGCTTTGACTCATGAGGACATGTTTTGCATCAGTAGCTGCTGTGTGTCTCTCTCAAGATAAACTGTAGTCTCTGTTGCTTGGTTAAAAGGGAATTTCACCATTACGTAAATTTGTAATATGAACCAGGGTTCACAATAGAATAAGTGCTCCTGCACCCCTGTATTCGACTCTGAAATGATCAAGTATGTTGAAATGATTCACCTTTTATCTGTGTTTTTATGTACTGTATTTCAAACAAGTGCATTCAATTAAGTAGTAAAATTATAAGAAATTAAACAAACAAACAAGTCTGTATGCATGTATATATGTATGAACATTGCTTCCACTTGCAAATTGTACTTAAGTGCTTGTGTCCGTGCCTAGACTGTAATTTTTACCAAAAAAAAAAAAAAAAAGACAGGATAGAATAGCCTCTAATTCACCAGGCCGCATATTTATAACCACTTCACATAATAAATTTCTTGCAGCTTTTAAATTCTGTAAACATTTTAGATAACTTAACTCCTCAAGTTCATATTACTGCCACTGGAAACAATTCTGATCTGGTAGGTTTCTCCACAAGAAAAACAAAAAAAAAAAAAAAAATGTGTGTATTAGATGGTCAATTTAATCAGAGAAATCATGGTTCATGTTCTGAAAGAATATAAAAGACTCTCTTCTGTCTCTTCTTCTCTCTGTCTCTCATAGCGGAGAGTGCAGTGCAGCAGGACAGTAAGCAGGTGCAGGTGGATCTGCAGGATCTGGGCTATGAGACCAGCGGCCGCAGTGAGAATGAGGCTGAGAGAGAAGACACCAGTAGCCCTGGTATGACCTTGAGAAAACTACAGAGCTCAGCTGACCAATACCTCAAATAACTACACATCTAATCAATCACACAATCAACTGACAAATGATGCACACCAAAAGACATTTAATCAAATATCCAACACACCTTCAAATACCAACCTGCTCAAACTATCTACTAACTACTCAACACTACAGCTACAAAACAATATAATAACTATAAAGGTAATATCTATAAGAGCTGGCATCATATGGTTAAATCATAATACCATTTTATATAAAAAAAAATTCCTACTAATTAAAAATTTGAGTAGACTTATACAGAAGTCACTATATATTCCTGCAGCTAATACACTGTATCTGTTTTGTGTTTTCTGCAGAGTTTGATGATGTGGAGCTATGCAACTCTCTCTCCCGGCCGTCGTATGGCAGTGTTGGTAATTTGTGGCATCAGCATGGCGACAGTTCCCAGCCGGATGACATGTTGGTGCGGGACCTGCGTGCACAGCTCTCCCGCTGTCACAAAGTGATCCGTGGACTGCAGATCCGCGTGCGTTCACTCTCAGCTACCTCCGACTACGCTTCCAGCCTTGAACGAACACCACGCAAGGTACCGTCCATGTTTACTCGCTATTTAACTGGGACAGCGTTCTCTAAGATAAACTATACTCACACTGTGTACATATTTCAGACCTTTATAAAGTCCAAACTAATAATTTGTTTTAAATCTCAGAAAACACAGTAAGCACTACGTACAAAAATAGAGTCGATTGAATTCGTGAAAATGATTAAAGCTCTACATAATAATAATAATGAAAATAATAAAAGCTCTAAATAATCACACACATCTGGGATCTCTATTTAAAAAATTCTACCAGGAAAAGGCGAAGGCTTCTGATTGCCTTTACTTTACTTTGCCCTCTTTCTCTCTGCTAGGTGAACTGGGCCTTCCAAGCATCTCCTGCCCACAGTGGTTTGGAGGATGATGAGGGCTGGCACTCGGATGGGCCAGCCCTTAGACCACTAAAGTCCAACAAGGAGCTGCAGGAACTGGTGTCACGTGTGGCATCACTGGAGACCCAAATCCTCACCAGCAAACTGGAAGAAAAAAGAGGGACAGAGGAGGGAAAGAATGCCACGTGGCCTGGGTGAGAAAGAATGTTTATACCAGCAGTCAAATTGGGTTGTTGTTTTATTTTCTTTACATGATACGCATTTGATCTTTCCCTTAGAATCTAAAGTCAGATCTTTTCTACTCAAATATGGCCTGGTTATCTAATCATTCATATCAGTCTACAGGGCCGGTGGATATCTTTCCTTTTATATACTTTCACAAAATTCAGATAAAATGACCTTCTCATAATTTAGTGTCATTCTTAGAATTTGATATTTTTAGTGTAAAAATCTGTTTTCAGTTCTGTATCTGACTCCTCTCTTTCATGTCCACTCAGAAAATACAACACGCTGATCCAGGCTCAGGCTCGGGAGTTGTCGCACTTGCGACAAAGGATGCGTGAGGGACGAGGAATTTGCCACATCCTCACGCAGCACCTGGGCGACACCACCAAGGCGTTTGAAGAGCTGCTCCGGGCCAATGATATCGATTACTACATGGGCCAGAGCTTCCGAGAACAGCTTTCCCAGAGTTCTTCACTCACACAGAGGATCAGCATTAAGCTCAGTGGACGTGAGTATGGACTAAAACACATTGATTTAGCTTAACTAAAGAATCTTCAGTAAAGATGTCGTTTAAAAAAATAATAGTCTACACAAACACACATTGCTACTAATGAATGAACACATTATTTTCATATGGCTTTAATTGACTTTGTAACACACCTCCATGTTTAGTGCTAATGGTGTTACTGTAAAATAAAGATGTGAGCATTACCATGGGATAATTATTATTATATTGTAGTACATGAGCTTTGTCTATCCCTTTGATTTAATTCACAGGAGATCGATCAGAAGTGCAGGATGACAAAATGGGCCACGAGCTATTAGCTTTAAGGTAATTCTATCCTCTGAGGTGTAGTTACACCTTTACATTTTTATAATTTACATGTATATAATATGGTGATTGAAATATGTGAGCCATATTTGTGGACTGGCTTTTTTTTGAGGAGGATAAATGTTTTGGCACCTCTATGCCTTTTTTGACTTATGGCATTTTTGTGGAAATGCTGCTTATAGTGATGCATTACTGAATATAGAAATGACTTAGCATTAAAAGCCAGACTTTCAGGTGATGTGTATTTAATATCAAAGTGATCTTTAGATGATTAGTGATCTTTAGATGAAATGATAGAGATGATAATGTGGAATGGTAACAAACGTGTACTAGTTCTGTGGTCATATTACAGGAGGTGTCATATTGCAAACCTATTTTTCTCATAGTGCTATGATTAAGTGACAGTAGTGTATTGCAGGCACTGAATTACTTTTATTGTCTTTGTTGTCATTAACAACACAGCGAATCATATTTCATCATGTCTATATGTGTGTGTGTGTGTGTGTGTGTGTGTGTGTGCAGGTTGAGTAAGGAGCTCCAACAAAAGGACAAGATAATCGAGTCTCTCCACACAAAGCTGCAGCAACGCCCTGACACACCCTCCAGTAGCCACGCCCCCTCCGAGACAACAGACCAATCCGACCGCACTTCCTTTGTGTCAGATGAAAGGGCCTCGATAAATGAGGATCTGGAACTGTGTTCTGATGTGGATGCCGTCAGCGAATACGCCCAGCAGGAACCAGCTCCTAGATCAAATGATACAGGCATGCGAACACACTCACTCACACACACTGGCACACACAGACACACAATAGGCATGAATATGCATACAATTATTGAAACGTACAGACATCCAGTAGAATCACAGAATAAAATCCATTCATTTCATTAGGTGTTATGAAAAAACTAAAAGTTTTTTCAAAATTCTCAACCAAGTTTACATCATTCATCACTGAAGTAAAAAAAAAAGGAATCTTTGTTAGTTATTGGAAATAATAAATATATATTGTCATGGGACTTAAACATTTGCATAAGCATACATAATGCACACATTCACTGAGAATAATCGCATCTCATCCCATGTCTAAATGCCCCTGCGCTCTCTTTCAGACCGCCCCTTCTTCCTCCCTGTCCCTCCCTCTAGCCAAACCCCTATCACCTCCTACAGGCCAAAGGAGAATAAGACAGGTAGGCAGGGTCAGTCCACAGAATCATGTCCGAGTGCTCATATTTAGCTATGCCCTTTATTTCTTTTTTTATCTGCATATATCTCACCCTCCTCCACCCATCTCTAGGTGTGTATTCTGCTCCCTTGTATGGTTCTTTGCCACTGGCTCAGACCCAACCCTGGTCCAACTTCTCAAATAACTTTACCTCTGACCCATTGCCATTTTTTGGGCCACTGACACCAGAACAGCACCAGCAGAGTCTGCGCAGACCACCAGTCCGAAGTGAGCACACAGCATGTGTGTGTATGTGTGTGTGTTTTGCTGTATTGTAGTTTAGGCTCCTATTTATAAATGCATTTATAAATGCATTTACACTCACCACTTTTACCTTTCACATATACATAAAATTCTCTCTTATACACAGAAAGATCTCACATTCACATAAAGTACTCTCACATTCAATATGTTTAACTTTAAATATACATAAAATGCCTCACATTTTTAGTTTAAGTCTCACATTTAAACACTTTTGGTATCACATACATAAAAAAAAGGAGAATGACTCTGCATGAAAAAATTTATCACATTCACATACAGCTCTTACATTCACACAAAATGCTCTCACTTTCACCATCTTTGTACATATAAAATGCTCTCACATTCTCTCACATTTACCAGTGGTACCTCACATGTACAGTATGACACATACAAAAATAAGAGTAAGATATCACACACAAAAATGCACTCGCATTTATATAAATCTCTCAGAACTGCACAAAACCTCTCACATTCATAAAGGTTCTCAGATTTATATATAGCTCTCACAATCACAGTAAAAGCTCTCACATTTGCACAAAAAGCTCTCATATTCGTGTAAAGCTCTCAAATACACACAAAAGCTTCCACATATAAACCTCTCACATTTACACAAGAAGCTCATATATTTATACAAAATACTCTCGGAATCACACCAAATGCTTTCACATTCATATAAAGCTCTCACCTTTACACAAAACCACTCATTCATATAAAACTGTCATATTTACACAAAAAGCTCTCACATTCATATAAAGCTTTTGCATTTACACAGAAAGCTCTCACATTCTCCAAATTTACTTAGTTTATTCTCTGAAATACACCAGCGTTGCCTTTTACATTCACTACATTTGCCCTTAACATTCACATCAAATTCCTACACCTGCACTTATAGTGATGTGAAAGCTGTCTTTAATATTGTGTCTGGAATCTAACGGAAGCATCTCTGCCTGCTGAAATTAATGCTGGGACTGATGGCTAGAAACTCAACAATCTCATTAAGCACTGCCTCCTACTGGGAAAATATTGCATCTTGACTACATGTCTACATATTGATACCCCCCCCTTTTTTTTCAGACCAGTCAGGTGGCCTGTGCTGCGAGTACAACTGAATCCTGAACCTGTTTTTCTCTGTGTGTTGAAATCAGGTTTTAGTTTACCGCATTCACTGAGCAGCTATCCACTGATGGGCTCTGCACTACCTGATCCCTCACATTACACCCAGCTATCTCATCATTCCCTCCACCAGCCTCAGAAATCAGATAGCAGCTTGGTAGGGAGCGCTGCACCATGGGACATGGATAACATGGTTCAGCCAATCATAGGCTTCACTGGAGCACCTGGTTATCAGTCAGGAAACAGCCATTCGGGTATGTCACTTCCCTTTACCTCTCCTATGAACTGACTCATTTATTCACACACAATAAAATGGAGAATTCAGAATTTCCAAGCCAGACATATGAATTTTACAGTCTGTGGTGTGTTTATGTTGTCAGGTGTGGACCTGATTGAGGAGCATCTGTGTGAGATCCGTACTCTGCGCCAACGTCTAGAAGACTCCATCAGGACCAACGAGAGGCTGAGACAGCAGCTGGAGACTCGTCTGGCCAACGCCACCAGAGATGGAGGTGAGAGAAGCAGAAGAACTTATAATATAAATCATGGTGAGATTGTGAAATAGCTGAAGTTCTTCTTCAAGCCCAAATCTGTGATAAACTGGTTGATTTTTAAACGGTCGTAAAAACGAAATGGTATTCATCAAGAAATGGTGCTGTTTCTATGACTGATCTTCTAAAACAGTCTTCCTTGGTTTAATAAAATATTCTACCTAAGTTATAATATTACAAGATAATGTTCTATCTGCCAATTTGATGATTTTATGATTCTGAGCCCCACAGTTTCAATAAGCAATATGTTATTGTAGAACTTCTCACATATACTCTTGACTCAGTATATAAGTAAAATATTTATAACATGAACTTGTTCTTGGCTCATAGAATCCTATAACATCAAGGTCTTGATTGTCGTACATAATAGTATTTTAACAGAGATTGTTAATATTTTAACAGTTTTTGGCTTCTTCAATTAATTAAAAATAATCAACAGTCATATTAATGATCTTAGCTGAAGTTAACCATCTGTTTAGTTGCATATCATCTTAGTATGTTAATTTTTTTTTTTTGAGTGTAATTCTATTTCTTGTAAGTATTTTAATTCATTTAACTAAGGATCAATTTCTCTGAATGATTACTGGCTTATAACGAAGTTGTTTATTATAAGTGTAAAGTGCAATAATCCTAACTTAGTAATTCATAAATTTTCTGAGTAGTTTTTATATTGAGCAAGAAAATCATGACTATCACTTTGGCCATTATGTTGCAGCCCTACGTACTATAGATTTTTAAATACTGTTGATGTCGAAGCAATACATTTCAATGTATTGTTTGTTGTTTTTGCCCAGAAATAAAAAAATGCAACAGTTCTGTTAAAAGCATGTCCATTCCTGTATGTCCCACAGCAGCACCCACAAATATCTACATCCAAGGCCTGGACACTGTCACTCAGCTGTCCAATGAGATCCGAGTGCTGAAGGAAGAGAATCTGAGTCTCCAGTCCCGACTGCAGGCGAGCAGGGGTAAGTCCACTCACTTGGGAATTTAATATTCAGAAGCAGATGGGTTACACACTTATCACGAAACTTATCAGTTGACTTGGGATTATGTTTGTGTGAGTAAAGCAGATACTGTGACTGTTTTAGATAGATCAAATAGAAAATAGACTCTTACCTGAGATTTAATATATGTGGACTAAATATTGAATGAATATAGAGATTCAATGTATAATTGATATGCATTTGTATTACAGTACTTATATTGGAGTTATATGTCCTGTAGACAACAGTGAGGAGGTGGAGCAGTTGCGGGAGGCGGTGCTCTCTGGGCGGGCGCGGCTGAAACAGGCGGAGTTAGAGGCGGAGCAGTGGAAGGAGGAGCTGAGGAGGCTTCAGACACACAGCTGTGAACAGAGTCAGCAGATTCAGCAGCTACGGCAGGAGAGGCAGAGCAACCAGGAGCACAACAACAGGTAACACAGTCGGCCATTTCTACACCTTTACTCACCCAGTAAGCTTTACAGTGATCAATTAATGTGACATAATCGATAATAATTTACCGACTGTGGTGGTGTCTCTTGCTTACACTTGATTTAAAGGCAAAACAACGCTGCACTTTTGGAAGTATTTGTATATATGTGTATGTGACGATGTGTGTGTGTGTGTGTGCAGGTTGCAGCATGAGGTGAGTCTGCTCCAGCAGCAGCTCTCCGAAAGCAGGCAGCTGCTGCACTCCCTGCAGTGTGAACTCCAGCTATACGACCGAGTGTGTACAGGGAGCAAGGGCACACCCGCAGGTGAGACACAGCTCCTGCATGGCACATAGAGTGAACAGACGTCATCTTTTCCTGGATGTCTTCTTCCCAAAACATTTTGCTTCTCTATATGTTTAGCTTGATATGTTTATGTTTAACTTTTAATTAAATTGGTGTGTGTTCAGAGGATGTTCAATATGAGCATATTGTGAATAAGAGCCCTGGGATTAACACAGGACAGACTTTATTATTATGGCGGCAGGTATTAGGTGTAGTATCCAGGCGAGATTGTCTACTGAAGCAAAAGTAAAAATTGAGCATGAACTGTTTTGATAAGTGCAGGTTTTAGTGTATCCATGTCGGACCATGCACAGAAGCAGAAGGTGAGAAAGTTCAGAAATCTTCAAGCCATAGAGGAATAAAGCATTAGGATGAATCAGGCAGGTCCGGAGGACAAGAGTTCATTTTGCAACAGACTTTACATAGAAACACAGTGGTTTTAAAGAACAGTTTGTTTGAACAGCAGTGTGATAAAGACATCTAGTAGCACAGAACAAAGCCATGACCAAAGTTGACACAGCATAAGACCCAAATGAGTTAAAAAATGAGCACACTGTCCTGAGCTCGATATGGCTCTCCAGCTCACTGATATACGAGTTGAGACTCACCATTAGCCTGTAATGCCTGTCTGTGTTGTACTTGTGACCAATCACTGATCACCATTAATCCCAATGACCAATCACTGATTACCACTGTTTCCCGACAACCAATCAGCGATCACCACTGTTTGTCCCACTCTCACACTTCTTTGTTCTTCATTTTAAACCCTTTTCTTGGAGACATTAAGAAGTAAAAGCAAGTAACCATTTCCTTCATGACTACTCATTGTCCCTGCTTCCTTTTTGTGTGTGTTCTTGAGAGAAAGTACAGTATTTTGTAAATCCTTTTTAAGGAAGCAAAGGATCAACCCCTGATACTACCAGGATCGAGGTTTAATTCCTCTCATAATTGCATACAATTCCCATTAGCTTTACTACAGTAAATAATTCAAAGTTACTAAACACATACCTCAGAATGAATATCTGAATAATTATCCTGGACTTTATTGGATTAAGAAGTTTACTAAGACTTTTAATAACTATAACTTCTGGTCTCTCTCCCCACCTGTGTGCAGGTTATCTCTCTGAGCTGCCGTACTCCTCTGCTCCGGCTGTGGGGGAACTCAACCAGTTGCTGGTAGAGGTCCGGGCTCTACGGTCGCAGCTGGAGCGGAGCGTCCAGGAGAACAGCGCTCTGAGGATACAGCTGCAGAAACAGCTGGAGCAACAGCTGTCCTCAGCCGGTCTGGAGCCGAGACCTTCATCCCTCTTGCCAGCCAGCCCGCTGCGGGACGCCCTCTACAGGAGGCAGCTGCTGCACGGTGAGACAGCGCTCTCGCATGCTGTGCTGTATAGTGAAGCATGTTAAATTGTGATTGTTGGAAATAATCCAGAACTCCTACAGCTACAGCATGTGATTTGTGTCATATGTCACTTACTTATGTACACTGCTTAGCAAAGAATGCCATTTTGACCCAGGGTGTGTCTGAATAGCAATGACTGTAACATTTATGAAATGTATTTAAAAAATCTACAATATATATTTACTTTGTCTCAGTTGACTATATAAACAATAATGATACTATATGACAGTAGACACACAAGCTCTTTCACATGCTTAATGATCATTTGGAAGTCAGCATCCAGTCAGGGTATAAATTTGGTCCTAAGCCATACTGTACGTTGGGAATAGTTAGCTTAAATCTAGCAAAGTACATAATTTTGCTTGTAATACAGACTCTTAAGCTACGTCGTTGCTAGTAGTGTGTAAATGATTGTAGATCCAAACATTGTTGCATATTTCCGAGTGACATATTTCACCATCACCATCCAATCAGAAACGCGATCCGACATAAACAAGAAACACAGCATCCATGGTGATGCAGTGAGATGCGGGGAAGCTGTTACCATCTGTCTTTTTCAGTAACATTTACTTAAGCAAATTCTCTCTTGAGGTAATCATTTTACCAAAATACACATCTGTGCTTTAGAATTAACTCAAATGATCCATCTCCTGTGTTTGTACTTTAGACACTTACACTGCTTGGGCTCTTGTGCAACGCCATTTTAGTCGCGAACTATAGCAAGGAAAAACAACAAAGCAGCTGCAATCTTAACAATACATTAATAGTAAAATGTTTTGTGATGTACCTTGGCAGTAATGTCAGTTTGACCTATGACATTTCGAGCCAGCCGAGGTACACTTCCTGATATAGAATAGCATTTTCTGTAATTTATCTGATTATCCCCTGTGTTAATCATTATACTCCTAACAAATAAAAACAAAACATTAATGATAAACACAGTTTTGTTTACAGCAAATGTTGCACCTACTATGGGGTAGGCATAAGTTTGAACTAATTGTTGCATCCATTACTTTTCTAGTAGAGCAAAAAATCAAATGTAGTGTTGTTTTACGGTCAAACTAGGCTACAACAGAACTTATGCTGTACTAGCCGTAAGTGTGTATGAGAAATACGAAGTGGAGGGATATGACTTATTCCACTGTTTTGCTTCATATGTATGGAAATTATTGTTAATGTTAGAATATTAACAATATATTTCTACATTTAACAGCATAGTGCGGGCTTTATGTTGCACCTACCAGCTGATCTCTTCTACAGTGTTTGTGCACGATGTGTTAACTCACTTGTGTGTGTTCTGCAGACCCGTCTCCTTCTCCTCCAGTGAGGGACGTTGGTCCGTTCCCTTCCGGTCCACCATGTTCTCCTTATTCAGAGCTTGAGGAGAGCTCACTCACAGCTAATGGTGTGTGCATGCTAACAGTTAACAACATTATTATACTGATTACTAATAATAATAATTCTGAATTGGAATGAATTGATTTGGCTCAAATGAGCATTTTTTTATTCTGTATTATAGAATGTATAAAATCAAAAACACTCCCACTCAAGGTTTTCAGTATTTTTCCAGTATTGTTACTCATTTAAAACTGTGATGTAACACATGTGGAATGCTGCGCGCTCACTCGGAGTACACGTTGAAGGATCTTTTACAAATAAATTCACACACAAGCGTCTTAGAAACAAATTTTAAACACAGCTTTTGCGTGGTACTAGACAGTCGTTTTAATATTCAAACACCTCAAAACGAGCCGATGTACATGGTTTAACATTTCCTATTAAAAGAAGGGCAACTCTCCCTGCGCAAATCCTGTAGAGAGGAATTCTTAACAATATATTTAATAATCATCTTTCCCTTTCTCCTTCACACTCTGTCTCAGACTCTCTGGAGCCTCATGCAGATTTGGAGGGTGATGCCCCCGATGGTTCATTCGCTAACCGGAACGGGCGCCACACCATCGGGCATGTGGATGACTTCAGTGCTCTGCAGCAGCAGGTGATGGAGGGCAGGGGGCTGGTGCAGAGGATGGAGGCCACGCTGAACACCTGCCTTAACACTGCACTAATGGAGGTCAATACCAGAAAGGTCAGTGTGCAAATCCATCATATAGTGTACAAGATTTACAGAACAGTCTGCAAGTGTCAGCATTTATAGTTGCCCATACACATTTCAGAAGACCTTCCTACTACACTCTGCAATTTTACATATTTAATCAGGAGCCTTGTGGCTGGCAACTGTAAATGTTGAATTAATATTTTTAATTTGTTTTATTATTGTGTGCATTTTAAGTGAGGGCTATTTTACCTAAAATTGAATAAATATAATGTAAAATAGTTTAATTAAACCAACTAAAAAAAATATTGTTTCAAAAATATTAAATATAAAAAATAAACTTAAAATATAATATAAAATAAAAATATTAAATAAAGCCTATCAAAATGTTCATATTATCAGTAATAATAATAATAATAATAATAATAATAATAATAATAATAATAATGCTTTTCATTTATGTAGTATTATTGATTATTTTAAAAATATTGATTAAATATTACATGCAGACTGCATTTTTTTGGTCCAGAGTGTCCTGAAACTGAATTTTGTTTTCAGCCAAGAATTTTCATTTCAGTGCATTCGATGCAAAGTACCTGGAAGTCATTATATTTTGCTATTTATATTAGTTTGCTATTTGCATGTATGTCATACGTATGTATTATCTGGAGTGTTTTTTTAAAAAAATGTAGGTCTCTTCCAGTTTTCTATGTTTGCATTCTTTAAGAGCTGGATTAGGAGGTATAGGACTTGGCACTATGATTATTATGATTGTATGATGATATACTGATTATTTCACATTTCTAATTCCGCTCTCTCATTACAAACTCTTCTGCCTCCTCTTCCTGACTCTCTCATTTCCTAGGCTCTGGATTATGCCAGTGTGAAGACTCTTTTAGCCAACACCAAGACTCTGAGGCAGATTCTGGAGGAGGCCGTGTCCCTGCTCAAGATGTTCTGGAGAGCGGCGCTTCCCAGCAGTGACGGCCCCGCCCAGTATCTCCAGAAAGTCAGTGCTTGTGCTTCCCTCAATACGCGTTCACTTCTTAATTCTGCTGTTCATATCAGAGCATGTATTAGGATATGAAGAGATTAGTGAGCTACTACGACTGACACTGTGCACATTTGTGTGCATGTGCAGGAGCAGTCGATGAAAGAGGAGATCCAGTCTCTGCGTATGAGGATAGCGGAGCAGGAAGAGGTTCTGCAGAACACCATACAGAGACTGAGGAGCACCAGCCGCACTAAAGAGAGCATGGAGACCTTCATCGTCAGCCAGCGTCAGTCATGACCGCACTGCACTACACTGAGGAATATCATGCTAGCTAATGATAACAGTGCCACTGAAACATGCGCTAGCCGGCCAGAATTTTAAATTTATATGGAAATGACACCAACTCTACGCACACCCAGCCCTTGCTAGCCAGTGTAAAAGTAGAAAATATGCACATTGGAACATGGTTTTATATATATATATATATATATATATATATATATATATATATATATAATAATTATAAACACTAAGGTGCTCCAGTCAGTGTTTTTCTGTAAAACAAAATGTGAAAGCAGCACTGGGGTGACTTTAAGGAAACTATCAAAACAGCGCTACATGCAGTGGCCTGAAATGAAGTGACAGATGTGTGCGATGAGTGTGTGAGGTCCTCTCAACCAATTTGTGCATTTTATTTTTCATGTTGCAGTGTCTAGGACTCGAGATGTCCTGAAAAAAGCCAGAGCCAATCTAGAGGTAAGGAAGGACCTTCAGTAACTTTTTAACTTATCAATAGATCCCTGTGTGCATGAGAGACACTACAGTCCTTTGTCTTTGTGTCCTCATTTTGTGTCTCTTGCCCCTACTTTCTCTCTCTCTCTCTCTCTCTCTCTCCCCTTCTCTCTATATCTCTCTGAGTGAATCCAGAAGAACGAGCTCAGGATTTCTTCTTTAAGCTCCTCCTCTTCCTCCCTTTACCATGGTAACAGTCCGGTCTGTGCTGTGCTGCATTGCGTGTCGCTCTGCGCCTGTGCTTGCAATGACTCTGACCTCACTGCTTCCCCATGACGTCACTTCCTCATCCTCTCTGCTCTGTCTCATAGCTCATTGGCCTCTTACTCTGTGAGAGTAACAGGAGCTGCAACAGAGCTGGATGCTCATAATGACAGCCGTAATGTAGCCTGCCACCGAGTGTTTTTACATGCACACTAATGATAAGCATTATCTGATTTCAGCAGATTAACACAGTCACAGAAACAGTTTACTGTGATAATCGGGCAGCAGAATTATTCTATTAATGTAATATCTTTTGTTTTTCTTCCAAATATAGTCCTCCTGCCATGTCAAATATCTACCAAATATCTCAGATCTGACATTTATTTAGAAAGAAATATGATTTTTGACTGACTCATAGACAGACTTTTCCCATCATCAGGTTACATAAGTGAATTGGATAAATTATTGCCAAAATCGTGGGTTTTTTTTCTTCTTCACTTTTCTGAATTTATGCATGTGAACATACTCATTGTGAGGGGAACTGTACAGAATGTCTGGAGGAATTTCATAAACATAACCATAAAGCTGGAACAGGGTGCATTACTGTATTGTTAGTATGCAGGACATTTCACCCTTCTGAAAATCTGACATAATGAATCAGAAGTCCTCATTTAAAAATCCACATTTATTAACAGATTGGTTTATTATGTCTGTATTAACCATCTTCATTCATTGTTAACTATGCATTTATGTGCATTCATAAAACACTAAAGCAAATCATTCATATTAACAGACTGATTTGGCCATAAAGACCAAACACACAGTATGTACAGCGTACATCTAAAGAGTAGATCGGCTGTGTTGTAATTACAGAGGTGGACATATCAGTAGCCTGGGCATGCGGGACAAGCAGAGTTTGAATAAAAGGATTTTTATTTGTAGTTTCTCGGCAGACAAGTAGGTTAAACGAACTCAAATCCTTATTGACTTGCAAAACTTTTTCATGAAAGTTTTCATCATGTGTATTTTTTATGCCTAATGCAATTGACAGTGGTGCGATAACTATAACATTGTTCCGAATCCCACCCGCCTGCTGCGCTACACACATCAGCTAATGGGATCATTTTGATTGTAGAACAAATTTTACTCTGCAGATTAATTAGCATGCCATGATCTTTTTCTAGAACGGGAAAGACAGAGATGTGAAAACAAAACAAAACAAAAATCCAGCGCTATCACAGTTACTATCCTGCAAGTGCCACCTCATGAGAAAATAAAAGCACAAGCCAAACTCAAATGTCTTTTACATGTGATATGAAGAGAAAACACCAAGTCTCACAGCCCAAACGTTGACCAACAACTTGCTGACTTTTTGATCATTTCACGTATTCTTTATTAATGCATTTTACTAGCTAACTAACTCACCACATGTTGACACATTATGTTAGCTACCACTTTGTACACCGTCAATAAGGTTTCCAGGCAACCAAAACCAGGCAGCACTTTGAAGCAGGGGTGTGCGATATGACCAAAATATCATATCATGATACTAGGAGATATTTTTATGATACACAATATGTATCATGATATATAGATTTCCCAACAAACTGCAAGCAAAACAGCAGTGCTGCATTTAAAAATGAAAAAAATGTTCAAAACGGAGTTTAATGATAGTTTAATATTTACAGAAATAAATTATAGATTTAATGTAAACAGCACAAAGCTTTAACATCAAATCAGTTGCTTCCAATAAGAGTTTGGAATTGTTAGTTAAAAAACAAAAATGTTAGGAAAAGATATCATAATACACACAATATCTCAGAAAAGTATATTGTGACATAATTCATCATGATATCGATATTATATCGTCATATTGCCCAGCCCAACTTTGAAGCTTTCATTTTCCTGGTGCACTAACAAATAAATGTATGATTTGTCCACCCCTGAATTAATTTCCACGCTAATTTAACAATTTTCAGATCGCTTCTTTTAACAGGGTGATGTTCTGTACCTGGCTAACCTCAAAGCTTTAAATTTACCCTATGTTTATGTCTAATTGCTCTTTTTTTCCGTTTGCAGGTAAAGTCCTCAAAGGTGCCTATCCAGGGTCTTCTGATAGGGATGGCATGAACCCTGAGATCGCCATGGAAACCTCCAGTCCAAGACTCGCTAAGAAGCGTGCCAGGGAGTGCCTTCACTAAGCCACGTCCTAAACCAGCCAGGGCAAGCTCCACCTCTCCAACCCCCTGCCTTATCCTCTTAGATCATCTTTCCTCTTACTTACCTCTCATCCCTTCTTTTCCTGCCCTTATCTTTGCCTTACCTTGATGAAAAAAAGGACTCGTCAAACTACAGTTTGCCTTGTGAAAGGATATTGTGCATGTCCTGGCTGCTATAGAATGTTTAGAAGGCAGCCTGCAGGCGTTCAGGAGTGTATTTGCATATTAGCGTGGAAACGTTTGTGAAAAGAGATTTTAAAATACAAATGACACACAGAACCGGTGCGTTCTGAATCGTTCACTACAGGAGAACTTAAACTTTATACTGAGTGGGGGAAGTGGATATTTATGTTGCAGCTAAACATACTGCCAGTAAATCCCGTTGAGAAACTCAGGGATTTGAGGCAAAGAAACACTAAAAGCCACATTTCATAGGTGAGACAGGTCCTCAGGATCCGCATCCACTGAACTAACCGGTGCCTACGTTAAAGGCTCGAGCAGCCATCACTGAAAATGTGCCACGTCTACTCACGATAAGCTCCGAGTTAACTAACAAAGAGCACCGTGCGAGGAAACACTTCATTGGGTTTAGTGTTGAAGCGTTATTGTCTGAAATCAGCCGTCGCTGATCGCCGCTTTAATTGAGTTCAAACAAGCATGTGCAATGCAATCGTGCCAGCTTTCACTGACACTGGAACTATGTGTTTTATAACAATGAAAGACCGTCAGTGCAATATTATGACTTGTATTCTTACTCATATTATCCTGTAATACTACTGAAATTGTTCATGGACAGTATTTGCATGAGGGAGGTAGAGAAAAAGGAAAATATCACCTTTGTGTTGTGCTGTAAGGTGAGGTTCACCAATCCTTGCCAAAGTTTGAACTCCTAGTTTCCCTTTCGTATTACCTTGTCCGTGTCATTAACCAAGACATTTATCAGCTTTTTTTTTTTTTTCAAATATTAGTGCAATTTTAACATCTTAAATGAAAGCAATATTTTGGACATGCCTTGATTAAGAAGAGGGATTAGTATTGCTGGATCATATTTGATTTTCTTTAAAAGGCAAACTAAAACTGGCAAGCGAGTATGTGAATTAGGACCAAATCATGTTTCTGCCATTCACAGCGAGGACACAATAAATGTTGGTAACATCTGTGAAAATGGGCATCGTATAGAACAGAATTTTTAAAACATGTCACACCTTCCTTTGTGTGCTTAAAATGCGGTAACAAACTTTGGCAAGGATCTGGTGAGTCCATAATTATGCTACTGATGCCACAAATATAAGTAACCCGTCACAGTTTGAGGTGTTCCTTAGCTGCTTGAGTACATTTTCTGTTTTTTTTTTTTTCCAGTGCTGTATATAATTCACTGCAGTGTCATTGTGTGGTTCTCTTCACTGTTTTGTTTTTTTTTGCTCTATATGCAATGGTTCAGTATCTGGGTAGCTGTGCAATACTTTTAATCACAGTGTTAATCATTTCCTTGGAGCAAAATTTGCTATTTCTAGGCTCCTGAGTTGCCAGTAAAGCTCTAGTGTTAACAGTTATGCTAGTTTACACAAAGCCACAGGTTTTAATGCCTGTTGTTATAAACCTCAAGATGTTGCTTTGCTTGCCTTTAAGCCCGAGAGCCATTATAGTTCGCTCTCAGCTGCAAAAAAAAAAAAAGAACTCAAACACTTTTAGCTACTGCTTGTTGTTAGTTGTAGATACTGAAATATTTGAAGCAACAAGCCTGGCTGTGTTTGCGCTCAGCATTATTCTCGGCAAGAACCAAGAAGAAATCATTTCAAAAGTAGAGTAGGATGGAGGTTCCCCAGTTAATCAGATAACTTCAGCCAGAGCTAAGGATTAGCCTACAAGCTGTGTTTTGGCTTAAATTGCTATGAAGAGGTTTTGAAGAATACCAAAGTGAAGCCATTTTCAAAAGTGAATTTGCGTGGAACTCGGCGAGCGTGAAGAAAAGCCTGCGTCTGAAGCGTTAAGACGGACAGACGCTGTAACCAGCCATGAGAAACTGAAAACTGTATTATGTGTATATAATGACTGAAGGCTAATTTGTTGCCACGGAAATTGTCGTGTTTGTGTAATGCAATAAAAGGTCACGGATGCATTGGGGTCCTTGTCTCTGCTCATTTCATTATATTGTCAAAGAGCACTTTGGGTTAGAACAAATGCACATTTTCTATTCAGTCATTCATTTTCAGTAACTGCTTTATCCCAGTCAGGATCACAGTGGATCCGGAGCCTATCCTGGGAACACTGGGCACACGCTGGGTGAATTCACCCCGCATGGGACGGCATTCCATCGCAGTGCACCATGCACACACCTTCACATGCTCATTCCAGGAATTTCAGGACCATGGGAACCACACACCTGACTACAGCCTAGAGCTGTGATTGGAAAGTCATTGCATTTCAGTGTGGCACGACTGCAACACAGTGATGAAATTTAACTACAGTGCAATGCTGAATGACATTTTCTCCTGACGAAGTGTTTGTTTAAATCTTAAAAAGCTGTCCTTGTTTAATTTGCTATTCGCCGAACAGATCAAGCAATGAAGGTTTTGCTTTTCAGTGTGGAACTTTTTCTGCTCGTCACTCTTTGACAGAAGTACAGTCTCTGTATTGCATTTCACTCGGGCAATGAATTTGCTCCACGGAGCAGAGGACAGGATTGAACAGAAACAAAAACATCAACATCATGCAGTATTGCTTTTTATTTGCAAACAAAACTAAACAGCATGGCTTAACAACATATGCTGCATTGCTTTACAAACATAGCATTCAGGATAAATTCAAGTGTTTAAATTCTATTTCCAAAATAGCACACCTCACAAACGTATTATAACTTCAAACTTCTTTTCATTCTGTGATGCACTGTCCATACACACTACAGCATTCCACTACATCTTTGGAGGGAATAAGCATCAGACAGCAATTTAAAACACCATGAATAATTCAATACACGTCAAATATCATTAAAAACCTGAAAAAAACCCCAAAAACAACCTTTGACCTTTACCAAAAACCACACAGCTTTTATACTAAAGACCTCAGCCTCTACAGCCACCAACACATCCGGATCATCTCACTACGAATACGCTAAATCAGCATTCATAATACATACAACGGCAAGAATTACTAATACAATGCACACTGATCCATACAAACATTTCACTCGGCTATTGTACTGAAGAGCGTATTGTGCGTGTTCAACTAGAGCCTACAGTACGAGATTTGTCAACTGCATAGCTTAGGAACTGAAAAAAGCTTTCCGTCTGAACCAGTCACAGTGAATATATAGTTAAAGTGCTTACACAATCGCAGTGAAAGGCAACAGCATGCATGTGCTTGCACACACAGACACACACACATACACAAACTATCATTCCAGCCATCCTTATTAAAATTCATATCGCATCAGTGACCATCAATGCTCTTGATTTGACAGCATGACTCATGCTAACCACTGTGAGGGAGGGAAAAAAAAAAGCCCATTCATATCTTTCGTTTATTTTTCAAACTATACCTCAGCCTTGGGCCAGGCAGAAAATCCCTCAACCTATTCAGTCAATCCGACAACTTAATATAAGTACATCAGCAAAGCCCTTTTTATGTCCTGCAAGCAGATACTTAAACATGTGATTATCACAAGTTCAATAAATAAAACAATGGAAACTCTAAAATGAGACACATCTCAGTCATAAATCAGCATTGGTTAACATGATGCTAATTTAAACCATGCTAAAACCGCTTCAGTCCTCTCTTTAAAACACCGAACCTGTTTTAGCATCTGCTTTATAGCCTTGAGGAGGGGAGGGGAGGGGAGAAAAAAAAAGAAAAGGGGAGGGAGGAAAAAAAAAAACTTTACAAAGCTCATGATTGCAATCACTACAGGTGAAGTACAGTTCAGCAGTCCTGATCATACAGTGGTGGACACACACACAGACACACACACTCATCATTAGTGTGAGATTGAGAGACAGTGGTCATCAGAACCACTGTAAGCTGGGTGTGGAGTACAATGTCAGCTAGATGGAGCAGGAGTACAACAGAGACGTCGACTCTCAGATGGGTTTATACAGCAGAGAGGTGACGTATTTCTTCTTATACCTGTGAGTCGCACTGAGGACCATCACACCATCCTAGTGAAAGAGAGACAGATGCAAAAAGACAAAAAGAGACAGACAGTAGATATTTTATTTTTATTTGATACTATATGCATGTATTTACACACTTAGGGCTGTATTCAGAATTAGCCACTCAAGTTCAAAAGTTATGTCAATATTTATGCGGGAAAGTTCCTTGTATTCAGAGTCGGGTTAAGCGTATACTTAAGTTCAATTTCATTCCGAGTTGTAATCATCATATTAAATCACAGCAAATGTGGTTTAATTGAACAAAATGGCTTCCACCTTCATCACTGGGCAGCTTATAAAATAGCACTTGATCTAGCACATCCTATTGCACAGCATTTTTATACTGAATTCAGACGTGCAATCTGGTATTATATCCTCAGTGCACAAAACTCAACTCTAAACATGTTCTATACTGATCAGTAACCTGGGAAGCGTGTATAATCTATACCTTTATTGAGAGTGCATAAAGATGGTTGAGCATGACGTGGTTGGGTTCAGGCAGCAGAGCAGGATCACACTGTATCACACAGATTAAAGGAAGATCAGTTTCAGTACAACGTAAATCATAAGAAATGACTACTACAAACTTTGCTGTTAACTCACTGAAATGTTTGTGTCTTTATTGAGGATGACTTGGAGGAGGTGAGGAGGAAGGATGGGCGGGGCCTTGAAGCGCTCCTCTGGTCGGAACATGTACACTTCTTGTCCGTAAGGACCAGGAGGAGAGCTGGACAGATCTGAAGAAGAAATGACTACCTGTTAAGACAGAGCTTGCTTATGAAATGTTGGGTGAGAGTGCAGCTGCTATACTGATATTCTAACATGATGAGACAGTTGCATTTACTGCGGTCACTGCACCCGTTCAAGCTGTTTCATGGTGGAAGGTGAACTGTTTGGGTCAGTTCTTGGTTTTAAATGTGCGGTGAGAAAACATCCTATAAAAATTTTGCCTTTTAGTGTTTTGTGGTTACTTGTGAATACTTCACTAGGCATGCTTTGAAACATTAAACGTTCATGTAAATGTAAAGTGCTTTATAAATAAAATGTATTATTATTATTATTATTATTATGTTATGCAAATCTGAAACCAAGTCAATTTGGCATATGAGTAATCGCGGCATTGACGGTTCTTACCAGAGGTGTCGGAGCACTCGAGAGAGTCCACCTGCAGCGCATCAAACACCTCAAAGTCAGATTTCTTCACCTCGATCAGGTTGTTGATGGTTCCCATCTGACTGGTCACAACCGGCTAAGAAAAAAAAACATTACTTATTTCATCTGGTACCCAACTGCTCTCTACTCTTTGTTCCACAATTAAAACTTTAACTGTTATGAATTTTGCCTATTTGCATGTTTTTTTTTGCAATTTTGAAATCTTTTAGGTTTCCTCCTAAAAATATGTCTAATTAAGTAATGCAGTGTTATATGCGAAAAGTATAAATAATGAGCTGTTTCTGTATTATGATTTCTGGTCTAAGTGCGATTTACCTTAGAAGGGTCATGAAGCCACTGGCCATCAACAAAGAACTTGTACTGATGGTCCCCCTCAGGCAAGTCCAGGATCGCAACAAAGTCATTATGGCTTTTGTGTGGAGAAAGAAAATCCATTATTATGCAGTGGTCTCTCCTTTGTCATTATAGTAGGACTAAAACACAACAGGATGTACTGTTAATAAAAATAAAATCAATGACAGGGTGGTGTGATGCCTGACACGAAGAGTACCTGCGCTGCATTCTCCTATAACACGTCTCATGGTGTTTTATTCCTCTTATACCGCAGTAATTTAGTTATTAAGAATGACAAGTCAGTGTGAATTGGCTGTTACTATAGAAACAATAACATATCAGAGCTAGCACATTAATATAAACCTGTGATTTGTCTTGTAGCTAGAACTACTGTCAGAGCTGCTGTTCTAGAAAAATAATCAACCTTCTGACCAATCGGATTTCAGAATTCAACAGTGCTGTGGACCAAATGATTACATGAAACATTGTTAGTTGCATAAACACATGTGAAATATTAAATGTCATAATGCTCTATTGATAGGGCTGGAGGATCAGCCTCATAAATACCGCATAACCACATTTTAGATTCGTTGGTTGCATATTTCTTGGCACCCGAAAAAGGCGTTACCTTTTATTAAGTGGGATCTTGGTGCTCCAGTTGTCGAAGGAGCCAGAGATGTAGACGTCTTTCCCTCCTCCTGCCCAGCGGATCACAGTTGGACGCTCTTGTGGGCCCGTCTTCGCCAAGTCATTTAAATCTGGAGGCAAATCCTTCTCCACTGGAGCCTGGGGAAACAGATAACACTCGTTCCAGCTCTGTATGGACTTTACTGAAGACAATGCTCAACAGCATGCGTCTTACGTGAGCTGTGGATGGATTTCAAACCCGCTTTATCATTAGATTAAGGCATGCATGGTACCTGGACAAGAGGGGTAACCAAATTCAGCATGGGTGCTCACTTACAGCATGGCTTGTGTGTCAGGGGAAACAGTAACAGAATGAAGGATTACGGTTAATTTGCAGAGCCAAACCGAGCTGCACCGGTAGTAAAGCTCTGTAATTTGGCTCACACAAAATAATGCATTCATGGAGAAACTCCATCCTTCAGAATTTAGTCTGAAATGAAACACTGCAGTACTCGTTTACATTTCTATACCTTTACTTCAGGTCCGTGTGTGTTAAAGATGTTAGGATCATCCGTGCTGTCCACCATCTTGCTGGGTTCATGGTCTTTCTGGGCACCACCATCTGCGCGATGGGCTTTTGGTCCATGACGATCTGCAGCTACACGGTCACTGGTATTGCCCATAGCTACACACAAAGAGACGCCTCCTCCTGCACAGAATTTAAAAAAAAAAAAAAAAAAAGAGTTCAAAGAGCAGCATAAAACATTTCGGTCACACAAGCTCAGATGAGAAGCAAACCAGAGGAGAACACACACATTTAAAATCTGACACGTCGTATATTGAGAGAAACAACTTTGTTTAATGAAAAGTGGTCAAAAAGGTGCAAATCTAGTTTAGCCTGACCAGCACCCATCTCCCAAAACACAGGCCGAGCTGCTCAGGCTGGTACGCCATCTTTGCCAGCTGTTAAGTCTTAGCGGAAAAAGCTAAATTACTGCTACTAATTCCACATTGTAGACAAAAAAACATGTACTGATCAGTTCAGTTATAAGTAATAAGGAAACTGGAAAATAATTTAGCAGTTTGACCAGCTTGGCCTGTGTGTTGGAGCTGGTATCCTGACAGACTAAGCTGGATTTTCTGCAACAAATCCTAACAAAAGAAAAACCAGTCAAGTCTCTTTACATGTAAACATTTCCTGTTCCAAAAATACATTTCTTTTCCAGAGTGCAATTCCAATCTTCGCCTTTTGTTACAGGATCTCATATGTATTCCCTGATATCCAACCCACCATCTTTTTTTTTTTTTTTTTGCTGCCCGATAATGATAAGACTGGGTATCGGATCAGGGCCATCTCTAGTAATTAGGTAACTGTAAAATGCATTTCATTCAGTTGTGCACTTCCTAAAGCAATGTCAATCAAGCCTGTTTATTCACAAAGACCATGTTCATCAAATATGCCATGCAAGTCCCCATGAAATGGCTTGAGAGCATGATTTGATATTGTATTTTGACACATTCTGCTTTGAAACCGAAAGTCAGAGTGATGCCGTGTTTAAGTACTTGAATGATTTACGCCACACCCCTGCTGAACCCAAACTGCCACCTTCAACCACACCTGCTGATTTTAAAGAGGATCCTTGTACACCCTGATGGTGTATAAAGATGGAATCGCATTCTCAGTCACTCTGAGGCAGAAAGGCATTCCGGTATTTAATTCCACTCTCTTCAAAATGAATAAACTCCGACACGTTTTCTCTAGCAAAAGAAATGGCTGGAGATGAGAACAGTGTGCAGGAAGACACAAAGGCAAAAGCACACAGAGGAACCATTTTTGCTCCTCACAAGCAGCTAATGTAGAGCAAGACCTGGCCTTGGGGGCGGGACATATACATTCTAGAGCGCTTTAATTGGGTGACCACAACAACTAGTATGGGTATGAGTCACTGAACATTTGTTATTGTTTTCCCAGATGTGACAAACTATAAAAATAAATGAGAATATCTGCAAAAGAATAAAGAGAGTTTATCGTATTGATGTCTAACACTAAAGAATAAATACAAAAAGCTCTAAAACACTAATTTTGATTTCAAAGCCAAAGCCAATTCAACCAACATTTGCTGGAAATCTATTGTGATGGAAAAGCAATGCTATTTTGACGTTTCCATTTGGCTGACACTTTTAGCTAAAGCAGCTTACAAGTGATGTAGGATGCAACTACACAGAGGATTAAGGGCTTTCCTCAAGGCCCAGCAGGTGCAGCTTGGAGATGCTGGGATTTCAACTCACAACCTTCTGGTTAGTAGCAAACACACACCCTTAATAAAATAAATTCACTTAGTAAAGCCTGGTAAAAGCCCATGTTCTAAAATATAATCCCAGATATATATATAAAATATAATCCCACTGCTTCTCCTGATCATGTTATTATAGCTTGGAGATGTCAGTCTGTAACAGATGTTCTACACAATGTACATTATCCTTAACCATTACATGACAATAAGCATACCTAATAATCTCTCTCTCTCTCTCTCTCTCTCTCTCTCAAATTCTACTCCTGAGATACCGATGATCCTGGCCCCTTCTGCTCTCCGAACCTGCCTGATCCACCCTGATGCCCTACATTTCGCTGCTGCTGAAGATGGCTCCACATGGACAGCCTAAAGATACATGGGATTACTGTGGCTGTTACCACTTAAAAACCATGAAGATGGCTTTGGACTGCAACAGTTTTGCTACGATGGCTTAGGACTACAGTCGCTATGATAGCTTTAGGACTACAATTCCCACGAACAATTTAACGCTCAAGTCTCCATCAGTGAACAGTTGATAACTTCAACAAAATAGACTTCATGTGAAAACTGTAATGAATTTCCTGGTTACACAACTGCACTTTTCGACCATGTAGTACACAGTTATAGAAGGGAATGATTTAGAATCGCGCTATCCGGTGTCATCCCGATGAGGATGATGGGTTCCCTTTTGAGTCTGGTTCTTCTTAAGGTTTCTTCCTCATGTCGTCTCAGGGAGTTTTTCCTTGCCACCGTCGCCTCTGGCTTGCTCATTCGGGATAAATGTATATATTTAAAATGTATATCCTGAATTTATACATATCTGTAAAGCTGCTTTGGGACAATGTCCATTGTTAAAAGTGCTATACAAGTAAAACTGAAGTGAATTGAATGTGTTGTTAATGTTCTACAAATTTATGACCTTCTTGACTGGAAGGTCAGGGAACATTCAATCTGTGTTACAGGTCTGTTTGTACCTGGGAGGTGAGGGGAGGATGGATTAAACCCCATAACGCCGTGTGACGTGTGTGTGTGTGTTCGTTAGTGTGAAATTTTCACACTGTATACAACACACACAGACACAGAGATTCGTGCCGCTGAAAAGTAGCTAGAAAAACAACCACACACATTGCTAACCCACTTCCTAAAGTTAGCTGCTATCCACAAGCCTGTAACCGAGCTCTTCTGGCAAAAAAAAAGCAAAATATTTCCTACAACAGAAGCACAATATCTCCTTTAACCATCCAGGAATTTAAACACTAACGCTATCTGACTAGCCAAGAATGTTAGCAAACACGGTAGCTAACAGCTTATTAGGGTCAGCTTGTTCGTAACACTTTTTAAACTGCGCCAAAAAGCACTCAATAACTCAACTAATGTGCTGAACTTGTTTAATTGAAAGCAATAAAACACATTCCGCAGTCTCACCTCTAACAGCCAAACCAGGATTTATTTCTTTACTTTCTGCTCCAACTTCAACAACATTCTTGACGTTCACTCGGTAACTACGGCACGCCGGACGTCCAAAGTAGAACCCGTACTGAAAACGCGTTTTAATCCTGACACTCGGTATGAGCGGTTCATGGCAATCCATCACAACCAATTCCATCATTTCAAGATGTTTCCATGTTTCCAACATTTTCTATGTTTCTTCTTCTTTTCTTTTCTTTAAAAAAAAATAATTTCAGCTGTATTGTGTTAACAGAAATATGATGTACATTAGGGAATCGGAGTTAAAAATAAGAGAATGTCTAAGGGCACTTTTACAACCTTAGTGTCTTAGGGCCATATTTCCTAGAGAACATGATATGCATACTTTCTTAAAAACATTTTCTAAATTTCCACACCTCTCCATGCCTCTTTAGTAAGCAAAAACATAAAAATTAATCATAATTTTCATTTTTCTAATTTTGCTAAAGATCCAACCCTTTCACTGACTTCATGGAAGCTGATTATTTTCAGCACATCCAAAAGTGTTTTTTGTTCCTCTTTACACTATACACCACAGCAATGTGAAAACAATTACTTTTTTTTTTAATTACACTATGACAGATCATACACTATATGACCAAAAGTATGTGGACATGTGACCATCACACATGTGGTTCTCCCCCAAACTGTTGCCACAAAGCTGGAAGTACACAGTTGTGTAGGACGTCTTTGTAGGCTGTAGAATTACAATTTCCCTTCACTGGAACTAACGGGCTCAGACATCTTTCATCATGCCAATGCCCCTGTGCACAAAGTGAGGTCCATAAAGACATATTTTGCCAAGGTTGGTGTAGAAGAACTCGAGTGGCCTGCACAGAGCCCTGACCTCAAGCCCACTGGAACACTGACTGCATCCTCCTCACTCAAAGTCAGTGCCTGTACCTCAGTAATGCTCTTGTGGCTGAATGGGCAAATCCCCACAGCCATGCTCCAACATCTAGTGGAAAGCCTTCCAAGAAGAGTGGAGGTTATTACAACAGCAAAATGGGAATAAATCTGGAATGGGATGTTCAAAAAGCACATCTGGGTGTGATGGTCAGGTGTGCACAAACCTTTGGTCATATAGTGTTCTTTTTGTTGGTTTAATGTTTTGGAATGTCAGCAAAACAAATTAGTTCCTATTACCACTTACATTATAGCAGCTATAAACAGTCATTCCCTCACCAGTCTCTCTTTTTTTTCTCTCGCTTAATGCTAATAAGACAAAAAATACAGCTTGCCATGTAACTGATGCACTGCAAAACCCTCCATCCTGAAGACTGTGCCATGGTGGAAAATTTGCCACTTTAACTCCAGTGGTTACAAAGCACTGACATTGGACTCCTTCCAAAAATGTTAACTAAATGTCCCCTTACATAAGAATTCACCACATCTACAATCATACACATTTCTAAATCGGTTTATGTGTAGTGTCCACAATACTTCAAAGTCTCTGTATAAGTTACTATAGAAATAATAAAGTTACAGCTGGCACTATTGTCAGGGATACTGTTGTGGAAAATTAATCAATACCTTCTGACCAATCAGAATCTAGAATTCAACAAACGTTGTGGTATAAAGTATTAATAATATAGGGGAAACCTAATTTTACCGGCTTCCTTGAGGAGTTAAAATTAGGCCTCCTGGGCTACAAATGCAACCATATTAACTACAAACAACTAGACTATCACTAATATAAGAATATTGCTGTTTTATTAAGTAAAATAATGACCAGTTTGGTTTGCTTTGAATTAAAATTGCAATACATTTCACACAACACTCATTTTGTTCCAGTTTTTGTGCTGCCTTGCTGATGGTTCCTCTGCCTGGTCTCTCATGGTGCACCTTATTGACTGAAAGCTTAAAGAAAAGAAAGAAACAGAGACACTTAGGGCATCACAACTGTTGGTTTGATTAGAGAAAGGAACATTTAATAAAATTACTGACTGTATAAATGGACAACTTAAAAATACTCCACTCACAGTCATGGTGAAGACTCTGTCCCACGTATATGTTTATAAAGGAGCAGAAGCTCTCTGCATCCTCCCCAGTAGTGGAACTCAGGTTCCTCCAATAGTCTGTAGTCCACATCACTGCCTGCTTTTAGGTGGTGGCTTAATTTCTGCATATGCTCTTTCATATCCCTTGGAGTAATGGAGGATGTAGCATGACGGCATCTCTCAAACAACTGCAAAAACAACAAAGTATAGACAGATGTTTTCAAACCTATTTGCAGCCAGGGACATGCTCTGATATCAGGCACATGAGGCAAATACGTACCATCATATTCATTTATTAATGCTATAAGCTATACACTTTTTACGACAGATTTCCACACACAGTTACATTAGTACAATGTAGTTAAATATAGGCTTCAACATTTCCTAGTTTTATTAAAACTGCATTAACAGTGTTTATGTTTGTTATTTATAGTTATATTTAAGTTATTTATAGTTATATATAAGTTATTTAGCTTTAGATGAAACCTGTTAAATTCAAACGAAATGCAAATTAGGCTTAAAACTATAGTAGCTAAATATATATATAACAAATTTCTTAGTAATAATAGTAATCTCCGCCAGGTTTTTGCTCACAGACCCCAGGTTGGGTGACAGATTAAAAGTCAGAAGTCATTTTGCAGTCAGAGTCACTGCAAATCAATACAACATTATTCTGACTGATCACCTTTATCCTATGAGGAAACGCTTCTAATCTGAGGGCACGAGGCTCACTGAATAGTTTGATAAGAACGAAAATGATGTAAATCGTATGCTATGGCCTTCAGAATGACCATATCTCAACCCAATTAAACACCAACACCATCCATCCATTTTCCATACCTCTTATTCTACACAGGGTCGCAGGAGCCTGGAGCATATCCCAGGGAACTTGGGGCACAAGGCAGGGGACACACTGGACAGGGTGCCAACCCATCACACACACACACACACACACACACACACACACCCATTCACACACTACGGACAATTTGGAAATGCCAATCAGCCTAAAATGCTTGTCTTTGTACTGGGGGAGGAAACTGGAGTACCTGGAGGAAACCCCTGAAGCACAAGAAGAACATGCGAACTCCACACACACACAGGACAGAGGCGGGATTTGAACCCATAACCCTGGAGGTGTGAAGCAACAGTGAACCAACAAACCAACAATCAAACGCCACTCAAACAATCCGTCTGTATATAGTGTTCTCACCTTCATGCCTTTAAAGTACTCTTTCACATTTTTTAGTTTCTTTGAGAAGCTCTTCTCTGCTTGTTTGCCTCCACAGGATGAGACCTGGCTGCCAGGTTTATGAGTATCACCTTCATCCTTTTCCTTAGTTCCCTGTTTCTTCCTGCCACAACCCTGGATGGATACAGAATACACAGAGAAGTAGTGTCAAGTGTAATACTGCTTAGCCATCATGAGTACATAGACAACAGCACCTTTTCTGGTGGTATAGGGTTCGGCTGGCTTCTTGGGGACTCTGATTCGCCTCCGTTTATGTGCTTTAAAAAGAAAACTGCACATGAGAAAGAACTCCTAGCTTCAGTATGTTTTCCCTAGATTTCATTTCATTTATTCAGCCATTAAAACAACTAAGCTGTACCCACAATTTTATAAACTTTAGTCATACTGCTCGGTTTCGGCTGTTTGACCTGCTCCAGCTCACCAACTGTCCACTTCAGATCTCTGACCTGAAAGAGAGGTGGTTTATGGAGTTAAAGTGACTGTTCCTGTGTTTACAAAAAGCTCTCACGTGAAAATAATCAAGCATAGCCACAACTTGCCTGCATATTTTTATGCCGTCTCTCAGCCATGTTTCCCTCAATCCTGACCTGAACCTATTTAAAGGTTAGACTAAGACAAGTTTATTTACATTAACTGGGTTAAATTGTAGCTATGTAGCAGACATTATTTTCTACCAAATTTTACCACTTAGACATACTCTTTCTAATTCTCTAAGGATTATTTCAAAATAAATGCAGATAAAAGGTTTAATGTCTACCTTGTTATATTAATTATGTTTTACCTTTTGCTATATTGTGTTTGTATATAAACATATACGGTTCTGACGTAGAACATTTCAAATTTTGTCCGTTGAGCCGTTATGTGCACGTGCCACGTCTAAAACTTATATAATAGTAATTAATTACCTAAATAAAAGCACAGTACAAATTTAGTTCTACTCTTCAAGAAAAATTAGTATTTTTTTTATACATCGAACATTTAATAGATTATATTTAAATGTAACATATATTTAATACATTACATTTCTTAACCGGAATCAGATACATTATTATTATTATTATTATTATTATTATTATTATTATTATTAAAAACTAAATCAACTGACAACAAATTAAAAAAAATTAAGCTGACGTAACGGACTACGTAGATAAAGCGCCATTAGTCTTTGATTAAGAAGGCCCCCAGAATGTGGTGTCCTAAGTTTCGCCTGCACAAATTGACTCAGAAATCAAAACGAAGTACTTCTCATACACACATATTTTTGTCTCAGTGAAGACTACAAACTATTTTTCTGCATTTAAAAGCGTACATTTAAAATATATAGTAGCGTTTATTACAAAGTTTCTGACTACCTATTTACGCGACTCGGTACTACCAGGACCCCAACGTAAACGCGAACAGCCATGGGGTCGAAGAAACATCGGCGATCCAGGTCTCGGTCCCGCTCTAGGGAAAGGAATAAGAGTAGGGTAGTTAGATCGCGATCTCCGGACGATATGCACGAAAGAAACCAACATGGAGAAAGTTCTCGAAGAAGAGCTCGGTCAGAGAGCAGCGGGTCGAGGAGCAGCGGCGCTTCCAGAGAGCGAAGACGCAGAGCAGCTGCCCGCTCGAGTGATTCAGACAGCGACAGCCGGGGGAGGAGACACCGCTCGCGCGGACAGTCTAGAGACAGAGATAAGTATGTGATAACACTGAACATATTAATGAAACGAAGGTATTTAGGCATTTTGTTTTTCGCACTGATTGAAACTAGCTTTGGGGCCTTACTGCTTGCTAACTTCCTCTGTGTTCTGATTGGCTGATCATTGTAAACACAGTTTTGGCTTGCTGTTGTGTAGTAAAACCCATAGAGATACATCTGTGTATTGTAAACTTTATCCTGTAGAAAGAGCATAAATGTGCAGAAAAGCGTTTTGTTACATAAACACAATACCCAGCTTTATATCTTTTTATATTTAGAAATCCCCATGTTCTCTGCTCTAATGCATATGACATTATTGTTTAGACAAAATCTTTAGACAAAGTTTATGACATTAGAAAGAAAGTTAAACATAAAAAAAAGTCTGGCTAGATGGCAATTACAAAATGTGAAAAAAGTATTGAAAACACCCTGGTTTTGGTGAGTCAGTCAGACATATGGTTATACATCATGGCGATATTATATATTAAATAAGACGAAAGGTTTTGTTCAAGTAACTTACCTATCCAGATTGTTCAGACTATTTTAATAATAATAATAATAATAATAATAACAACGTTATGGTACACCCCTGGCCCTGTGATGGACTGCTGTCCCATCCTGGATTTATTCCTGCCTAACACCCAGTGTTCCCGGGATCGGCTTCTTTAGTTTTTCACTGGAGGTACACGACTAATGTAGCTAACGAGAAATGAAACATTATTACTTGAAAACTGCATGTCTGAATCATCATGGAAGGAGTCTCCACTGTCAGTGCTTTGTAACGATAACAACCAATAGCGACAACATCACAAGAACACAAGCAAGAAATGAGAAAAGGGGGACTACACGTAACACATACAAGACACAAATAAGTTTCGGATACAAAACAAATTAAGCCAAAGACACACCGACACAATGTTCATTAATGTACAGGGTTTCTGACAAAGCTAACAGCAACTGTCCAGTTCTGAATTGTACATGGTTTGGCCTTATGAAACCTGGATGTCGCCTGTTCCAGGATCAGCACATCCAAAAAATAGGAGCTCCCACTTGATAAAAGGGAAATATCTGATTCAAACCAACCTTTCCAAATGGACTTCTTTGCAGTTGTCAAAGCTTGCTTTCTGGTTTCTTGGTAGCAGGTAACAGGAACTAAATTTTCTTGCAGATGCTCCGCACCGTAAAATGTAACTATAAATGGATAAAAATTATCACATGGCCTTCATAATGAATTTAAAAAAAAATTGTAATTTCCAGGAAATTGCTGTTGGATAAGAAGAATAAGACACATAGGGGCATGCAGTTCTTATAAAATAATCAGCATCAGTGTGGTCACAGTTACTCCACTCACATTGCCTCGTTATTGAATATTTCCCTACAGTAGCACGTCTCTTTGCTTATTCTTTACTTATATAGCTGCATATACTATATACACTATACTCTAACTACACTATATGGTCAAACGTTTGTGGACACCCGATCATCACACCCATATGTGCTTTTTGAACATCTCATTCCGGATTTAGTTCCCCTTTGCTGTTATGTTAACCTCCACTCTTCTGGGAAGGCTTTCCACTAGATTTTGGAGTGTGGCTGTGGCAGTTTGTCTCCATTCAGTCACAAGAGCATTAGTGAGGTTAGTCACTAATGTCTGATGTTGTGTGAGGAGGCCTGCGGTGCATTTGGCATTCCGATTCATCCCAAACACTCAGCTTTTTCCACACCATGTCTTCATGGATCTTGCTTTGTGCACAGGGGCATTGTCATGCTGGAACAGGTTTGGGTCCTTAGTTTGAATGAAGGGAATTTGTAATGCTAAAGTAGTAAGGCCAGGAAGAAAATGTTTCATGGCCAACTGGGGAAATTCATTTAAGCTTCAATTTCGATTCGTTTCTTTATGACTGTTATTTAGTAAAAGTAGTACCAACAGTATTACTCTTATCTGTCTGTTTAGCTCACCGTTCGATGACCGCAGTAAAAAGAAACACAGGAACAAGAGTCAGAGGAAGGAGAAACGAGAACACAAGCAGAGTAGAAGTTCATCTCGTTCCAGCACACGCTCCAGTGTGGAGAGACGGCGCGTGAGGGACGGAGACAGCAGCGACAGAGACAGGAGGAGGAGACGGAGGAGTGCTGAGCGCAGGAGCAAGAGCCCTAGCAGGGAGAGACGGCGGGAGCGAGATGAAGAGAGGAGGAGAAGCAGAGGGAGGGAAAGGAGGAGCGAGGACAGGGACTGGAACAGGAGGAGGAACGATCGTGACGACAGCAGGGAGAGACCGCAGAGGAGGAGGTCGCGCTCGGGTTCGTCTGTGTCCTCCGGGTCTTCTGCTTCTGAGCAGGGTGACCAAAAAGAAGAGCAAGTTGCTCTGTCCGTCAAAGAGGAGCAGAAGAAGCAGAAGGAGCTGTTGAAGGCTTTGGAGACTCCTGAAGAGAAGAGAGCTCGTCGGCTGGCTAAGAAAGAGGCCAAAGAGAGGAAGAAGCGTGAGAAAATGGGCTGGAGTGAAGAGTACATGGGATACACTAATGCAGACAACCCGTTCGGAGACAATAACCTGCTGGGCACCTTCAAATGGCAGAAGGTAAGAGGATCTCATAAATATCAGATAATGACAGGAACTTAAACTATTATGATTAAATGATATTAAATCATGAAGTAAGGAATTAAATAGGATGGGCCATGCTGTTATTGGAAAATAATAAATGACAGGGTGGTCCCGGCATCACACCACACCGTGTGTTTATTTTCCAACAGCAGCACATCCTGAAGTGTTTTAATCTTCATGTTCCAGAGCAATTTTCCAATGATTATAATTTTTCAAGTAGTACTTTTTATCACTTTATAGTAACATTTAATGTTGTGAAACATCCATGAAACAAGTTATTTACCTCTGACTGTTTAAAAATCGCTGACACTGGAGACTCTTTCCCAAAAATTAAGCAAATAAACAAAAAACATTTTTTTCAAAATATAAATGGAAAACACTTTTTTTTTTTTTTTTATAATCTGTTAATTATGTGTCACGTCCTCCATACAAGTCTTTGTGTAAGTTGTTACTATAGAAATGATAATGTATTAGAATGCCTTCTGACCGGTCAGAATCGAGCGTCCAGCAGATATATCTCACAATTCTGTAAAATGAACCATGAAAAAGAACAAGGGGGGTAAATACTTTTTTTTAAGGTAAATATAAGTGCAATTACAAATCAGCGATTTTACAGAATCACGTTTCAGCATTTTTGTTGACTAGTTGTTGTAGTTTCAAACCTGTTCATGGTGTGTGTTGGTGTGTGTGTTTGTTCTGTAGGCTCTTGAGATGAAGGGAATAGGGCACTTGGGTGAAAAGGACCTGAAGGAGAGAAACAAGCTTATCCAGGAGGAGAATCGCAGGGAGCTGCAGAAGGTAAATGCACCTTCTGAACGTGAATGTGTAGAGTCCTTGCCTTTCCTTTGCATGAAAGCCTTGCATTTGTAGCACTTAAGAGACTGAATATGTTCATGATGTGGGGATGGGAATGTGTTTGTAGGTGAAACAGTTGCGTCTGGAGCGAGAACGAGAGAAGGCCATGCGGGAGCAGGAGTTGGAGATGCTGCAGAGAGAGAAGGAAGCTGAGCATTTTAAAACCTGGGCAGAGCAAGAGGACAACTTTCATCTGCACCAGGCCAAGCTCAGGTACGAGAGGCACACAGTATATGAGCTCCTTGTAAGCGACCTGGCCTGGGTGCTGCTGAACACCTGAGCTAACTGGATTACATGTGTGGGATTAGAGCTGGAACAAGTACTCATCACATATGCTGCATACACCAGCAGACCTGTCAGCTGTCATGCATTTAAACAGTTTAAACATCAGAATTTTAGCATAAGTTATCACTCAATAATAATATTTTTATTCCTCCAGTAAAAACAGCAGATGAGCCAATCAAAATATGAATCTGCAGTAACTGACAGTTGCGTAAGGTGTTTTGAAGTCTCTGATGTCTTGAGTTTCCTCACTTTCTGTAACAGTAAATGGAGAAAGTTTTGAGTTCATTAATGTATAATAAAATCTATCATCTAATCATGTTATTTAGACATTTAGACAAGTATACATATAGCTAATATCAGCTAACATTATTTATTAGGAATTTCGGCCAAGAAAAAGTTTCAGTTGAAAATGGTCAAAAGTTTCCCCCTCAGTTCAGGAAGACTACACATTATTCCTCTTCAGGGTTGGAAGGTCTGCACTAGAGCTGTCAGATCAGACTTTACTGTTTACGTATTACGCTCAAAATATTTACGTCTTTTGAAGCCAAAAAAATCCACATTCGAATGGTTAAGAACTCTTGACCCAAGTTATGACTTTCTGGCTGATGTCTTGAGGTTCTAGATAATCCTTCTTCCTCATGATGCCATATGTTCTTTTGAAGATTATCAGTCCTTTTTCTAGTAGAACTCCACCACAACGTGATGCTGCCACCACCGTGCTTCAATTCGAATGGCGTTCTTCGGATTAAAGGCCTCACCCGTTTCTGTCCGTACATAGCGCTGATCATTATGGACAAACAGTTACATGTTTGTTTCATCTTACCAGAGACATCTGACCACCAAAAGGAGAAAGAATAATACATATATGGAGTAACTTCCAGTATCAGAGCTCGTTGTAGCGGCTGATTCCTGATACTGAGATCCTTGCCGTAACCAAACCTGCTTGAAAAATGTCAAATCCTATCCTGTGGCAGTTTCAGGCCAGTATCGGTGTAATTATTGATTTTAATTTGTTGCTTTCATTGTGCAGGTCTAAGATCCGTATCCGCGATGGTCGAGCCAAGCCCATTGACCTGCTGGCCAAATATATCAGCGCTGAGGATGATGACTTGTCTGTAGAGATGCACGAACCGTACACTTTCCTGAACGGACTCACCGTCACAGACATGGACGACCTGCTGGAGGACATCAAGGTGTGTGCACTTCATCTAGGGGACCTTGAAGAGGGACTAAATGTTATAAGTCTTTCTTCTCTCCCACCATGTTTCTTAATCACTAGCCTGCTTTTCATTCTTACTGTTAGTATGAAATGGAAAAACCTTTAGGATGTTGTGTTATTGTGATGTATTTTATTATTGTAGTTATAACACACGTTATATGATGTAGGTTTACGAAGAATGGAATTAAAGAGAGATTGTGTTTTTAAACAGCTGTAATCCTTTCTGTGTAAATCGTAGGTGTATATGGAGTTGGAGCAGGGAAAGAATGTGGATTTTTGGAGGGACATGACGACTATCACAGAGGACGAGATCAACAAACTGCGCAAACTGGAAGCGTCAGGGAAAGGGCCAGGTAAAGCCCAACTTAATCACATTTTATCCAATTTCTCAAACTCAAATAATCACATAATTATCCTTATAAAAACAAGCCTCTTTATAAAGAACCTTATAATTTAAGTTTAAAAACATAACAAACTCTCAAACAAGAAAGTATGTTGTCTGGAATATATCAATAAGCAGAACAAGTATAATAGTTTTATATTATATTATATATATTCCTTTGTTTGTTTGTTTGTTTTTGGGCTGCAAGGTGTTTTAATTATTTATTACACATTAATAACCTTAATTATTACACGTTATGCAGCATTACAAAGCCCAAAAATCCACCACGTTTGGTTTCCGTTCAGTGCCCTGAATTTCTATTGATTATATTAAGGTTTATTTAAGTAGTTTTGATTACTGTTACCGTTTCCAAAAATACAGTTAAATTGAAGAACCATCTTACAAACTGCATTTTGCATTTCGCAGTGTGATCTAGCTGTCTCTGTTCATAAACAGGCGACCGTCGCGAGGGTATCAACACTTCGGTGAGTACAGATGTGCAGTCTGTGTTCAAAGGTAAAACGTATAGCCAGCTGCAGGCGCTGCACATGAACATAGAGAGTAAGATCCAGGCTGGCGGCTCGAACCTGGACATCGGCTACTGGGAGAGCCTGCTGCAGCAGGTGCGGGTCTACATGGCACGGGCAAGGTACTGGTCTTCTACTAGTAGGTTACATGAGATGCTTTTTCTGCTTATGCACCATGCCTTACTGATCTTCCACTGGGTGTGTTACTCCTGTGCTGTGCAGACTGAGGGAGAGGCATCAGGACGTCCTCAGACAGAAACTCTATAAGCTGAAGCAGGAGCAGGGGGTGGAAAGTGAACCGCTCTTCCCCATTATCAAAGAGGAACCTGAGGCTGAGGAGCTAGTGTGAGTTACAGTCTCTCTCCTGCTCTGTTAGCACTGACAATAATATTCACTGGGTCTATTGTGTAATATTTACTAATGTTATTTTCACTATTCAATTTCATAGTTTTCAATTAATTTAACAAAAAATGTCATTTTAATATTTTTACAATCAGATTTATACAATTATATTTATACAATATTTTAATTAGTATGTATTCATTAACAATATACAGTATGTGTGAGTATTCAATAATAATGCAATGAGTATTAATATTTTATTTTAATTATGCATTATTTATTTATTTTAATGTCAGTATATTTATAATACAATACTAATTAATTATTAATTAATTAGTATCAATTAATTAATACTAATTAATTAATAATTAGTTTATTATTTAACACACGTGTGTGTGTGTGTGTGTGTTATAATAAACTAATTATTAATTAATTAGTATTAATTATACACACACAGTATAATTCATTTATATATTTATTTGGTTATTTATTTCAAATTATAAAATAAAGTATAAAATGTATTTAACAAATTACTTTTCTTAATTTTCATTAATAATAATAATAGATATATTTATTAATCTATCTACCACTTTATTTATTTAAATAATTATTTAAAATAGTCATTTCATTTTTTTTTTTTTTTCCTTTTTGTAGTACAAATGAACAGGAGCCTTCTAGATCTCCCTCACAGGCTGCTGCCGAGTCACCGGAGCAGGCGGAGGAGAGAAAAGAGAATGAGGAAGAGGCGAAGGAGAAAGAGAGTGAGGACGAGCGGCCAGGGCCGAGCTCCAGAGCATCTGCAGAGAAAGAGGGAGGCGAGGGAGGAGGAGAGGGAGACGAGGAGGGAGAGAAAAGCGGAGCAGTGGAGGCTGTGCTGACTGAGGAGGATCTGATCCAGCAGAGCCAGGCTGAGTACGACTCGGGCCGTTACAGTCCCGCGCTCCTGCAGCCCTCCGAGCTCCCGCTCGACACACACGTCATGGACGCCGAGGAAGACCTCCAACGCCTACAACTCGCCCGCAGACAGCTGCAGGTCACAGGTGTGTACATGAAACCTCTGCTGTTTGAACCAAAATTTGGTCAGATGTGTGTCATGTCACATACCCTGTGCATCTCTTTATGTGAACCACTGCAGCAGTTGTGTGGTTTAAAGGATTGGTTCAGAGTCGCTTTAAATTTGTACACAGTTTAACATCAGCTATGACACATTTGGTGTCTGGTATTTGCTTCCTTAGTTTTGCGCAGCAATTCCAAGACTAAGACTACCAGATAATAAAAGCTTGTCTCCTCCTAAATCTTTTCCTTAAAATCATTTCCCAAATCTTCTCAAACTTGCTTTAAATCACATCATTAACCTATAATGGTATGCAGACTGATTATAAACTGAGCTTTTAAACTAATTATTCTGGTTGATGGCTTCCTCAATAATGTTACAGCACTCATCACACCACCCTAGTGTGGATTACATTCCTACATGACAGTACCTCTCATAGTATTGTACAGAATTTACACTCACCTCAAGATAGATTGTAATTTGAAGTAGGAGTAATGATACGATTTAACTCTGTAATATAAAGTTGTGATGTTTTTTTTTCTTCTTTCCCTTCAGGCGACGCCAGCGAGAGCGCAGAGGACGCATTTGTACGACGTGCAAAAGAGGGCATGGGGGGCGACGAGGCGCAGTTCAGCGTCGAGATGCCCCTCACTGGGAAAATGTACATGTGGGCTGACAAGTACCGGCCACGCAAGCCTCGCTTCTTCAACCGCGTGCACACAGGCTTCGAGTGGAATAAGTACAACCAGACGCACTACGACTTTGACAACCCTCCGCCCAAAATCGTCCAGGGTTACAAGTTCAACATCTTCTACCCGGACTTGATCGACAAGCGCTCCACGCCGCAGTACTTCCTCGAGCCGAGCCCCGACAACAAGGACTTCGGCATCCTGCGCTTTCATGCCGGGCCACCCTACGAGGACATCGCATTTAAGATCGTCAACCGCGAATGGGAGTACTCGCATCGACACGGCTTCCGCTGCCAGTTCGCCAACGGCATCTTCCAGCTGTGGTTTCATTTCAAGCGCTATCGCTACAGGAGATGAGGGGCTGAGGCTCAAGTTTGAAGACATCTGGACAAACAGTTACATGACGAATCTTGTATTTATGTATGAATTGCTATGGGAATTCTTAAGTCTACTTTCACAGTGCAGTGAGGCATTTTGAGAACATTGTTTTGTAGGGTCTGGGTGCAAAACCATGATGTTGCGTCTTTACACCAGGCCTCGTGAGAACAAGAGTGTTTTGAAAGAAATGGGTGAACAGATGAAAATGGGATGGAAGAGCAAATTCTGTATATTTTTTACGTTGTATTGGTATTGATTCTCAAATGATCATATTCCAATGTTTGTCTTTCTATGATTTTGCAACAATAAAAATCTTTTCTTAACTTGTTCTTGCTGCCTCTGTAAGAGATTATAATATAAAACTTTTCACTCAGATTTTTCTTAGGTCACATACACTGAGATTCTGTACACAGAAGACATTACAAAATCACACAAATTCACAGTTTCTTTTAATCTGAAAGCAAATCAATTCCTCATAGAATGTTAGAATTTCAAAGATGTTACACACAATGAGCAATAAGCGAGGAGTAAGTTCTGCAAGCTTCAGTGAGTTACTGTACCGACAACTGAGCTCTGAACCTGGAGGCTTCGGAAGCTGCAAGTTTGAACAGCACACATTTTTAAAGTACAGTGTAGAGGTCTGGATATGCCAAATATGTTTCTGGCACAAGAAGGAAATGTCTCTATCCGAAAAGACGTGCCTGGGCTCAAGTTGTGCACTGAGACCTTCACAAAACATCATTTAGCTACAGTTCGACTGATGTGTTCATTTAAAAATATGCAAGCTGGTGGTGGTGTCATTCTCATCCAAAGTCTACTCCAGAATATATTTTAATAGCATTAAAAAAAAAAAAAAAAAAAGGAACACGGATTATGGTCAAATCTTATGGATTTTGGTCGTTCTTATGGATGTTTGACTGTATAATCCTCTCTAATAGTCCATATATCTTCAAAACATCTTCAAATCCATTTGGCAGCTTGATTCTTTTTTTTTTTTTATTAAATCGGCTGTACTTAAAACCATTTCAGTGCAGTAGGGCTTTAAAGTGTTACTGAAAGCACACTATAATACTAAGTAATGAAACATTTATAATAAAACTATTTCTGGAAAACACTCTGCAAAAGGTCCACAGTCTCACAGTCTGTATTAAAACTCCAAACAATCCAGAGTGTGTGGTTTGACCTAAGGAAATGTACTATATTGGATTTGTCTGTGAGGGTCTGCAGAATAAGGTATATAAATAGCAAACTTCTCTAGAACGCTTTAGCTCAGTTATGCTGGTTTTCAGTGATGGAGAATCCAGTTATTCTGTTCTGATTATTATTACTGTTGCTGCTGCAATCTATTGATGCTGCCTTATTTCTGTCTACTGTTTGCAGTGGTTCCTAATAGCAAGACGTACTCCGTGGGCTTTCCTCAGCTTTA
>CM040995.1:12752209-12795385 GCA_022985145.1 Pangasius djambal | reverse complement strand
AAAAAAAAAAAAAAAAAAAAAAAAAAAAAAAAAAAAAAAAAAAAAAAAAAAAAAAAAAAAAAAAAAAAAAAAAAAAAAAAAAAAAAAAAAAAAAAAAAAAAAAAAAAAAAAAAAAAAAAAAAAAAAAAAAAAAAAAAAAAAAGACCTCACCTCCAAAACTTTCCCTTTGTTTGCACAAGTCTGCCTCATCTCTGGAGTCACCTCCCACTTTACCTACAAAAGAACAAGCAGTATATTTCTCCACTGATATAGCCTTAAATAAGCAAACAATTTTATAATAATAATAATAATAATAATAATAATAATAATAATAATTTATGTAGCACCTTTCATTCATTTAAAATGCAGCTCAAAGTGCTTTACAGTGTACAAGAGATAAAAAACAGACATAATGAAACAAAATGTAGTCAAAAATAAAATAGTGAATATTTAATGATTAAAATGTAAAGAGAAAATACATAGAAGAGAATAGAAGAGAATAATATAAATAACATAATATATTAAAAAATAAATGTGTGAAACTAGAATAAAAGTACAATAATTAAAATAATATAAACGTAATGTAAAAAGTAACAAAGACTAAGGCAAATTATAAATGCCGGTTAAAAGTTAAATTGAAAAAAAAAAATTGTGAAACTCGAGCTGCCCGAGCATTATGAACAAGCTTTACATTTTTTTTTTTTTTTAAATCATTTTCCTGACCATAGCTTTCTTGTGGGTGATGTTAGTGAGGTCCAGGGCAAAGATGGTCCCTCGAGCGCCCAGGATGAGCACACCGATGTCTTCCCTCAGGAGCATGGTGGAGTAGTTCTGCACTCCCTCCTCTCGAAAAACATGTCCTCTGTTACCTAGCAACAGCAGAAAAGGCTTTAAGTGCCCAGTGTGGTGGAGTAGCTACTGGGAGGGAAGACTTGTGCTACTCTTAATAAAAAAAGAGTACAAAGAATTGAAGTAGCAGTAAGATTTGGATTAATTAGCAGAGGTACCACTGTATCGTTGGTTAATCAGTAACCGAATAATGCTTTGTGTATTTGTATTTGCAATCCTGACATCATGAAGTCTGCAACGTTCAAATGCCCACAAATGGTCTAAAATAATTTCTTTTTAATCTTCCATATTTCCAGTAAGAGATTCTGTGTGTGATTTAACAAAAGTAAGAATTTAAATCAACAACTTTTAACCATATGACTTCAACCACTCATCAATGTGCTTTTAATATATTAAAAAAAACAAAAAAACAAAAAACAAAGACAGCTCACTTACTGCTCAGAGTAAATGTTTTCCGTGGTGTGCCGTACAAAGGCCAAACCTGGCCAGAAGTCAATACAGCTGGAACCCAGAAAGACAGTATGAGGAGGAGCAACATGTCCTTAGCTCTTCGAGCCTCTGCTACAGCACAAGGCCACTCTTAGTCTCTCAAATGGTCACACTGTAAAGTATTGAAATTCTGCCCGCGCTTTGCAACCTCAGCCTCACTACGTTACTTTTCTTCTCCAGACAACACCTCCTTCATACCGAGATATATAGCTTGGTTTTATTCAGGTAGGCTGCCTCTTCAAAGAACCAGGAACCATGTGAAGCCATCTGGGAAAATCAGGAGAGACAGAGGGGAAGATTTAAAAAAAAAAAGAAAAGAAAAAAAACAAAACATAAGAAGCAGCAATAATTCTGTTATACTGCTATAGTGATGTAAATGTGGCTGCAAAAAGCTCCTTCTGCACAGGCACCGGGTTATAGAGGCTGGTACAGCAAAACCACAGATGCCAAAAGATACTGCTGGTTTAAGCCGAGAATCAGATCAGCATGTGCGTCACTTCAAAAATGACCTATTTTAATTCTTTACTAAATGTGAAAGAATACTATTTTTTTCCCAACATGATGCATTAAGTGCTTGGATTAATGAACATTTCTTAGAATTAAACAGACTGTATTCCGATTGCTGTACTGCAGAGGAGCAAGGTGAAATGAGACATACTGCAAAAATGACATTTGAGACGAGGACTTTAGTCCCTGTTACATTTTCTCATATATGCACTCAGGAACCCCAGGAATTTGTAGGGTGGGTATTTCCACAAGTATTTTTATGTTACTAATATTTAGATTTTACTCAGTTGTTAAAACATTTCCAAGAAAATAAATACAACAAGTACAGCATAGATCACACAGTGATATATCTGTGACTCTACTGTCTACTGTCTACTGTCTAAGATATAAGATATAAGATATAAGAACGTCGGTTTAAAGGTTATGGCTCAAATTATCAGCTAACCCTGTTCAAGTTTTGTGTGTGACCACAGCATTGAAAATATAAGATCAAACCACCGAGTTTCACAGAAGCAGCACTCGCATCCTTCCTCTTAAAAGTCTCGACCACCGGCATTCTTATGAATTCTGGTAAAGTCACCACATTACGTCACTAAAGGCACTGTTATGGTAATTTTTTTCTCTGTCCATTTGCGGATGTTGTACAATATGGACATGCAACACATACAGCACACTTACAATTCATGCAATGCAGTTGTTGGGAACTATTTAAACATACCAGAATTTCTGCGTTAATTACTCTTATACCTCAGGCTTATATAAATGAATGTACTAGTTCAAATATGTTATGTCTATAGTAGCAGTTAATTCACAGTGACCTTTATGGTAGATGTTCTACATAATCAAATAATAATAATAATAATAATAATATTCATGTATAACAGCAACAACAACAACAACAATACTACTACTACTACTACTACTAATAATAATAATAAAACACATTTACAACATGTTCTTTAACAAAGTGTAATTGTCGATTGTGCTTTCTGTAAGGAGATGCTTACTGAATATTTAGGAAGGAGTCGCCAGTGTTAGCACTTTGTAATAGTCAGTAATAGCTGTTGCTTTAAGCTTTTCCCCATGGGAAAGTCTTCAGGACAGTTCCCTGTAACTAGCTGCATTTTTTTTTGTCTTACTAATTTAATCAGCTATAAGTCTGACTTGTTTCACATGCATTCCACAACCTTAAATGTAATTATTAACAGAAAAAAGGAATGACATCATTCTTTAACAAGGAAAAATTGTAATAATTGGCAAATAGCTGTTTTATTAGTAATAAGACATGCTGCGCTATCATTTGAAAATAATAAAGTGCGGGATGGTATCTGTAACTTTGTTCTGCATCTGGCCATGTCACACCAACCTGAAATTGTTCGGTAGAGATGCCGTTTGGTGCAAGCTTGATCAGCGTTTACAGGTGGAGGTTATTGCGTCTAAAGAGGCTTTGCCAGTTATTAAATACAAAGGGTTCACATATTTTTTTTGTATTCAATCAATGTGTTCAATAAAGAAATGAAAAGTACAGTTGTTTATGTGTTATTAGTATAGGCATACTGTGTTTATATTATGGCTTGGATGGAGAACTGACCACATTTTTAAATGATTAATATGGAAATGCCAAAAGGTTCTCAAACTTTTCCCTGCAAATGTGGAGTTCCATCATAATCTGAGAGATGTCAGACCAGCAAATTTATGCTTACTTACTATATTGTCTAGCTAGCCAAATAACTACCTAACTAGTTCATATAAGCTTTTCCAGCATACGCAATTTCGAGAGTCACTTCCTTCTTCTTGTGAAATTGATTTCATTTCATTTAAAGTTCACCGGAATTTAAATGCATTCAGGAGAAACCTTTGTAAAGAAATGGACAGACTAATCCCAGTATAAAGTGTCATATATGACTAGACCACCAGCCCCTTGAAAAGGATATTTTACAATTCGACCACTGCTCAGAAGACAGACAGCCCTGAAGCCTAGCCTATTCAATCCCAGCTCCTGACACACATGAGCCAACTAATTATAGCCTGTTGATTACTCAAACCAGGTTTTCAGCAAGACGGAAGAGAAAAGTGCACAGAGGAACTGACAACAGCCACGAAATGTTGTGCACCTTACTGTGGTTAGATATTAAGCAAGTCTGTAAGGAAGAATAATTTCAGTCTACAGACACTGAGTCATAAATAAACTGTAGCACTTAAAATGTAACTTTGTTTGCTTTAAAGGCCCTTATCATGAAATGAGCCAAGCCCTGCAGGGTGTGTTTTAATGGCAGTGGAGCTGTCATTGTGCAATGCTGCTTGGAGACCGGTGAGTATGATGCTCTGGACGTGTCTGCACGCAGGCCAATGTCAGAAAATGTTTTTGCAGCTTTGCTTGTTTCAGGCTCAAGTATCCATGCATACACAGGTTTCAAAAACAAGTCATTTCCTCACAGGAAACCTCAAGCAAAGACAGACAAAGTTCAACGCTTACAGAAATACTCATCAGGCCTTTGTTTTTGGGAAGTTTGGGAAATTTCTGTAACTATATATATATATATATATATATATATATATATATATATATATATATATATATATATTCTTTTCTTTAGAATGCACTTGCTCTGAAATGAAAGTCATCTTGTTACACTCAAGTAAAGTCATTATACAATTATTTCAGTCAGACCAGCCAAAAAAAAAAAAAGTCCAGGTTGAGTATCAAGATACAGGACATTAAAGGTGCTTTAATTCCAAGTCCAGATTTGAAACCCTACAACGCTACAGATAGAATTCATTGTCAGGTTTCAGCTGATGTCCAGATGCACAATAAACCAGAAAAAAAAGAGCAATCAATATAGCTTATAAGTCTTTCTTATAACTACGACAATGCAGATAAGCAATTAGAACTAGGCAAAGGCCTATGTTCACGTATACGCTATTGGAACAATGTAAATGGGAGAACACTATGGACAAAGCCACTGCTTTTCAAACAACAAAGAATTAAAAAAAAATATGGCTACACAAATTTTCAAAAGACCACCTAGATGTTCCACAACATTTCTTAAAATTCTGTGGACAGATTAAATAAAATGCTATGTTTTTGGTTTGGAAAGCATGGTGACTGTGAAGCATGGTGGTGGGAGAATCAAGATTTCATTCAGCTTTGCTGCTTTAAGGCCATGGTCAGTATTTGTTAATTCCAAGTCTAAGATTTAAGTACTACATCATTGCATAGAGAGATACAGAAATTCGGTACAATATCGTCTGGCTCAAGCTGATACTGAGATGCATGAAAAAAAGGCAATATTGCAATTCACCAACAAATCTTTCTCATGGCAGTCCAGATTGATTTCAGGGCAAATGTGACAGCTAAGGGACTTACCTTTTGTAAGCCACCCTCAGTCTCTTTGCAGCTTTGCAGCTTGATCTGACACATGCTCCTCCTGTCCCTTAAGCAAAACAAGTAAATCTTTAAGTGTAAAAAGGAGGGGCTCCGTGCTACAAGGCAATGTGGATAAGTTGTTGTCTCTCCTCCAGGCCAGTGTGAGTGGAGCTCATGGAGTAGGCTGCATTGTTGCTTTGGAAGTCAAACTGCTAGAGTCCCACAGCGAAGCGTGAAAGAGCTACAGTTAGATTTCTCTTTCTGTGGGGCTGAGGAGAAAGGACAAGCCACAACAGGCTACACACACACACACACACACACACACACACACACACACACACGCACACACGTCACTGTAGGAGGGAGAAAGGAAAGGAAGAAACTAAGAGGGTAAGTGGTGTAAGGGGGGGTGGGGGGGTGGGGGGGGGGTGGTAGCACAAACACTTCACATGATGGCTGCTTGTATAAATGTGAACATTTGTTTCCTGGTCAAAGGTGCTTGGCTCTAACTAACTTCATCGCATAGCATAACTCCATATTAACGCCGAGAACAGAGACGGACAGAATCCATGTTCAAAGGTCTTTTGAAATTCATGAACTTCTTGTTTTCACATTGTGTTACAGGAAGGGTGGATTGGATCGTACACAAAGCACATGTGGCAAGTCTTGACAAGAACAGGTGAGTTTAACGGCTCCAGGAGGTGTTTTTCTTTTTCCTTCCCTGTTGTCTCACACACATTTCAATACAGTGCTTTTCCTCATGAGGAAACACTGAAAAAAACAAGCATGTCAACATGTTAATACTGCAGAACCCTGAGCTTTTTGCAAGCTCAGTGTATGACTTTGAAAAACGAAGATCAGGGCTGATATCAAATCATTATCTGATGTCAACACACACTTATCTTAGCCCAGCCTGACCATGCATACATTGACACATTCACTCTTTCATGCAGCTGTTTGTGAACCTGACTGTTTACTTTTCATTTGATCTGCATGTGAAAAGGTTCATGCAGTGGCACAATAAAACTCTCTGAAACATCACAGAACCTCCAGATTATATCAAAGTTAAATATAAAGCACCACAATTATTAAAGTAATCAGGTCTAAAGGAAGGAAAATGCAGCTGTTGCAAGGGATCCTGTGAGTATTTACAACTGATTTAAGCATGTCTGTGTAATCTGAAGCTTTCTGATCTTTATCATAGACAATCACTGGCTCCATCTAGTGGTCCTTTTGCATAACAGGCGACCTTTGGACACAATACGCCATGTTAGTTGCTTACTGGGTCAGAATACAATGAGGTCTTTGACAGAGGCTAAAGATGCACCTATACGTGATTAGAGAACATTTATCACAATCAGAATAGAAGATGCAAACTTCTGAACTTGTATCATGTTGCTTTTTTCTCACACCTAACATCTTAACATACATCTGACCCTTGTAACAATAAACGAACATCTGTGAAAATAATACGATGAAAATATGTTAATTAATTTTTCATTCTGTTCTAAGGGTATGCAAACTTTTGCAATCTATTGAAAGGAATATTTATTCTTTATACCACAGTGCTGCTGAATTCCCCATTTTGATCGGTCACATGGTGTTGATTAATATTTACCAGCTCCGATAGAATTTCTGGTCATAAAGCAAATCACAGGTTTATATTAATGCACTTGTTCTAATACATTATTGTTTCTATAGTAACAACTCATTCACAGGGAATTGTATGGCAGATGCGCCACATGAACAGATAAAAAAACAAAAAACGTGTAATTGTGTTGATATGGTGAAATTTTCTTAAAGGACACATATATTTCGCATTTTGGAAGGAGTCTCCAGTGTTAGCTCTTTGTAACAGTCAGAGGTAAAGTTGTTTCTTTTGTTTTTTTTTGCCATCAGAAAGTCTTCAGGACAGAGGAGTTTAACCTCTATGTCACATCTTATTTCGAGAAAGAAAAAAAGGAGGCAGTGAGGGAATGTCTGCTGTTTCATGGACATTCTACAACATTAAAATGTAAATATAAATGCTATTTAACATAATAAATTAACTATAAATGCTCAAAAGTACGATGTGACGCTCTTTAATAAATAAAACATTCAACTCATTGGCAAGACACTGTGGCATGAGGAATAAAACACTTCAGGATGTGCTGTTATAGAAAAATAATCAACTTCACCACCCATTGCTGATTATTTTCCCATAATACAATGCTCATTTGTGTTTTATTCCTTACTTAATTGATCTTTTTTGTTACTTGCACAAAGAAACATCTTGTGAAACCTAACACATTTAATACAAATTACACAAAATTTTTTATCCTAATTTAAAAAAAAAAAAAAAAAAAAAGTTTAAAAATGTCAAAAAATTGTTGTCTTAATTCTGTCATGGCAATCAGTTAAAAGGAAAAAAATATTCTATAATAAACTAACATTTCTAGAACAGAGTAGAAAAGTATTAGGCATACAGTGAATCAACGTTAATCGAAAACTCGTCCCTTTAATTCCAATAAATATGGGAAAAACGAACAGTGATACACACAGGAACTCTATGTACAAACAGTAGCACCATGCACGTTCATTACACAAACCAGTAATGACAACCAGTCTAGTATTCAACCTGGAGCACCAAAACAAAACACCTCACTACAGAAACACCGTACACACTGTTCTGAGCAGTAACTTACACACCTCACACTTGTTCACTGCTACTCTTCTGTCCTAACACGAGCGTAACCCTGGAGACGATCTGACCTGCTGCAGCTGCCGACAAAATGCATCGAATGAAATTAGAAAATTTAACGGCCGTCTTTAGAACACGTATGAAAAGGAATTCTGGAACATTCATAAGAAGAACATCAGAGCATTTACTACTGTACAGCTGCAGCTAGCACTTTTCTGAAAATCAGAAATCCACCACAAGACAACACTGTCTCTCTGCATAATCCACCTATCTGCTTTGAACACCGATTCTTGGCTCAGACTGATCTTTCCCTGTGGTCAATCCTCATTGTCCTTCTTGAAGTGTCACCTCCCAGGGCAGAAGACTTTACTGGATCTTTTCGCTCAGCTTGATAATGATGCACCACGGAAATAAGACTGAATGTCTGTGAGCACTGACTGTCATCACAAAGGCACTGGCAGAATCAGACAGCCGGGGGACGAGGCCGTGCTGCTGATTGGCTGAGGAGAAGCAGGAAGTCAGTCCTGACTGGTGCGTCTCTTCTCCAGCTTCTGTTTGAGCTCCTCTGTGAAAGCTGCTGGAACATTACAAGTGAGTCAGGCTCAAGTAACTTTAAAGACTGCATTGAACTTTGAATTACTTAAATGATACCTACAAGCATAAAAGTTCAGTCAAATAATAATTATAATGTTATACTACTACAGACATAAACATAAAAAGAGTATAATCAAAAAGAGGCAGTATCACAGTTCTATCAATAATGTTTAATGTTTCAGATTTTTACATTTATTTAAAAATAACACATAGCCAGTGCTTAATTCTTCCTTGCTGCTAATATTGAAATATTTTAATTTACATTTGTACTGGGGATCCATGTAAAAATCCACCATCTTCCAATTTACCTTCAGGTATATTTAATTTGATAATTTAACCACCAACACATAGTAAGGTCAAATCCCAAATGGCTTCCTATTCACTATACATGCTCACTAAATAGAGTACACCATAATGGCATTCTAGAATCTACACGGTGCACTATATGACCAATAAAAACAACATTTGATATTCAGGCAAAACAAAAAAGTGCCTGTCATAGCACTTTCAGGATACTGTATTTTATATATATATATATATATATATATATATATATATATATATATATATATATATATTTTTTTTTTTAAACTAGAGAATTAATACAAAAATATGTCCTGAGATATTCAATGTCATTTTCCTGCATGAAGTCTCCAACATTTTGGAAATGTGTTTCAATGTGTTTAGTAAATGTCATTAAATTGTATTATAACAGTGAAATTTGTTCTGTAAGGGGTGTGCTCTGTGTACTGGTTGTGTTTGTGTGTGTGCTTGTTCTTGTAAGCCACACTCACTGTTTTAGTTCTTGAGCTTCTCATAAATCTTGTCATTGTGCATTTGTGGAACTGAAACGTCTACAGATGCATTTTATTCTTCACGCTGATGAATTCGTGATTCTGATTGGTCAGAAGGGCTTAATTCATTTTCTGTAACAGCAACTCTGTCAATAGTGGTGCTGGTATATTAATGTCAGTAATGCGCTCTAATATGTGATCGTTTCCATAGTAAGAGATGCTCTATATAACAGGTGCTCTAAGACCAATAATAAATGCAGTAAATTGTGTTGTTATTTAAAAAGGAAAACTATATAGCGTATAATATGGTGAACATTCTGTAACAAGTGGTTTATTTAACGTTTACGGAAGGAGTCTCCAGTGTCAGCACTTTGTAACAGTTAGTAAGTTTGCCAGACACAGAAGAGTCTTCTGGACCGAGGAGTTTCTGCATGCCGGTTTCTCAATAACATGACATGCCGGGATTTTTTTGTCTTCTTAATTTCAAGAAAAAGAAAAATAGAGTGATGAGAGAATGACTGTTTATAGCTGCTATAATGTAAGTTATGACAAGAGCTAACTTGTCTTGTGGACGTTCCACAACATTAAATGTAACCATAAATGGATAAAAAAAAAACATGATGCATCGTGAAGGAATAAATGAAAAAGTGTAAGCGTTGGCAAATTGCTTTGATATAGAAGAAATGAAACACTTCAGGACAAGCTGTTACAGGAAAGCGTGTGGTAAAAATAAAGACCTCAGTATATTTCATGCTGAGATGATGAACAACATGATGCAACTGCAGCGCATATGGACATCATGTGGAGATTTCGCTTACCGTGTCATGCACACAGACACTGGCCGAACTCTGTGAATGAACATGGTACATGAGCAAGCCTGTTTCATCGCAAAAGTGGACCTCTCATCTCCACATTGTGTATACTGAGGCCCTATATCCACTTAAGTTTACACACCTCCATGTCGATGATCATTTTCCTATAACAGCATGCCCCACTCATGTTTTTTTCCATACTCGGCCATCACTGGGTCGAAGGACTACGTGTGTGTGTGTGTGTGTGTGTGTGTGTGTGCACACTCACTCTGTGTTAGTGGTGAGGGCGAGGGTGAGAGCACCAGTCGTCTCATAGGGCTGGATGGTGAACCTGGAGGGCTTAGTGATCTGTGAGATGGGCTGGGAGATTTAGAGTGAGATCTCAATGTCCATCTCTCCGACCCTGCTCGAAACACACACACACACACACACACACACACACACACACACACACACACACACACACACACACACACACACACACACACACCACAGAAAAATGGTATAATGAATCTTAGACACTGATTCTCTGAGAGCAAAGTGCTGAGCTGGTCTTGTACCTTTTGGGGGCAGTGAGGGCCCTCTGGAGAAAGTGCCAGTGGGCGCACAGTTTAGCGTTCGCTCTCCGTTCTCGTCGTTGGATGAAATGTACGCTGGACAAGGAATGAGGAATTTTCAGCAAGCAAATCAAGAAACACAGAGCAAAGCCATGAAAGTCATTAACCAAGAATTACTCACTAAATGTGCCTCTGTGTTTGTTAATTTAGTTCTCATAAGGATTCTGCTCCAGCATGGTCATGTTTGTTCATGTTTGCTACTTGGCATACTGATGCTCTCTTGATAAGATTCAGTGTGTGTGTGTGTGTGTGTGTGTGTGTGTGTGTGTGTGTATGTGTGTGTATGTGTGTGTGTGCGCGCCAGACATACTGATATTCTCTTCATAAGGCTCCTCCAGTAGAAAAGGCTGAAGCGTCCCGGCCGTTTTCTCCACTAGTGCGTTAATGACATCATGAAGGGTAGGACAAGGGATCTGCCGAGACACACACACACACACACACACACACACACACACACACAGAGCGACGCAGCGATGCATTCACTCCAGTCTCAACACCGCTCTTACTTTATTATCTTAGCTATCTTTATATACAACCCTACATACCGGGTTTTCCACATCAATGATGTAACCTCCCTGAGGCTTCTGGGTAACGCGATAGTGTCTGAACACAGAGCTGTTGAACATTCATAAAGCAGAAAACAGTATGTGAGTGTAACTGAGAAGGTAATTGAGTCAGGGAGAGTAAGAGGGGAAAAAACATGAGCGAGATCCTGAAGTAGTAAAGGAGATGCTATGAGGAAAAGTCTAGCAGTAAAAATAGAAATGATGTCTAAAATATAGAGAGAGGCAGATATGGATAGAAGTGTTATAATCCCATATCATACCCATTAAGGTCTTGTCGTGTGGTCACTGCAAGTGACGTGCCATCTCTGCCCGGTCTTAGCAGCATGTTCCCACAGTCTGGGTGACGCTCTAAGAGAACCTCAGCTTCTGTACGAGAGACAGGCCTGAAACAGCTGCCCCAGAGAGAACACACACACACTCAGTTAATACATAAGTTAAATAGACTGACTGACAAATGAATATGATAATCTAATAAGTACTAAAACATGATAGGCATGCAGTTATACGTTACAGCTATATCTATATCTATATCTATATATATATATCTATTATATATATATATATATATATATATATATATATATATATATATATAACTACCCCAACGTGGATTATTTTCCTATAGCAGCACATCCTAAATTTTTTATTCCTCTTTATATATGTGGGTGTGTGTGTGTGTATATATATATATATATATATATATATATATATATATATATATATATATATATATATATATATATATATATATATAAAGTATTCACACTTCGGACTGGTGGATCGTAACCAGGTTTTAAGTACTTCTTCAAAATGCCAAAAGAAGAAACAAGAGCAAGAGACAAAAAATAGAGAGTAGGCAATTTATTGAAAACTGCATTTAAACTCAAACAGGCTGGTCATCAGCTGATCAAAAGTTTAAGACCATATCCTTTAAAAGTTAAAATCTGTGCAAAAATATGGCTTTAATGTCATTGTCCTTCAGACTGTCATGATCTCCTGATGGCAAAAGCAAAAAGGCTTTCCGTTTTTGAAAGTGGCAGGATTGTTGAGCTGCACAAGCAAGGGCTCTCGCAACACGCCATTGCTGCCGAGGTTGGACGCAGTAAGACAGTCATTTTAAATTTCTTAATTGAAAGACGGAGGAAAGTTTTATTCTCGGACGAGAAAAAATGTATCCTGAATGGTCCTGATGGCTTCCAATGATACTGGTACAGTGGAGGAGGCTCCATCATGATCTGGGGTGCTTTTTCCTCCAATGGGAAAATGGAGCTTCAGGTTGTGCAGGGGCGTCAAACGGTGGCTGGCTATGTGGACATGTTGCAGCAGGCATCCCTCTTGACTGAGGGCCCTCGTCTGTGTGGTAATGACTGGGTCTTTCAACAGGAAACGCTGCAGTTCACAATGCCCGTCTGACAAAGGACTTCCAGGACAATAACGTTGCACTTCTGGACCACCCTGCTTGTTCCCCTGATCTAAATCCCCTTGAGAATGTTTGGGGATGGATGGCAAGGGAAGTTTACAAAAACGGACGTCAGTTCCAGACTGTGGCTGCCCTTCGTGAAGCCATCTTCACCACATGGAGCAACGTTCCCACCAGCCTCCTGGAAACAGTTGCATCAAGCATGCCGAAATGAGTGTTTGAAATTATCACCAACAACGGTGGGGCTACTCACTACTGAGCACTTTTTTGACACTTTTAGTTCTGTTGTGGGTATTTTTGGGCTATGGTCTTAAACTTTTGATCAGCTGATGAACAGCCTGTTTGAGTTTAAATGCAGTTTTCAATAAATTGCCAATTTATACACATATATATATACACACACACACACACACACACACACACACACACATATATATACAGTTAGGTCTGGAAGTATTTGGACAATGACAGAGTTTTTATGATTTTGCCTTTATACACCACCACAATGGATTTGAAATAAAACAATCCAGATGTGATAGAAGTGTAGACTTTCAGCTTTATTTTAAGAGGTTCAACAAAAATATGGCATTACCATTTGGGAATTACAGCCATTTTCAGCAAAGTACGTTCATTTTCAGGGGCTCAAAGGTATTTGCACAATTGCCTGTTTAATTGACCAGTTGTGGTCCCTTCCCTCGTTACTTCAAGACAAATGAAGCAGATGAAAGGTCTGGAGTTGATATCAGGTATTGAGTTGGCATTTGGCAGCAGTTCGACTGGAGCTACCAATATGAAGTCCAAGGAGATCTCAATGCAAGTAAAGGAGGCCATCATTAGGCTGAAAAAACAACATAAGTCTATAAGAGAGATAGCAAAAACCTTAGGTGTGGCCAAAGCAACAGTTGGGTACATTCTTAAAAAGACAGAAAGCACTGGAAGCTCAACAACATCACAAGGCCTGGAAGACCACGGAAGACAACTAAAGTGGATGATCGCAGAATCCTTTCCTTGGTGAAGAAAAACCACTTCACAACATCAACAGAAGTCAAGAATACTCTGGAGAAGGTAGGTGTATCATTGTCAAAATCTACAATCAAGAGACGCCTTCATGAATGTAAATACAGAGGGTTTACAACAAAAGCCTCCCATGCTCTGGAATAAGATTCTTCAGACTGATGAAACCAAGATTAACTTGTACCAGAATGATGGGAAGAGAAAAGTATGGTGAAAGAAAGGAACAGCTCATGATCCAAAGTATACCACATCATGTGTCAAACATGGTGGAGGCAGTGTTATGGCATGGGCATGTGTGGCTGCCAATGGAACGGGCTTACTGGTGTTTATTGATGATGTGACTGCTGACAGAAGTAGCAAGATGAAGAAATGGAATATTCTTCAATGGCCAAGTCAGTCGCCTGGTCTCAACCCAATAAAGCATGTTTTCACTTACTGAAGACAAGACTGAAGGCAGAAAGACCCACAAACAAGCAGCAACTGAAGGTGACTGCAGTGAAGGCCTGGCAAAGCATCTCCAGGGAGGAAACTCAGAATTTGAGTTTTGAGAACATGGGCTCCAGACTTCAGGCAGTCATTGGCTGCAAAGGATTTTCATCCAAGTATTAAAATTATGGTTATATTTACAGTTATGTGTCAATTTGTCCAAATACCTTTGAGCCCCTGAAAATGGAGGTACTTTGCTGAAAATGGCTGTAATTCCTAAATGGTAAATGCCATATTTTTGTGGAACCTCTTAAAATAAAGCTGAAAGTCTACACTTCAATCACATCTTGATTGTTTTATTTCAAATCTATTGTGGTGGTGTATAAAGGCAAAATCACAAAAACTCTGTCATTGTCCAAATACTTCCGGGCCTAACTGTATATATGGTCTATTGAGCAATGGTTGTACTTCCTGATTTCATTATTTCAAATTAGTTATTTGCTGAAATCTTCACCATATCAACGATCATATATTTTTCGTTGTCAAATAACACATTTTTAAAAATTTGTTTACTATCAGGGTTGGAATATGTAGAGCGCCTACCATACAGGTCCCTGTGAATTACTGATCACTGTAGAAATTATAATGTATTAGAACGAGCACATTAATATAAACCTGTGTTTTGCCTTATAGTTGGCTCTACTGTCAGAGCTGCTGTTACAGATAATTAATCAAAACTTTCTGACCAATCAGAATTGAGAATTCAACTGCACTGTGGTGTATGCAGAAATAAACATATATTAATTTTTTTTTTTTTTTTGCATATTTTATGTCTTGAAAAAAAGAAAAGAGAAAAAGCAGAAATTCAATTCAAAAATCAAACAAATATGCTTCCTCTGTTTATTAGCTATGTTGTTCCTCTTGATCTTATGAGTGGAAAACTTTCGCATTTGATTTTGAGTGTCACTAGCGAATAAAGTGAACATAGAAATTCTCAAGAGAATCTATAACCTGATTATATGTACCTATAACTAAGCAAATATCAGATTAAAAAGACAACCATTTAACTAGAATTACTATTACTATTTCTAAAGCTACTATTTTATTCTTCCTTTGAACCATGAATATACAAATGGCACAGCACCTCTGCAAGAGGAAATACTTACGCAGGGATCTCCCCTACCAGAGGGAGGGAGAGGGGAGAGGAGGGAGCTCTGGAGAGCGAACGAGCTCTTCTTCTCTGTCTCTCTTTCTCCACCACCTCCTTTAGCATGTGCAGTTGCCCGGGCAGCAGGGTTAGAGTCGTGGGCACTGCCAGCTGAAGACCAGATGGAGGAAATCACTTACTGATATGTTAATACACAGATATAAATTTTGTTCATGTATTCATTCATTCATTCACTTATCAACAGTCTGATGATGTTGGGTCTGTGTACTTCAGCACTTTGGATTTAAACTGAAACAAAGGAATATGAATATGAGTATAAGCTTTAATTCAAGGCTATTGATATCCATGTTTGGTGAACAATATAGAAACCGCAAACCTTTTTTCAAATTTGTTTATTTTTTGAGCCTTCATTTGAAATGCAATAGTGGTAGCATATGGGGCACTAAGGTAACTTTGATCATTTTTATTTTAAATAAAATAGTTAGATTTTTGTGATTTTAGCAGCAGTTACTGCTTTTAGTTTGTTTTATCATTATGAGATCGTGAATTTGTATCCCGACGATGCCACAGCCATCTGTGACCGAATGTCAAGGGATCAAAATTGGCCGTACTGTCTGGGTGGGAGGGATGGCATAGTCTCTCTCCCCTATCAATCAAAATGACACTAGCCAGTCATGGGCATCTGTGAGCTCATGTATGTGGAAGAGGGCAGATAGCACTCTCCTCTGATTGTGTCATGTTGCACTGTAATGCAGCATGTGGATGACTGGCTTCACATGTCTCGGAGGAGGCACGTGTTAGCCTTCACCCTCCCTGGTGCATAGCTGTCATGTGATAGGGGAGAGCATGCTGGTGGGTGGGAATTGGCAAGATAAAATTAGGGGGGAAAAAACTTTTCATTTAGCTTTATTTACAGGTTTTTAATTGTGTTCACTGATGCATCATTAGGACGGCAATGAAACAGTCAATCTGACTAAATCAGCCATTATGAAAGCTACAAATCTTACTTTATATTCACATGGGCCACTTTATCATAATTAGAGCATTCTATACATAAACAGAGATGTGGAATTTGCATGATGCAGAAAAACACATCAGAGGCTTTGTGAAATATGATGGCATGGGCACCTATTGCTGCTAGTGGAACTGAATTATATGTCTTTTTTAATGACATATTGGCACATGAGTGCCAAAAGGCAGCATGGATAGCATGTGATATGTAATGAAATTGCTCAGATCAAACCAAAAAGTCCCAAAGCTCAGCGAGGCTGTGTAACGACTGTGGAATTTCCCAGGACAAAAACAGGATTGTTCTTCGCTGGCTAAGTCAATCAGCTGACTGGAATGCAACCCGAAGATCCCGATGATTTCACTCCAAGTAAGACTGAAAGCCCTCATAAACAAGCAGGAGCATATCTTTTTTGTTGTGCATTGTAACCTTTAATTAGCCTTTAAGTTTTTTTCATCACCAGAGAAGACTTATATTTCTGGCAGTTATCCTGTACTACACATTACAAGCTAAGGTTATGATCATGATAAGATAATGGCTAGTTATTTGGATTTGACGCCTATGTGCATCACCAAATATTGGCATTTTGCCTTTTAATTGTTAACATCAAACAGTATGGTGCAGAACAGAGCCAATAAATGTGCTAATGTTTAAACTGTACTGTGTGGTGCAGGTGATAAGTAACCACAAGTCAAAACAAAGACCACTTAATGCCTTAAACAATCAAATCTTTATCACATATAAAAATCTGCAAAGGCTACAGACTGAGGCTGTGTACTGATACTCGAAAAGAACAAACGGCGTCTAAACGCGTTAAACAGAACAATGACACAAACGAAGGAATATGATCTTATCATTAATGTGATTCTGTTGTTCTGCTATATGAACTTGCTGTATTTCCACTCTCTTATGCTCCATTCTGTTATATAACAAAAACTGATATATTTCACTATACGGTTGTTTTGAGGTTTTTTTTTTTGGACTCTAATACGCACACGATGAAGATAAATTAAAGTCACGTGTCAGAGAGGTTAGGCACAGTATTCTGCACTGTTGTTGCTCCCCAGAACTCACTGAATATTTTGTAATATGTTTTATAATGTTGCACTCACATCCACTACAGAGTAGAGGAAGCCTTTCCACAACTCTCGTGCCTCCAGGTTAGGAGCCTGAGAAAAGAAACGAAGGCAGGTAGATGGAAAATCATCTGAATTATAAAATAAACACATTGGGCAGTATGTATGTATGTTGGTATAAGTGTGTCAGGAGAAGCTCGTAGAGAGTTGAATCACCCCTTCCTTCATAGTTTGGTTAGATCCAATTTACACTGTAAAGCCATTTTATGAAATCTTTATATTTACTGTGATTAGTAGTGTGATTAGTAGTGTGATTAGTAGTGTGATTAGTATTGTGATCAGTGGTGTGATCAGTGGTGTGATCAGTGGTGTGATCAGCTTCCCAGCCCGCACACCCTGTCATTCGCTAGTGTGAACGCAAAGTAATAGAAGACTGTTCACTTCCCATGTACATATACAACACAAAACCACGATTACAGTCACAACAGCAACCGACAAAGCAACAAGGCAACAGAGCATCACGGGAGACGAGATTTTCTCAACACCATGCAAATTAAGTATGATGCGGTAAAACGACAACTTTTTTCATTTCCCCACTCACAGCTTTAAGTTCCTACCTGCAGTTATTTCCTGTGTAATGTCTGACTCACAAAAATGGAAGAAAAACCTTTATCTGTTGTTTCATCTTTTCTTGTCATAGACAACCATGTGTAGAGAGACATTATGAAGAAAAGTAAAGCTTGGAAGGAAGTAATGGAGCTCACTGGTTCCTCTGCGGGGCGTTTGTAGCTAGTATAGATAACTTTTGTTGTTAAAAAGTTAAAACAAAGCCTGGCGCATAACACGTAAATCATCCAAACAGTTTTCACACGATTAGTGTGTTATTTAACTTGTGTTTAACCTGTTACAAGAAGACATATACATATAGACATATACATATATATACATATATATATATACACACACACATAATAAATATAAATATATATATATATATATATATATATATATATATATATATATATATATATATATATATATATATATATATATATATATATATATATATATATATATATATATATATATATATATATATGCCTATGGTGGTGCCTTTTGTGAATGCTTGCACTGCTAATCAGCTAATTTGAAGCCTATCATGTAATATCCATCAATCTAAAAACTATTAGAATACATTTTAAATACATTTTACTGATACACAAAAGCATGCCACCACCAAGACTTATGAACCCACCATGATTGGAAGGACGTATTATCTTCCAGTTATATATATGTACAGCCAAATATTATAATATAGATTTTGAGTGTCTGGCTTCATGTGAACTCACAGTCAGTTTGATCTCTCCATCCTTCATGCGTAAATTCATTCTAGCTGCCTCCAGATTCCTGTCCCGACTGCAGTCATCGATCAGAGACACAAACCCACTCAGGTCCAGTTTCTCTACATACTGCGTGGAGACACACACACACACACACACACACACACACACACACACACACACACACACCCACCTCTGACCATCGGAAAGCTTAAAACAATTCCAAAGGATAATTCATAAGTCTATTCTAATCAAATATCAACCAACGTAGTGAGACTAAAGCCTGTAATTGTGTGCAAAAGTTTCCGCCCCCCATGGTTTCTGAGTGAAACGGTGCCTATGTATTTATAAATAAATAGACAGAAACCAGGGGGAAAAAAATTGATAATGAAGATAAAGCTGTAAAACATGCTTTTTCTTGCTTAAAATAAATATCTGCCTTTTTATTAATTCACTTTTTTGCATTCAAATGTATACAAAATCAGATAAAAAAAAAAATTGGACATCTCAATGTATTCTTCTCTTCTAATTTTTTCCCAATGATCCTCATAATTTGTTTTCATAAAAGAATTGTTCAAATTCACTCTATTGCTTACATGCGTGTCCTTCGCATTGTTGAAGAAGTATAAGGTGTTGCCACACAAGCATGTCCATAGTCGCCGGGACACCTGCGTAATAAGAGAAAGAATTGTGGTTATGTACCAATAATACTCTATACATATAGAATAGTATTTTACAAAGATTCTCAGCAAGACACGGTGCTCATTATTTTCTTTGAATTTTAAGGTCCATTCGGCAAGATCGATCAAGATTAGGTCTCTAACAATTAAACAGGTTGAGATTTCAATAAGTGTTTTACTCCTTGAGCCCGCCCCCATGTACACAAAGCTCCGCCTCCAGAACATACAGTGGTTGAACTAGAATTAGCACACTAACTAGAGTTAGCATTAGCAAGGACGGTCATGACACGACTTTCAAGCACACTCGGCCATTCAGGTGCTTGAAAGCAGAACTCTATAAACACGCAAAATTCAGCTCATGCTGATTTCTAAGAATGGTCGAGTGCCTTTGCTGTCCTTTTTCTAATGAAGGTCTGAGCTTTTTAGCTCTGGTATTAGCATCATTAGCATTGTAGGCTACACAATAAGCCATTCAGCTGTTTGAAAGCCACGTTTTAAATATTATAAGCATGCAAAATTCTGGTTATACTGATTTATGCGAATGGACAAGAGATTTGTCATGTAAAACAGGTCATTTCAATCACTAATTCTGCGTCCAGCTTCGTCACCAAGAAGAAATAAATTATTCCATCATGGAGAAGCGCTCAGTGTTTATTCTGGTTTTACTATGTTTGTTGTCATTAAGTTTTTCAATCCACTGTGTGTTTTTTTTTGCTCACTGCAAATGTACTTGGCTGCACTGGGCACTTTGCGCCACGTTTTTTTTCTTCCTGAACAAACTGAGATTGGGGAGGACGAAGGGCGTGGCATTGGGGCGTGTCTATTAAAAAAATGCCCATGTAAACACAAACAAGCAGACCGTCCCAACCCACAGTTTTCCAAACAGGATATCTCAGCTACACAATGTGTGTGAGCGTGTGCTGAGGTCATGGCTTAAACCATCTTTTTTTTTTTTTTTAATCATGTTTTACATTTACATTATTTATTTAGTACTAGTAAGGAAAGAAAATCAGTTATTGCACCTTTAAGACATGCAAAAGCATAACAATAACTTAAATCCTTGAGGGAAAAAACACCTGGTTCTTAAAATTATATTAAAGAAGTTATGCGGTTTTTCACATGTAACTTTCATTGAATTGTGTTTTAATGAATTGCATACATCTGGGGCACAAACTACTTTCTGTCATGTACAGTAGCCATTCCCACTCTCCAAATTCAAAATGATGATATACATAGCCATGTTCTTATTGTTAGAAACACCCTGATGGAAAACACTGATCATGCAGACTGAACATAATCGTAAATATCAGTTTCTAATAATAATAATAATAATAATAATAATAATAATAATAATAATAATAATAATAAGTAAAAACCCTCCAGACTCTAGAAATCTCTATTCTCTGTTCAGCGCCATATTCAAAAACATTGGGTTTAGCACTAAATCACAGTTTTCATAACTTCATCATCATCATCATCATCCAAACTCCTCACACAAACAGTGAAGCAATGTACTATTTCTGTTTAGATTATAGATTCACTCTTTCTCTTAATTCTCTCTGGCTTGTTTTGCCAAATCCAAAGCTTAGGGGCAGCTTAAAGCCCCCAAGGGCAACATGGAGCACAGCTGTCTCACTCACACACACACACACACACACACACCCTACATCTATACATTCAAACCCCCCCCCCCCCCCCCCCCCCCCCCCCCCCCCCCCCCCCCCCCCCCCCCCCCCCCCCCCCCCCCCCCCCCCCCCCCCCCCCCCCCCCCCCAAACAACCCCCTTCACACACCCACTGCACCTGAACCCCCCGAATATCTATTTTCCAATCTGTCTAGCTTTCTTTGTCTCCGAATTTCCTCCATTACATTTTACTTAAGAGCCAGCTGATGCCTTAAACATTAACACTTAGTCATAAATCACATTATACACACCATGAAACAGGCAGGGAATGATACAGCCAGCCATCTGCAATGTGTGTGTGTGTGTGTGTGAGAGAAAGAGAGAGAGTAATAACAGCCCTCAGTGGAGACTGAATTACGACATTGTATATGCAAAAATCACATTATACAGCAGTGATAACAAGATTAAACTGAATATCAATATCAAGTTGTCCCTTTTGTACATCAGGATTAGAGGCCCTGCTGCATTTATTACGGCACTGCAATCTCACACGTGAAAACTTTGGCAAAGTATGTCTGGCCTTATTTTGGGAATTCTCAGTGAATATGAACAACATAGAAAGTATATTGTTTGGGTTTACTATTTATAAAAGAGACCTGGGAACTGAACATTTTATTTTAAATAGTATAATTTTACTGATGTACAAGTGCAATTTTACAAGGTTTGACGAGTTTTTTTTGTTTTTTCATACACCAAGAAATTTATTAAAACATGGCACCTGTCTTCCAAATTCCTCATTTTTATTATATGATATGCTTCAGATTTTACTTATTTATTTAGATATTTTAATTATTTCTTTATTTTTGTACATTAGTCTGTGCTTGGGCCTCTCCCAAATGATTTGTTTTTATTTACATTTTTGTCTAAAGTATGATTGGCATATCATACATACACACACACTAAACGGTGACTGGTGTATTATTTATATATATATATATATATATATATATATGTGTGTGTGTGTGTGTGTGTTCTGGCTCGCTTATTAACGCGCAAGTGCAAGATTAATAGGCCTATTAGCTACATTTAATTAACACCGGATTCATCAGTGAAATGCGTGTGTAAACCGCAATAAGGTGTGTCCATGCACCGCAACATTTAATGCTTAGTACCAACACACACACACACACAAAAAGGTTTTAAAAACGCAAATCCAAACCCGCATCCTGCACATACACACACACACACACACACACACACACAATAACGCAATTTAAAGACCACATGCGTTACTCCACTGGAGAGGGAAACACAATGACAGCGCTTATATGCGGTTTAGATGCGGGTTCTCACGCCTCCACACAATCCTGGCACCAAAAGAAGTTTTTTTCTTGATTCACAATGCTGTAAGCCCGAAATTAGACTTCTCACATCCGATCAATCTAACCAGGGAGCCTGTCACTCTGTGTTTGCCTCGCCCACACACACACACACACACACACACACACACACACACACACAATACATAGCCGGTAGGTGCGACTTCACTGCAGCCGCCTTTGACCCGACATGATAAAATAACTCTCATACCTTCTCTTTAGGTCCCCGTTTCTCAAGATATCCCTCATAATAGCAGGGCGGAAGCTGAGCTCGGCTTGCCCCGGGCCGCTGCTTCACCGGTGCCGCCGCCATGGCCGTAGCCAGCTCGGGATCTGACTGGACCGGCAGCGGGGTACAAAGCGCAGATCACTGATATGGAAAGCCGAAAGGATCACAACGCATCAAAAGAGTTGCATACCGGGTGTGTCAAAATCCAAGCACCCTGCACTGCAGAACCACAAGTCCACGGGGGTGGAGTCGGACCTGATCCAGCTCCACCTACAGGGGGCGGAGTCGGGCCTGATCTAGCACCACCTACAGGGGGTGGAGTCGGACCTGATCCAACTCCAACTACCGGGGGCAGAGTCGGACCTGATCTAGCACCACCTACAGGGGGTGGAGTCGGACCTGATCTAGCACCACCTACAGGGGGTGGAGTCGGACCTGATCCAACTCCAACTACCGGGGTGGAGTGGAGCAAAAGTCCAGAGGGTGGAGAGCACTCAATGTATCAGTGTGTTTCAGGCTGGATAAGTGCATCTTGTGGGTTAGGGTTAGAGTTTTATGAGGAGTTGGATCAAGTCCGGCTGTGTCTATGAACCAATGACTATATACGTTCACCGTCCACTTTATTAGGAACACCTGCACATTTTAATCAGCCAATCATGTGGCAGCAGCGCAATGCAGATACAGGTCAAGAGCTTAAAGAGCTTGTTCACATCAAACATCAGAATAGGGAAATCTGATGGTTACTATTCTGTGTAAACTTTAGAGACTGTTGTGTGTGAAAATCCCAGGAGATCAGCAGTTTCTGAAATACTCAAACCAGCCCAACTGGCACCAACCAAAATCACTGTTAAACAGTTCCTAATAAAGTGAACAGTGAGTGTATATGAGTGGACACGGTGCCATATACTCCCATTGTGTGGTGTTGAAGCCTTTTTTTGGTTGAATTGAACGTCGCCATCTTCTTGGAGGCAGCAGTAAATACTCTGATACAGTGTGTCTACCTTTCACTCACCCATATTTGTGATGGACACAGTACACGTTCATGTCGAGAGCATGCACGCAAGATGCCGCATCATCTAACCCAAAGTGGCAAGTACAGCGTATATAATTTATGTAAAACGGTAAATTGTATTCATATAATTTTCATAAGTATATTGATTTTACCACTGTCACGAAAAGATTTTAGAGCTTTGAGTCATGACTGACTGAGCTACCGTTTGCTGACTAGCTGATATTATCCATCATTTTGATCAGGGTAATGTAAGTATAAGTAGCTACTCTGACATTTGCAGTAAGTTACCAATCTGAACTCGTTCTGTCAGTGGCATTTGTTTCAAAAAGAGAGACTGACTAACCTGATCAAGCTATTTCAGGTGTGTGCTAAGGTCATGCAGTCAATAAACTTTTATGAAATGTAGCTAGTGTTAACTGCTTTGGTTTATTCCGTCACTTCATAAACTCACGTTGGTTTTCTAGTATTTTATATTTTAGAATATCAGTACAGCGATCTGGCTTGCACATCAAAACAAGCAATATACCAGGAAAAACTGCAAGGAACTCCCCGCTGAGGGTCTGTTAGAACAGTTTACAGCAGAACAAGACATGGCTTTGCTCCAGAACTGTCAAAGCTGTCAACATTGTAAATCAACAACGTCTTAAAGATGCTGAATGAATTTCTCTGAGCTAATATCAGAAGGAGTTTCAGGTCAGTGTGGGAAAGTGTGTGCACGTTCATGAGGCTCAACTCTCATTTCCAGCCCAACCCAAAACTGTCAATCACCTCATCAGCCACACCCTTTTATTTATCACCAATGTTTATTAATTTGATTAAATAAAATTAATAATAAACTTTATTATAGTTTATTACATGTTTATGAAGGAAAACTTTTTAGGGGAGATATCAACTTGAACTTACGAACTTGGAAAAACAACACGACACTATTCCCAAAAATGATTCATGGAGATGTAAGTTTGGGTCTTTTGTCTGGTCAGAGTCATGGTGCATCCTGGGAACACTGCGCACAAGCTGGGGAAACTCTGAACAGGACACCAGTCCATTGCAGAGCACAATTCACTGAAAAAAAAAAAGTTCATTGAATTTACTTAATTCAAATGCGTACATCGGTTCCATGTGACTGAATTGAGTTATGTTAACACAAATTGTTTTAGTACATCCAATATGATTTGAACATGTATTTTCAAAACCCTCAATAAAATCAAACTCCACGCTCTCACCTGAACTGAGGTCAGCCAGGTCACTGGTGGGCTGCAACAGCTACATTACTGGTGCACTATTCTAAAGCACATGATCTAAATGTGTTAATGTAATACTATAGTAGTTTATCCCTGTCATTGCCAACATCCTGGCAAGATTTTAGAATGTTAATACTACATGAACTGATCACACTCACTCTACATAATTCAATCTAGTAATTGGAAACTTGTTGAAATTCAGGTTATTATAAGCAATGAAATCACATTTTGATGAGAAACGTTTTTGATGAGAAACATTTTTAGTTGGATTCATGCCTGGGCTCAACCACGTTGATCTTCTTTGGGTCATTGTCATGCTGAAAGGCGAAATTCCTTTTCATCTTCAGCTTACTAGCAGACACCTGAACGGTTTGGACTAAAATTGACTGGTATTTGTAGCTATTCATGATTCCCTTGGGGAAAGAAAGCCCTAGTTCTGGCTGAAGAAAAGCAGCCCTAAAGCATGATGCTGCCACCACCATGCTTCACTGTGGGTATGGGGTTCTTTTGGTGATGTGATTTTTTTTTTTTTTTTGCACCAAACATACCTTTTGGAATTATGGAATGATTATTTTAGGAATTGGTCTTATCAGGCCATAACACATTTTGCCACATGGTTTGGGGTGATTTAGTTGAGATGTTTTTTTTTTTTTTGTGTTTTTTTTTGTGCGAAAGGGCTACAAGATTTTAGAATGTTAATACTACATGAATTGTTCACACTCCCTCTACATAATCCAAACTAGTAATTGGAAACTTGTTTGAATTAAGTTTAGTATAAGCAATGAAATCACATTTTGATGAGAAACGTAATATTTTTTTCGTAAACTATACGTAATATGTTCTCTTAAATCTGACTGGCCACATGTTCCCTTTTTTCAGTCTTGGGGCTATTTTCATTTAGCCAATTCACCTACCAACAGGTTTTTGGGATGTGGGAGGAAACTGGAGAACCCAGAGGAAACCCATGCAGACATGGGGAGAGCATGCGAAAAATCAACACAGACAATAACCCAAGCTCAGGATCAACCCATGAACCCCTGAGGCAGCAATACTACCAGCTGCACCACCGTGTTACCCTTATTTATTTATTTATTTGAATTAAGTAGGTTGACTGTGGTCAGTGGTAGTCCCACAGATTTTGAAAATCACTGGACGTATGTGGATGATCTAAATCTCATCCATGTGTGCCATCCAGTTAAGGTATCTCCCCACACTGTTCTGGATAGCTGGGTCCTTTGCATTAAAATGGCACTAAATTGACCTAAATGCTCCACCTTGACAGTGACATTTATGAGAAACACACCTCCTCCTATACCTCTTGACCTGTCTGTCTTATCAGGATGCACTGAAAACCCCTCTCACTGGCTAAGCTCCAAGCGAAACTAATTGTAGAGGGACTTTGGTTTCATCCTACTCAATTCCCGTTAGGGATTACCTGTTTCTGGTTAAGGCCCAGAGGTCATTCTGGCAAACAAAAGTGTAATCAGTTACAGATGCCCAAAATGACAGCTAGGAGACACAGAAAACCACCTATCACATCTAGAGTAAGAACTTTAAATGAACTTTCAAAGAAAAATACTGTAATGGGAAAGTGAATTTTTATACTAAAACAATCTTCCATATCTTGCAGGGCAGGGAAGCTGCTAAGATTGTAAGGCAAATTCAAGTGTCGATGGTTTTACGAAAGGTTTGATGGGAAGGGGAATTACCACCATCTGCTCATAGTTAATACATAACCTAGGAATACTTTTTGTTTATTCTACTGTTTTATTAGGAGGTAAAGTTCAAGTGTACAGAATACTCCAATGTCCAGTTAGCTCATGTTAGCTGGCTGGCTAAAAAACAAGAACGAATGCCAATGACTTACTTCTTTCTGCTTGTGCGAATTTCATTTCGGTGGGAATGAGGAAATATGCTAAATAAGATTACCAGATGATTCGTATGATTACACTGATAGGTAAAACACATTTTGGGTGGAGGACAGACAGTAGTAGAAGCCCTCGTGGTATTCGGAGTTTGACGATTAATTATGTAAAGCATGATCTAGCGTGGGTAGCATTGCCACATCACAGCTCCAGGGTCCCTGCTTTGATCCTGAGCTCGGAACCCTGACCAGAATAAAGCTGCTACTGAAGAAGGATGATCTACCCTCAACCAATCTTGCCATACTAACTATGATCATAGGTGTGGAAAGTAATATAACTTGAATTTCTTATACCATTTCTTACATCTTTTTTCTTCTCCTGCAAGAAACCTGCAGCACTTAATCAGCTGAGCACCTCAGCATCCCTGAGCTCAGAGTGTTACTAACTAGTGTCTTTCAAACAAACAACAATTCATGATCATGATTCATTAATCCTGTCTCTCACAATAGCAGTGGGTAGCTAAAAAAAACGTGTTCAAATAAACCATGAGTAACCGTAATGATGACTTTGCTGACTTTTGAAGAACCTCATTACTGTGCGAAAACAATGTTATTTAACATGTACTGTATATAGTCACCTGTGCAGTGTGTGTTACAATGGATATAAAAAGTCTACATCACAAAAACCTGCCAATTTAACAAGGGTGTGTTGACATTTTATATCTGTTGTATGTTAACCATCCATGAATAAGTATTTGGAAGTATTTCAGCGTGGGGTTCAGTGGTGTACTTACATTTCAAGTATGGAGAAGAGGAAGCACGTTGCCTGTGACGTCCATGTTTGAAGTGTTCTATAAGCATATGCATAATTATTCTCAGTTCGAACACTATGTTCCTACCATAATATTTTGTCCCGTTGCCGTAAGTCTTACCAGCATTCAGCTCATGTTGATGTTTCACTGCTCATCTTACAGGCTTCTTCAGTTCTCCATCTAAATGATGGGGAATCCTTGCTATTTAAGCAATGTGTGTGAGGCACGCTCATGACATCATGAAATAAACATTATACTGGGGTGTAGTATTATAAACAGATGTCTCATGACAAGAGGGCAGATTCCTCAGGAGCAGCTTCATCACTCAGCAGTCTATCTCCGCTTAAAGGCCAAAGGAAACTTTTTTTTTTTGAGAGGAGTAAATGTACACCTTCTGGCCAGAGAAAACAACTCGCTTGAAAGAGTAGTAAAGAGAGGCATCTATGTCAAAACTAAAATAAATATCTCTGAACAGAGACGGAGGCATGCGAGACCATCTATCATCTACTATCAGTGTGGTCCTGGCTCAGTTTCAGGCTAATAAACATCTCATGATGTCACAGATGAGAATAATGCGCAGTGTCTAAACGGCAGGGATTCACACGCATTGAGCAGAACTGACGAAGAACGCTGTAATTATAGGCTATTTAAACGTGACGCATCGCGATAACGAGCCCTGAACATGGTCTTATCCCATGATAACAACATTCTAATATCAAATAAAGAAAGCAAATTGAATGATCTTGAAGCGTTCAGCAAAAGTAGGTTGTTTTGGAGCTTTTGGCTCTCCATAAACTGTAGTGCATGCCAGAAAAAAAATGACACGCCTTCTCTGGGTGAAAGCTGGCAACAAAATCTAGCTGCAAATAGAGGAATCCTCACAGACACACAATAGTCTGCTCACAGCTCATATCCGGCATGGCCAGTATGGCAGGCTCTGATTAGATTATTCCCTCAAGGAATTTGGAGCATAAAGCAACCTTTTTTATGATGGCGAGGTAAACAAACACAAAATCCTAGAGTTTGTGCTTGTGTATGAGTCTTATAGCAACCATTCTTATAGGAGTACAACATTTCATATTTGATACCTTTTAACACTATCTGACAGCCATCAATATTCACAGCTCAGTTGGCTATAATTTAATGTTATATAAGGAATAAAACTGTGCTGTTATAGGGAAAAACATCACTGCTGGGAGGGTCACTACTCTGAAGTAGACTATTTTCCAACAACAGCACGTCCAGAAGTGTTTCTCTCTTATACCACGGCAATTTATTCATGAAGTACACATCATACTTTTTATCCATTTATAGTTACATTTAATGTTGTGGAACGGCCACAGGTTAGTCCATGTTATCATATGATAACAGCTTTAAATATCCATTTCCTCACCAGACTCTCTCTTTAAATTAATACACAAAAGAAAAAAAAAAACAGCTTGGCATGTTACAGAGAAACTGGAAACCGGAAGACTCTCCTGTGGTGGAAAACTTAAAACTTGACTGTTACAAAGCACTGACACTGGAGACTCCTTCTGTAAAGGTTAAATAAATAAATAAATTCACCTTACCGAAAACTGTATTGCTTATACTATGTTACCATATCAACAATTATACATTTTTATTTTTCCTTTCTTACTTTTTAATCTGTTTATTATTATAATCTTAGATTATGTCCGCCATACAAGGCCCTATGAATGAGCTGTTACCATAGAAACGATAACCTATTGGAAGAAGCTCGTGAATATACAGCACTACTATCAGTGCTACTGTTATACAAAATGAATCAACACCTTCTGACCAACCAGATCTGAGAATTCAACAAAGCCGCGGTATAATAATAAATATCCTATTTCCTGTACTTTGTTTCAATATTACAAATCAAAGGAATCCTCAAACTCCTGCAACGCCTTAAAGAAGACATGCTTAATACACTACAAAAATGATAAACAATTAGTATAGTTTGATTATAGTTTAAGACTAAACCTATAGTTTAAAAATAAGGAATAATTTTCATTTTCAGTAACTGCGTTTTCCTGGTCAGGGTGGCGGTGGATCCGGAGTCAAGCCCGGGAACACTGAACAAGAGGCCGGAATACACCCTGGGTGTCTCACGTTTTATATTCGCTCCCCCCTATTTCAGGGACCAAAAGTAATTAGCCAAACTAACAATCATAAATTCAATTGTCATTTTTAATACCTGGTTGCGTTAAGTGGTTAAGTCCACTTTAGTTAAGTACTCTTTCCATAATTCATAAAAGGATTTCCGTGCTTAGTGGCTTCCAGCTCTTTTGAAATCGGCCCTCACTGTTAAATTTGTGCTTTTTGTCTGAAACCATGACCAAGTATTACTGTGTAAATTAATTTGCAGGTGTAGTGTGAAAAAAAGGCTCTTAAATTATAGCTGACTTAACACAGTCTGACTATCATACATTCTAATAGAGAAGCCCCGGGCCAGTTAACGTCTGTCCACATGCTGCATTTGGCCCTGAGGTCAGACTCTGGACACTCTGCCATACTGGCATGTTTTTGGACAGTGGGAGGAAACTGGAGAACCCAGAGGAAACTCATGGACACAGGGAGAACATGCACACTCCACACAGACAGTAACCTGAGCTCAGGAGCAAACCTAAAGCTGTAAGATGGCAACGCTACCTGCTGAACCACCATATTGCCCAAGAGTAAGATCAATCCACAATTCACAAGCAGAGAATGCAGACTTTTTCCATATGTCTGTTTATTTAAGGTGAAAAATATATCTTTTTAGTCATATTCACTGTAACAACAGGGAAACATTTCAAACAATAACGGAAGAGAGACACAGGCACAAATGTTTTAGGCTTTAAAACCTAATCACAAGTATAAACTTGATTTCAAAATGGAGCCCTTTAAAGACAAGATGCTAAAGCTACAGGAAAGTAAGCATTAAATTCATATTACATATTACATAATGTGTGGCCTAGATGTCTTTGCAGTGTATTAAAATAAAGCTATTTTACTTTTGGTAGTTAATATTCCACATGTGAAAAATATATATATTTTTTAAAAAATATCATCCGGTGACATTTGGATTCGCAGTTTAATACCTCATATAAATACCATACGGAGTCCCCAGATTGTCCTCGGAAGCACTGGCAGCAGAAAGGGGGGGAAAAAACTACACACACTACCACAATGCACTTCATTACAAAAGACCGACACCTCATTTCACTGTGCTGATTAATCACCCATTAAAAAAATGTGCATGTGGTAGAGTGAACTCAGATGAGAAATGGACCAGTTTTAATTAGAGCTGAATAATAAAAGATAGCAGCTAATGAGAAAAATGAGGGAAAAAAACAAAAAAAAAACCATAAAAGGTTTCCTACAGAAGTGTGATCCTGACATGAGGCTCGTCCTGTAGTGTCGCTTATAAAACACAGTCTGTAAAGGATAAGCAGAGATAACACTAGATCCGCCCAGACGTGGAAGAAAAGTGAAAACTCTTGGTGTAAACCCAGATTCTTGCTCTGGCTTTTAATTCCAGGCCTCATTTTATGCATCAAGCAGTTTGTGAGTTTAAAAAAGTGCAGGTGGAAAAAACCCCCGAAACAAAACCATGTGCACCCTTTGACGCGTTCCTGTGCAATCACACACACAAAACAACTTTAAACATTAAAAACAGATAAAGTCATGAACTTTGTCGAAGTTTCGTCCTCAGTTACAGCTTAAACTCGTACAGACTGGTACAGAAAGCAGCTCTGCTTCATCCAGACAGGAAGAACCGGGGAGGATCGCGCTGCGCCATAAAGCACGGTACACATGTACGCAGTGTACACAAATTCAAAGAGGATGTTACAATAGCTCAGTTTCCCTTTATGGAAAGTTACATACCTTACAAGTTTCATATTACAGAGGTGGACAAAGCAAAAGTTATTTGTTGTTATTTGTAGCTGCTCGATGGACAAGTAGGTCTGTAGTCTGCAAAACAAACGTTTTCGTTTGGAACGTAGCTGCGATTTCTCCTCAATTTGGTCACCTGCTAATTCCCACCCACGAGCCAGCTCGCCCACATCACACGACATCTGAAAGCTAACGTGACACCAACCAAACCCATCTTTTCAAACTGCAGCTCATGCTGTGTAACAGGACGGCGCAACACACTCGTCGGAGAAGCGCTATCCGCCCTCTTCCACATACATGAGCTCACAGATGCCCATGATTGGCTAGTGTCACTGTGATTGACAGGTGAGAGTGAGAGAGAGAGAGAGAGTGAGTATGGCATCTCGCTCACCCAGAGAGCACGACTGATTTTGCTACCTGGCATCGTTGGGATTCAAACACTCCAGGCAATAGAGTGATCGCTTTTCTGATGCATCACTTCACAGCCCGCTATGTAGCTATGAGTGAACGAATGCGCTTTAAGATGGTGTGACATAACTTGATGCTGAGAAAAAGCTTTTTAAATTGACTGAGTAGTAGACGAGTTACTAACCAGAAAAGAGAATCTTTCTACATTTTTGACTCTCTCAAAACAAAGTGTTTATTTGTTATGTAGCTATATTTAAGCTTAAATCGCTTCCTGGTGGTGCGTTATTCATGCCAAACCCCACTGCCTGCTGCACTACACACACCGGCTGAGGAGCGCTCTGGGTGACTGCAGAATGGTTTTTACCAGGTGGATTAATTAGCAAACACAGATCTTCTGAATCGGGAACACGCAGCTGGAAACACTGATGAATCGGAGCGAAATAAAGTGCAGCACAAAGCCGGAGTAAAACTCTCACATACTACCTTTTTGTGCAATGTAAGGACAGACGCTCAAGTCATAGCTACAACTCTGGTCAATGACTTGCGGATTTTTTGCTGAGGGTGCAAACACGATGTGCTAGAAGAGGATAATAATTAGATTAGAATATATTAATGCACTTAACTAACTAGCTATGTTATTACATTAATATAGCTACCACTTTTAGCCATCATTTTGGTTTCTGGGCCAACAAAAACACGAGACTGGGCAACGCATTGGAGCTTTTACTTGGCTAGTGGGTTAGGTAACGTATTTATGATTTGTCCACCTCTGTATCAGATCATTTCTAATCATTTTTCATGAAGGAAATGAGGGCAATACAGAGCAATACAGGAGTTTCTTGGCCTCGATAAACAAAAACTATCTGAAAGAACAGAAGCTCATAAAAGAGGGGTTATGTAGAAAACAAGGCCCAAAAAAGAAGCTGAAAATGCTCTTATTTTTGGCCAAATTGTCACTCTCTCACATTAACACTCCAAGCACTTCTTCCAATCAAGTGCTGTGTGCTGTAAACAAACATCAAGGAGGTCCTGATTTATGGATTAAATCGAAACAATCGTTCCTTATCATTTCTCCTAACCAGCTAGAGAAATGGTCAGGCATCATTAGTCAGGGTTGCAGAGCCGGACTATAAAACTACAGGGACGTCTGTGCAACACTGCTATCAAATAAACACGAGTTGTAGGCTGATTATGGTCTGACCTTCAGATTCACTGACAAAAAGATCTGGACGTAAGCAACTCTTATCAAAAGGTCAAACGATTCGGTACAAAAAGAGCGCAAGAAATCAGAATCGGAATCAAGTACACCGGTGAAAAGCTGACGCATATACTTCAAATGGTTTGTGGTGTTGTATTATGGCACGGCCACTAGGGGGCAGAAAGCACGCGCACACACACACACACACACACACACACACACACACACACACAAAAGAGGTCCATATGATTAAAAACGCAAAGACAAGCCTGCTTACATAATTGTGAAGGGAAGACGGAAGAGAGACAGAAGCAGCAGATGTACATTATGATTTAAAAAAAAAAAAAAAAAAAAAAAAAAAAAAAAAAAAAAAAAAAAAAAAAAAAAAAAAAAAAAAAAAAAAAAAAAAAAAAAAAAAAAAAAAAAAAAAGGAGAGAGACTGTGTTTAACATATTTCTGAGAGAAAAAATATATTTTTAAGATTTAGGGAAACTACAATATAATCTCTCTTGGCTCAGTCACGCCATTAAGAGGGTGGGGCAAGAGTTCTGGATATGATAGTGTTTTAGAGACCCACCTCCATTGGTAATCTGACTGAAGAGACATACTGGAAAAACTGCACAGGAAAGAACAGAATATTTTGCGTCTCATGGCGTACTTCGTATTCATACACTTGCAAGTCTCCAGGCTTTGCTGCCTTTTTTTTTTTTTTTTTTTTTTAAAACTCTCCATATTGTCACCACTGCAACTCTGTCTCTCTCGCTCTCTCTCTCTTCCCTGCCGTCCCTCGTTTCTCCAGTCAGTGGTCTTCAGCGAGGAAGTGGTACCACCACCTCGACGTAGTTGCAGGGGAAGTAGCCGGCCTGGCCGCGCACCGTGCCCTCGTACCAGTTCTCATCGATCTGGCTGGTCAGTGTGATGATGTCGCCCTCACGGAAACCCAGCTCTCCATCGTTCTCTGCCTCAAAGTCATACAGGGCTTTACAGCAAGGCTGGTCCAGTGCTACAGGAGAGGGAGAGATGGGAGGGAGAGAGAGAGAGAGAGAGAGAGAGAGAGAGAGAGAGAGAGAGAGACAGCCAGACATATATCGATATAGAGACAGAGAGACATACAGACCAAAAGACAGACAGATATACAGATAAAGAGACAGAAAAAGACATGCAGACAAAAAGAGAGCAAGAGTGAGAGTGAGAGCAAGAGAGAATGAGAGAGACAGGCAGAGCAAGAGAGAAATTCAGGCAGACAGCAAAAATAATTAGAGAGAGAGAGACAGTGAGACAGCCAGACATATATCAATAGTTAGACAGAGAGAGACAGAGTCAGAGAGAGAAAAAGAGACAGATAGACAATGAGAAAGACAGCAAGAAAGAGAGAGAAATTCAGGCAAACAGCAAAATAATGAGAGAGAGAGAGAGAGAGAGAGAGAGAGAGAGAAAATCAGAGAGTTTGTCACTAATTCATTAGCAAATGATAAAGCATTTCTGTCTAGTTCTTTTTTTCCCCAATTAGAGTTTAAAGGACTCGATCAAATTCAATGGAAAAAAACCCAAAACAAAACATCAAATACACAGAACTTCCACTTGTGTAGTTTAACACGGAGAGCTTTGTGTCTGATGCTCGCTCCTTTCATTTTTAAAGCTGCTGCAAGTTTCTATCAGCTGCAATCTCTCACACTTTGTCTCAACCTGCACATACTGGTATTACTCCAAATGTTTTAAGCAGGTATTGTCCCAGAAAGCTGGAGGTTACGCAGATAATTACACTTTAATTACACTTTCATTCCTTTCTTTTATTAATAATGACTATCCCTGCATTTTTCTTTATGAACACAGATTCTCCTTTTACGAAATCAATTATTTAAAAAAAAAAAAGAAAAAAAAAAGATTAGGTTAAGAATGTCACTATGAAGACATAGCTTCCGTGCAAAACAAAGGAAGCAAATGGAGAGCAAGCATGTCTCAGGAGATCGATTCGATTTAGCAAATGGAAAAAGTGTCGAAATTCAAAATCTGTGTAAATTTTGTCCAAATATTCCTGAAACAGGGACAGTGTGTAAGAAACTGTGCCGTATATTTTAGACTGTACAGTACTAGGTAGGAGTGTGTGTGTGTGTGTGTGTGTGTGTGTGTGTGTGTGTGTGTGTGTGTGTACGGTAGTGGGTGTCAGGCTCACATTGGCGTTTCTGGCGTACAGAGGTTCGGGTGGGTAGAACAGGTGCTGCAGAAATAAAGAAAACAGCATCAGTGCACTGTGTAAACAGTATAAAACGCCGTTCCTTCACCACGCTCTCGTTCTCTCTCTCCAAGTTAGTAAGAAAAAAAATGCAGCTTGTTGTGTTACAGAAAAACGCAATCAATCCACAGCTTCTGATTGGAGAACTCAACAGCGCTGCGGTATAAAAAAAATAATACAGTCATTATGATTCATGCTCATTATCACTTTGACTGGAACAGGAGAGCACAGGCAGGATGTGAGGTGAAGCTCACCTGCGTTATAGCTCGAGGGAACAGATGTTGGGCTGAAACTCCCGTTAGAAGACTCTGGGTCCGAGTCAAAGCTGGGCATTGGCTTGGGCATTCGCTTCTGACGCGGCTGAGCCTGGGCATTGTTCACTCTGAAACATGTGTGTACACACACACACACACACACACACACACACACACACACACACACACACACACACACACACACACACACACAAGGTGGGGGGGTCAGGAAGAAAGAAAAAAGAAAAAAAAAGAAGGCAAGAAAGTAAAGAAAAATTATTCTTGCTTGCTGTCTTGCCTTCTTTCTTTTCATAAATTGTTTGTCTCTTTCTTTGCAGGCAAGCAAGAAAGAGGGGGAAAAAAAGCAAGCACGAAAGAAAGAATGCAAGCAAGACACAAAGACAGGAAGAAAAATGTAAGAAAAAGTTTTAAAAAAAAAAAAAAAAAAAAAAAAAAAAAAAAAAAAAAAAAAAAAAAAAAAAAAAAAAAAAAAAAAAAAAAAAAAAAAAAAAAAAAAAAAAAAAAGAAGGAAAGAAAGAAGGAAGGACGGCAAGAACGCAAACAAGAAAGTAAGAAGGCAAGCAAGAGAAAGAAAGAAAGAAAGAAAGAAAGAAGGCAAGTATGGAAAAAACAGTAAGAAAGAAGGCAAGAAGGCAAAAGAAAAAGAAAGACAAAAAGACAGTAGAAAGAAAGAAAAGAAGAAATGAAGGGAGGTGATAAATGTAACAGCAGAGGGAAGGAGAAAACTGAAGAGGAGCGAGAGCTTCATACCGGTCTCTCATTTTCTCGGACAGTTCATCCAGCACCTGCACCGCCTGTCTGTGATACTGCAGCTGAGACTCCACCAGAGCGGAGAGCTGGCTCACCTGTTCCACCTACACACACACACACACACACACACACACACTTGTGATTAAAGGAAAAATCAACCACACCTTTACTCTCCGCCCAAGTATTACATAGTACTAAATATCCAGGTAAAGTCTTCCACTGGTGCTGCTGCTCTTTTCAGTGCACTAACAGGTTTCCAATGCAAATGAGGATGTGCTTGAGTGAGCAGCTAATCCAGCGCTCCAGCGTACAGAAACAGGACTGGGACACTTCCGTCTAAACTCAGCAGTTTCCTCTGAGATGAGCACAGAACAAATCGAAATGAGAACAGCACACGGCACTCTTCACACTTTTGCTCTGGTCTGCTTGGTCACGTGTGAAAACTTGAGCGCGGTCCCGGGTACAGACGTCCGATCCAAATGAAAACCTCGAATGGGCTACGGTGCATTGGGTGCCATTGCAGCAGACAGATATTATGCCTCGCTTATACAAAATCGTTAATAGAGTGTGTGAGGGCAGCCGACCTGAGTGTGCCGAGCAGTATCAGCGAGCGTGCTCAGTCAGATTGAGTGCAAGGTGGAGTGAATTGCATGCACACAAAGGTAGTGACGTATTCGAGTGTGGAGCAGTGACGCGAGCATGCAGAGAAACTGCTGTGCATGAGAGCACTTCATTTCAGCGAGCACTGAGCCATGTGCAAGTCTTTTCCCTTCGCTTGCCAGCGTCTACATTTTGCTCACAACTCCATTTTATTAAAGTAAGAGCCATGGCCTGAAATCATAACAATTTGTAATAAACAAGTAACTTGTTTATTAGTGTTCCGACAATTTTTGTCTCAATAAAAAAGTAAAATGAGTTGAATTGAAAAATGTATTTTTCTGCTAATTTTTATTATTATTTTTTTAAACTGACATCTTTGATGGCTATTTGCTTTATTACTTTTATTACTATTATTGCTGGGTGTACACAATTTGTGGAAATAAATGGCATAGGAATGTAAAACAGCAGCAGCACTCTCGCATTACTCACACCCCCGCCTGGTTTAACTGGTTATTTTCCACACAGTTACCTGAACAACATGACTCTTAACAGTACAAGCCTCATTTCACCCCGAACAGTCTAATCAATCCCTGCTTCAGAAGTCATTGGTCCGTGTGAAAAATGAACACGATGCACCTCCTAACCAAGCCTAGAATCAATCCTGAGTCCAGACTTAAGGAACTGACTTGTCTGGTGCTGGACCTATTGAACTTTTAGTTCACTTCCAGATGTGACAGATGTGAACACTCCACCTATACTAAGTAACTGAATCCTGGTCTGCCAAAAAAAAAAAAAAAAAAAACACAGGGGTCACTGCAGTTCAGTTCATTATTGCTGAGAAAACGTTTATGATGATCTGCACCAAACTCACGTGAGCAGGACTAAGTGCTTATCACCGCAGTGACGTTTCATTTCTGTCACACATTTTTAATTTCATGTACTGTAGAAGCGGTCACGCCTTCCAGATTTGTGTGATTATCGAGAATACGAGCAGACAGAATGATGCACGACAGCACACATCTTAAGGATAAAATAAATAAATAAATAAATAAATAAATAAATAAATAAATAAATAAAGACCACTTCTCCCTGCTGAGCACGCATTTCATTTAGAGCGCTCATAGACTAATGCACATGAACATGTTTCCCCTTAAATGGCTTTTAAGGAATACTTTAACAGCTCAATGAACAATAGAGCGCAGAAATGCCAGAAATATTCAATTATACGCACTGGCGTTTTATCAAAGCGTTTAAGAATAGCTCTGTAAGTGCAGTTAGAACTATGGATATAATAAAACATGCTATTAACTGGTTGTTATATTATGCTAGCTTTTCTCTAATCAGAATGCACTTTCGTGACCGGCTGAGAAGAAAAGCAACCATTAATGAGGACGAATAAGAAATCAAACGTGCATGGAACCAATTTGATGTGCTGGAAAATCAAAAACGAAAGATACAATGTCACAAACAATTAGCATAAAATAGCCTTAATCTATGCCCACATTACAAGCCTTGCTTTTGTTCACATCTAATCTTCCTGTCTTGACAGTTCACATCCATGCTTCTAAGTGAGCCATATTACCACAGGCTTCTGCCCTAAAATTTCCAGTCAATTAAGGCAGATGCACATGAGCCGCATGAATCATAGGGGAAAAAAACGCTTATTTGCCATTTCATCACTGCATTAGCGCTAAAACGATCATGTAAAAATCGCTCTGAGGGTCAGGTGGCAGCTCGTCAGCTGTATAGATGGAACGCACGTTCGGCGATATTTGCAGCCATTACTGGCACTTCTGTGCCGAGGGAAACATGGCGATACGTGTAATGACTGTCATTACAATCTCAAGGTCACAGATATACATCTGATCTAACACTAGGAATGAAAGTGGCTCAAATTGAAGGAAAAAAAAAAAAAAATCTGAAAAAATTTGAGATGCTCAGACAAAAACAAGGAGGATGTTTTTCAAGGTTTCAAAATACAAGGAATTTGTTGTGTTCTAATACATGGAATGTCCAAAGTAATATTAGCCTATTAAAGTCAATTAGTGAGTCAAAAATATAATAAAACAAACAAAAAAAAAATAATTATAGAGGTGTTTGCGTCTTTAGGAAATTATTCAAAGCAATGGTCAATAAAACTTTTCTTTCGTTCATCATTTACTGTCTCTCTTTATTTTTCCAACATTTCACTTTCCCAATTATTATGAGTTTTCTATTTCACTCACGCAACATTTCCTAATTTCCTCAACACCCAAGTTACATGGCAACGCGGGAGCGTGTCCAAACCTATCCAACGTATTCTAGCGTAGTCCTGGGGAACCGAAAGTGCGACCTGCTGCTCCTGAAGGAATTTGTAAATGTGCTCGTCAACATCAACACCATTTTAAAAACACAAGTTTGCGCGCCCTGTTTCATATCCCCAAAGGGAGAGAGAGGGAGCATGGAAATCATTTTTCAGGAATACTTTTAAAATTGACACCGGAAATCTTCCATTGCAATAGTTTTCCTCACGGGTTTTTGAAGAAGTGGCGGTACAACGCAGTTACCTTTTATGCATTTGTGTCTCGCACAAACATTACTAAGCAATGGTTAATAATGGACTGAAATGCTTTGGTGCAGATGTTGTCTTTAGACTCTGTACCTGTTCCACTTGGCGGTATCTGAGTCACTGCTTAATAACAGCATTAATACAGAACTAGACTGACAAGGACACACATGGGTACAGGCTCTGTTTAAGCAGAGGGGAATCTATTCCTGTTCTGACCAACAGCAATTAAGAATACACCGTAATGCTTCAAATATGCATATTTATGATCTGCTGTGTTCCCGTTTCATTTAGTCATTCATGCAGAACGTGGTTTTCTACATGATGTAGTGGCCAGTAATCTTACAGCGTTAATAAAGCACTACACTTCCTGTAGATACAGGCATTAGGCTCGGGAATTTTCCGTCGGGGAATGTGTTTTTTTAAATGAGAAACAATGGGTATAAATAAAAACCTTTGCTAAAAGTCAGTTAAAATGTGCCTGCCAGATACTCCCTAGATAAAGAAGACACGCCTCCTCCTCGTTATCACAATAGCAGTGAGGAGATGAGCAAAATAATAAATACTGATAAAATGTGCTGAAACTGATAAAAAGGCAAATGTTGAAAAATACAAAAGGACAGTAAGATAAGTGAAGGTGTAATATAGAAGAGTTAATATTAAGTTAAGATTAAATTATATAAATTATATTAGATATAGGCTTGTAGGTACACATCAACAAAAAAAAAAAACTGTAAAAGAGAAAATGGTGCTGTGCTGTTCCATTTGCTGATTTACTTTTGTGTTTTATTATTAATGATCAATCACAGTGTCATTGTGCGGATTCTACATGGGAATTCCACATGGGGATTCTAATGATTCAGCTGCATTGTACTTGCACCTACACTGGCACTCATACGTGCTGAATACATATTATATATATAAAAAAAAGCATATTTTAAGGGGGGGAGTATGTCTACCCATATTCCCTTCAGTGTCTGAAACATATGCTAATGGGAGGCAGATGGTGAGGGCTGCTGGGTAATTGGCTGTGAGTGAGAATGTCCCCTGATATTCTCTTGAATCCTCTGAGAGTGATTATATTAGGATAGGAGAGTGAGAAAAAGCCCAGTGAGTCATTCAGCTGAATCTATGTTACTGCCTTGAACATTTTTTTAATTTTTTAAATCTGTACTGGGAAATTTTACCCTTAATCTCTACTCACATCAGTTTCTAAGAGATTGTGCATGCTAATCTCTGCAGCCTCTTTGGCCTCGTGGAACTTCTCCAGAGAAGCGCGCAGCTCCTCATCTGGAATCTTTCCATGCCGTTTCTTCTTGTAGTCATAATCTAGCCTCCGGCCCTCCACCTTCTTCAGCTGATGCTGGTGGGGTGAGACAGACAGGGAAAAAAAAGGGAGAGAGAGAGATAGATAAATGAGAAATACAGAGTAAGGAAATGATTCAGAAAATGAAAACTATGACTTGACTTATTCCTCTAATTTTGGGTGGATTATCATGATGCACCTGTAAATGTCAGTGAGCAAAAGGGGAAAAAAAATAAAAATAAAATGAATAGCTGTACTGAGTATAGAACGATTTAATCCAAGGGGGAAAAAAAAACAATCATCTCATCCTCTTAAGGTCCTACCTGGATGTCCCTGAGATCCTTGTCTACGATGGTCTGGAAAGGGTCGATGAAGTTCTGCTTCACATCAATATCCAGGGAATCCTTTACTTCAGCCAGCCTCCTCATAGACTCCCCCATCTCAACCAGAGCACCACCTGCAGAGCGCAGGATACACATCTTACACACATCCTTCACAGCAGCATTCTGGCACTAATCGATGCTTAAAGTCATCCAAATTTATACAACAGGCTTAAGATTAAGCCCCTTTTCTGGAATTTATTTGTGCACGCGAATTTTTCAAAGTGCAAAAATTGTAAGAAATTGGGAGAGCAGAAAATCTCACCAGAAAATCTGAGCTAATGCTGAACATGTGACAGGAAAGTGTTATTGTAAATACATGAGAAATACACGGGCCTAATGCAAACGAAGGCTTGAGGAAGAGTTGGGCGCATCTAGAGCTGGAGGCGTTTCCAAATTGTATATACCGTGAATCTGGATTTCTTGACGAGGGGAAAAGTGTAGGGGTCTTGGGTGACACTAAAGAAAATGGATAATGATGGTCTTTTAATATTTTGTCTGAGGAAAAGTTAGGATGTTATGTGTTGTAAACATAATCTGGGCATTTTTTTTTCCAGTTCTCACATGTGAAATTTAATCTTGCCATCAGTCCTTAATCCTTTAGACTGCTTGACATTTATTCCCATTTCTTCACTTCCTCTCAGCCTCATTCACTAATTTTGTGAACTAGTTTCCCTTATTCACAATATATATACAATCTTCCAGCACAGACCCATAGTCACACTCTTGTGAGCAGTCTGCTCTGCTAACACACACACGTACCGAAGTTGGTGTCCTCCCCCATCTCGCGGCCGTATCTGACCATGCACTCCCCCAAAACTCCCTCTGCCTGTGGATATCCGGTACTCCTCACCTGCCCCCGCATCTTAGACACACTGTTCAGCATGGACAGTTTGGCCCGGGATGCTAACAACAGAACACAGAACACAGCCACAGTGAGTTCACATGAAAATGTGGGGTTTAAAACTTACTGCAACTTTCAGTGCATGTCTAGAAACACAAAAATGAATCAGAAGTAATGGTTTTCAGCTATCCAAGAAATTCCCCAGCATGTTTAAAAGGTTTTATGCCTGGGAATTTCCCACAGTTCCAGAGATATGTCTAACAAATGGTAAAACCCCGTAAAGGTTGCAACACACGTCCTATCATGTATGCAAGCTTAGTTGCACACACTTTAGATCTAGTGATTTGTTCAAACACATACGAGTCCTCCGTCTTTCAGCACCAAATGCATCAATAAATCTGAACTAAATCTCTTAATTTCTTTCCTAAGTGCGTGAATAATTAATTAGCAATTCCGCCATCAGCTCAAACCTAAAGGCAGCCTGGCTCTGACGGCTTTTCTCTTTGTGCTAGTTACCTGGGTTGGGCTGCAGATACTCTGATGTTCTGGACAACACTTCCACTATGGCCTTACTGGTGATATCAGCCTTCTGTAAAACACACAGGGCAGGGAGATGGGAAGGGTGGTGTGTGAGACATGACTTAAAAGTTATGGCTGGGTGACAATCAGTATGCCTACACCTCACTCCATTAGGCAACAATGGACAGGAATTATAATTAGAGGTGTGCATAGGGACTGGGATCCCATGGCAGATTTGACAAAGAAAGGTCATGTTCATTAACACAGAAGTGCTTTGGACATGACTTTCTGTGGGAGAGGGTGGGATTTGTTAAACTTTCTACAGGAGCAGGCAAGACTGGACAAAATGTCTGCGGTAGGGGTGGGACTGGTCAAGCTTTATGCTGGAGCAGGCGGGACTGGTCAAAATGTTTACGGGAATGGGTGGGATTTGTTAAACTTTCTACAGGAGCAGGAAAGAGTGGACAAAATGTTTGCAGGAATGGGCGGGATTTGTTAAACTTTCTGCAGGAGTGGACAGTATCGGTCAAACTGTTTGCAGGAATGGGCGGGATTTGTTAAACATTCTGCAGGAATGGGCATTATTGGCCAAAATGTTTGTGGTAGTGGGTGGGATTGGGTAAACTTTATGCAGGAGCAGGGAAGATTGGTCAAAATGTTTGTGGGAACGGGAAGGGTTGGTCAAAAA
>CM040995.1:12721092-12737170 GCA_022985145.1 Pangasius djambal | reverse complement strand
ACACACACACACACACACACACACACACACACACACACACACACACACACAACACCGGGCAGGCTGATACCTAAACTCAGCGAAACGAAATATCATGATTTACACCACAACATTGTTGAATTCTCAAATGTGATTGCTCAGAAGGTGATGATTCGTTTTCTATACATCCAACAGTACTTCTAATCACAGGGTTATATTAATGCACTGTTATCGTTTCCATAGTAACAGCGCGTTCACAGGGACTAGTATGGTGGTCTTTCCACATAACCTAGCCCTAACAATAAATGAATTTATATATATTAAAAAAAAAGGGTTGTTTTTAACAAAGTTGATATGACGCTTTCTGTAAAGAGATGTTCACGCAACATTTATGGAAGGATTTTTCCCGTGTCAGCGCTTCGTAACAGTCCATAGGTTTTCCAGCACGACAGAGTCTTCAGGACAGAGGACTTTGATCTTTTGTATTTTTTTTTTTTTTTTTTTTTTTTTAAATTCACTTAAAAAGAGAGAGGGGGAAAAAAAAAAAGAGGCTAGTGAGGGAATGAAGGTTTATAGCTGCTATAACATAAGTGATAACAGGATTCTAACTTGTTTTGAGGACGTTCGACAAGATTAAGGAACTTTATAGTTATAGTTTATAAAGTACAACATAGCCTTTAATCATTTAAAAAAAACAAACATTTTTTTGATGAATTACTGTGGTATAAGAGGAGTAAAACACTTTGGGACATCATATCACCACGCCATTATTTATTTTCCTATAACAGCACACCTTGGCATATTGTTTGTATCTATATGCATCATGCAAATGCCTTCAGTATAGTGATCTGACATTTTTGCATGATGGAGCAGTGCATGCACTAGGAAGTAAGAACTCTACAGTCCGAATGTCCTATTAGGTAATACGAGATATCCCGGGGGGAGATTAGATACAGATGATTTACATGGACACAAAGCACACACACATTCCGGTTCAGTGAAACACTCCAGACTCCAAACGCAAACGTTCTACTGTAACACAATGGACAACAGTTAAACTACACACCCACACGGTCACGTGACGGCAAAATCATTCACAATTGTCCAAAATGTTATGAATGTTTGTCGCAGCTTTGTATTTAATGACTTCATTCCTAAAGTGCGACAACATCTCTCTTGCTCATCGCAATTCCGACAAGCGTTAACGTGAGGTTGGGCAACACACCCGTCTCTCTGGGCTTTTCTTCAGGAATTACAAGAATTCGCCAGCCGTCATGTTGAAGAGTCTTTGTTAGCACTTGAAGACTTCATTTTTTTTGGTTTAGATCAGGACAAAACCTCAGCTCGATGGAGAACAAAAACGATAGGTGATTATCAGACTCTGACGTTCCTTCTATTCCTCTAAAAGTTCACATTTTTGTTCCCAGTGAACACAGCAGTGTGTGAAGAGCGAGCCTGTCACACCTGCCGTATTTCTGAAGCTAATAACCCAGTGCGGGAGGCAGTTCATCATTTTCAGGCTGCTAGTGTGGATTTTAACCAGAAAGTGATTCGAAAGGAGAGTGTTTCGACTTTTATTAAATGTTAAGTGTTCTTCTTTCATGAAATAGGTTTGACATTTTTAACCCACTACAGCAGGGAACCATTTTATGCGTTTTTAAAAAAAAAAAAAAAAAAATTCTACAGATCTATCTATTTGAATGAGCCTGTATGAATACAGGCAGAAGAAAGAGCAACAATTTGATTTTAATCTGTTTTAATCAAATCCAGCATTGGATTATCAACTATGAGTAGGTGAAGTTACACTTCTGGCTATTTGTGTTGTTCTGAGAGCGAGATTAACTGTTCAGTGGTCAACAATCAAATGGAATAAGCCTAATTCGAGAGCGACCAAAAACCACCAGCGATAACCACGCCCCCCTCTCAGCCACTCTCCTGTTGTACATTGTGCTTGTGCAAAATAACGATTTGATCGTCCCTACACGATATTACACTGTGACGACGGTACTCTGATTATATTATTACTAGACCTGCTCACCTTTACGCATTTTGTCTAGGAGCTCCGCAGTCTAGCATCAGAGTACGCCTGTATACGTTACCACTCAAAAACACCAAAAGAGCTGTCTTTTTTCTTTTTTCTCAATGAAATTCAATCGACATCATAATCGTAATCTCGAATGACTTACGTAGGTATTATTCACTCTGATATTAATAGACACTTCCTGAAATCCCTTCCCCCCATCTCACATGCCCTCGACTGAACTCACACGGCTCCCTCTCTTTCTGTCAGGGTTAATAGAGGATGTTTTGAGTTTATCATTTTATATTATAGCGCTAACATCAGTTTCGACCTAAAAAAGGTGAAATAGGCCTTTTTCTGACTGCTGGTGTCCTGAACCAGTCACTCATGCATTCAAAAACTCTAAGCAGCCACATCAACCACCTGGACAGTAGTCAACTGCACTGTAAAAAAACTGTTTTTTTAATTACAGAGGAATCACCTAAAAATCCACCATCCGGCTGAGTTTTGGTGATCTGTTCCCGACTTAACAGCTGGTAATTACTGTATAGATTTTAATGGCAGAAGTAACAAGTTAGAATTTAATTTTTACTAGTAAAAATACAAGTTTTCAATTCAATCCAATCCAATCCAATTTTGTTTGTATAGTGCTTTTAACAATGGACAGATATACAAATTCTGGATATACATTTTAAATGTAGAAATGTATCCCTAATCAGCAAGCCAGAGGTGACGGCGGCAAGGAAAAACTCCCTGAGACGACATGAGGAAGAAACCTTGAGAGGAACCAGATTCAAAAGGCAACCCATCCTCATCATCCTCAATCTGGGTGACAGCGGATAGTGTGATTCTAAATCATTTATCTTCTATAACTATATTCTGTACAGTCGATTGCGTTGACAGGAACGTATGAGCATCAGAGTCATTTCTGAATTCATTATAGTTTTAACTTCTAAAGTCTATTATATCGAACTGAAGTTATTAACTGCTCAATGATGGAGACTTGAGCGCAAAACTGTTCTTAGAAATTCCAGTCCTAAAGCTATCCAAAGAAGAACATCCACAGCCATCTTTATGGTTTCTATGTGTACCATTTTCCTAGTCCGAATTGAAATTTTAGATATCTGTAATTTCATTTTTACTCGTCTGAATTATATTCCTTACTAGTAACAATTACATTTTTACTAGTCAAAATTCATAATGAAGATCTTTATAATTCGATTTTGATGATTCATAAAAATCACCATTGACTTACACTAAAATCTCGTCTCTCATATCCATAATTCAATTTTTGCAAGTAAAACATGTAATTACTAGTAGAAATTAGAGCTGCACATGTCTACATTGAATGCTTGACTAGGAAAAATTCCAGGTCCTCACATCCATAATTCAATTTTAGTTCGTTTTAACTGAATTCGAGGTCTACAATTATATTTTAAAGATCTGAAATTACACATACACTGAATGTGAGTTAGGAGAGATTGAATTGCAGGTATATGTAATTATAGTTTTATTAGTCAAAACTAAATTATGAACTTTTAATAGTCAAAATTTTAATGTAGCTATCGGCAATGTGAATTTCTACTAGTGAAAAAACGGAATTTCAGATCCGTAATTACATTTTTTGCTAGCAGTGCAGGTCAGTTTCTATGACTATCTTCGATATGAATTTTGGCTAGGAAAAAAATGAAATCACAGGTATCTTGAATTCAAATTCTTACTAGTAAAAATTATAATTATGACCTGTCACACTAAAAATCACACTAAAATTAATATCGCACAAGCAGAATATGCATATTTATTCATATATTTACAGATATTTATACTTACAAATAACAGCTTGAAATGAATATCATATAAAATGTTGGTTAATTGAATTAAAAGTTATTTGTCATTTAATCAGCATTTTTAGCTAAAACAATGCAGAGACCCAATTTTTCAACTTGGTCTCGAATGAGTCTCGAATGCTGAGAATATACAGAACAGACAGATATGGATAGATCATTCAAGCCACTGTACACGTAGATTTGTAAGAACTCTACGCTCAAGGCTTCACAGGACAAAGCAACTATAATATCAAGGGTTTTAAGGGAAATAATACATGGCTGTAAGGGTCTTCATTCCCATTTGTTCCTGAAAACAGTAAATACAGGACAGACTGAATGACGTGGCAAGAGCTGAAACAACGTGAAAACAGCTCGGAGTGAACAATACAGCCTGATGATTGCACTCAAACCAAAGCCAGAAAAGCTAGACGAGACCCTGATATCATCCCGAAGTGGACATGGGACAGGGACAGCAGCTTAAACAGCATCATATTATACAGTCCTGAGAGGCTCCCTATTGGATATTCAATATTGTATACTCTATATAGTGAAGATTTATAGAAAAGCGCCATTTGAGATATAAATTAACACCAACAGCTAGCAACATCCAGTCTATACGTATAAAGAAATATGCTACAGTCCCAACTAATCTATTGCCAGATTTATGTTTGGACCTAAAGTAAAATTCCAGTAAAGTAAAATAAAATCTGGCATCCAACATTTATTTTGTATTGAAATTCTGATTTTTTTTTTTATTTTTTTTATTTCATCATGTTGGTCTATTTTCACTTTGGTTAACGGCTTCGTACATTACCGTTAACGTAAGAAACAACCTGCTGTACAGGAGCCAGTGCGATTCAGACCTGGCTTCATCTTTACCTAAAGAGAGCGATGCAGCAGCGCTTTAGTCCTTTCGTCTGTCCTCGCTCTCTCACCTCCTCATCTGTACACTCTATATTAAAAAAGTCAACAGCATCACGCTCGTCGTCTCGTAGCTAGCTAAGTCTCTGCCGTGAATCAGTGCAACTGCATTGTGTAGTAGAATTGCATTCTGGATCTTTGAGTCCAGTGTTCCTTTTATCCACTACTACAATTGATTTCTCATTAATATGGACAGGGAATGATCTCGATTTTAGATTTTAGGAGCTAACTTACGTTGAAATTTTTTTCTCCTATTGAACACCATTGTGTGTCGCCCTGTGATGTCATCAGGGCACACAACAGCTAGCTATTCACAAAAAAACAACCAAAATACACCACCGATCAACAAATGATCCTTAAAATCTCTAAAAATGAGTGGAATAGAAATATATTTCATATGTTTCTGGAAAACTCTACATAGACTGGACCTCTTTGCCAGCTGAACTTATTTCCCAGCTTCCTCATTACTTGTCACTGATCAGTATATGTTGAAGATCTTCCTTACTGTTGTGTTATTATCTTTCAAACAACTTATCTTTGATGCTGTGACTTGACTTTAAGCCCTGTTTCAGTCCACCAGTTGGACCTGCTGGACCTGTGATCTGGCATCTGGATTTCCAGCAGGGGTTAAAAACTGCAATTCCAGGTTGCATCTTCCTGAATAGCCTGAGGTTACACAGATTTAGCAACTGACCCAAACCCGATTAAAATGAACATGACATGCTGAATAACCAGCATTTTTCCCAGGTCTGTCCTATAGGGTGGAGCACAAAAGCTGCAACTCGACTGTTTTTAAAGAAGCAGGTGTTTATTTAGCACCAGTGTAACTCAACTCTACAGACTAGGCACAAGTTAGAAAGTTTCAAAGTAACCACACTCACCTGACTCGCTTTATAAAACTGCTTCTTCAAGCCAGCGACAGACATCTTTGCGTCGGCTTGTCACACTATACACCAGGGAAATTGTGAAATTCGTTCCTCTCGCTTTGGTTGTTACAAACACACACAACTCTAGCAACACTTCTTCCTGCACCAACACCTTCACAGAAACCACACCGTGGCTCTATCGTTTTCCCCCATCCGTATTCCGAAAATCCCACCCCCCGAAGTGATGATTGGGTAATACCTCATACTGACAAGCAACGCCACCAATTAAATACCGTCAAACCAACAGAATTATGAAATGTTAGCCAATCACAGAGAAGAAGGCGGGATTTCTTGCTGAAATGAGGACGTGCAATATGCTGCGCTACTTCCTGTTCGCGGATTTTTATTTATTTATTTATATATCTTAAACAAGGTCCTGATTGTCCAATGTTATACTATTTCTAACAATCGTTTAAAATCATATCCGACACCACATTTGAATATACTTTGTAAAAATATCATTTGCTTACGTTTAGAGAAATACGAAACTATTTTGGGATTTGACAGTCATCTTACTAAGACTAAACTTTAAATACTGGTTCCCTGATGCTCTAAAAACACTACGAAATAATACTGTTTACTTCCTACGTAGTGCACAATATTTACAAATAGGTGCCTAAGGTAGAAAAGGTAACTTCCGGAAAGTCTTAGAAGGCCACGTCGAGACCACGCCCCTCGCGTGGCCACGCCCCTCTCTTCCTGTAGTTGCTTCTCCTGCTTCTCAAACCTATAATTTTGTCTAATACCTGTCATACTCATAGTACTGTGCAAAGAAACGCTGTAAAGCAAAGATGCCTTCAGAGATAATGAAATTATTCCTTTCTACATGAAGAATTATTATAAAATATACAAATAAAACTCTAGCATATGTACATACACACAGATCTATTTTATTATTTCTATTATTTCTGTTGTATAGGTATTTATGGAAATTCTTTTCTCTACTTTGATGGTAGGCCTCCTACTTATGCGACTGTGTCAACTTGAATTTCCACTACGAGGGATCAATAAAAGTCTTATTTTATCATCTTATCATCTTATCTTAAAAAGCAGTGAACAGCAATACACTAAACAAAGTCAATATTTTGCTTTTTAAAAATAAATATCAGTACTCTCGGATATAATTAGTGCAAATTTATAAGGAGATTATCTGGCAAGTTTTACTTAAAATCTTGCAGAAGCAGCTACAGCTCTTCTGGAGACTTTGACTGTCGCACTTGCTTCTTATTCTTGCAGCAAAACCCAGCAGCCTTCACTATGCTTTCTGTCTGAAAAGTGGTCCCTTACACAATATGCTGCTTTCTTTACTGACATACAAACATTTTTCTGTAACATTTCATTTTTGTTGGAAAATTAATATTTGGAAATATAAAATGTTTTTGTACAGACTCGATAACGCAGAAGTCATAAAATAAAAATCGCTACAAAATCTGTACTAATAAAAAAAAAAAAGGTGCCTAAGACTTTTGCACAGTACTGAATAATTGTATTTCTCCATTTGAAACAGCAGTTTTATATTTCAGAACTAAATAACTGTCCGATTTCTTTCATAAACCGAAAACTCTTCAATAGTAGAAAAAACCCACTTTATTACATTCTTTAAAGCACATTTTTTTTACATGGTGTAACAATGAGATGAATTGTTATGAGATTCTAACATTTTGTTATAAAACATCCAATAGATGTGAAAGGAATTTTTTTTAGGCATTTCTATTGTGTTAAAAGAGACCATGACAGGTAAACCAAACAAGACAGGTCCGGTGGACACGCAATTATAAATGGACAAAACAGCTACAGTCCAACCAAACTAGCTCACATAAAAACAACATACATCATTGAATACGCCTCCGTTTTCATCTTTATTTTTTTTAACTAGTTTATATACTATACCTAATATAATTCCGACTCAAAAATCTTATAGTTTAACATTAGAAGAAAGAGGAAAGGTCTTTGACACTTTGTGCTTGACATTCACAAAAATATATACTGTATAATATATATAGCTACAGGACACAGTGATTGAGGATACGGGTCTCTTGTTCGGTGCAAAAAGTGGGGTGCCTTTATATGTGTGCATATGTGTATGTGTGTTTGTGTGTGTGTTTTGTGTCTGGTTGGCAAAGCTAGGAGACTGGTAGAACAGAGACCAGCTAGCTCCCTGAGTGATTTATATAAAATGCTCATTCTTGTAACAAGTGGATAGAAAACAACAGGTTTTCTTCCACTTACAACCAATAACCAGAGCAAACTAAGCACACAGAGAGATTAGTCTGCCTGTGATGTACATGAACTTTCAAAAATGATGACATAGCATGCACCTAAAACCAAAATAATTACACATCATTCACAACGTAGCTTAAAGCCATCCATACTGTGCAAACCCTCCTATTAGTGCTAATGACGTATTCATTTCTCAGTAGGTCAAGTCTTCTTGAATGCTTCAGGCTGCTCAGAATTTGAGATAGTCCTCGCTGCAGAACCAAAAGTCTAGGGGTGGAGCTGGACCTGATCCAGCTCCTCCTGTATGCCTAACCCTAACCCCTAACCCCTAAGATGCTGTACAACACAGAACAACAAGCACACTTATCCAGCCTGAAACACACTGAGTTGTCTCCACCCCTTGGACTTTTGATTCGTCTGCACCACCTGGACTTATGGTTCCACAGCGAGGGGTGCTCGCAGATTACACTGGATTTTCAAGAAGTTTGAACATAACAGTATTTTAAAAAATATCCGAGTAGTATCCGAGAATTATCAGAGTGTATCAGAGTGTTTGATGGCAAAGACTACACTAAGCCCTTAGTCAGGGGAATGCTAAGCTTTCCTTTCAGCATACTGAAGTGTACAAGTAGGAAGAGAGGTATGGAGAAACAGGAAGTGGGACACTGAAACAGGTAAAAGATAGCCACGATTTACAAAATAATACAGCGAACAAACCTGAACATGTCCTGACCCTGTATGTGTGTGTGCATGTGTGAGTAATGGGTGTGCCACATAATGACAGTCATCTTTTCATCAATGGTAGTCCACGCATCCACTCGCAGAACAATTCAAACAGCATGTCAGTCATTCAGATGCTTGTTAGACCATCAGCCATGAGAAAGGGTTCTTGAATGTCGTGTCCTTCTTCACCGCTGGATCAGAAATATGCATATTCTGGAGTGTCATCATGTGGGCTCGTAATCAGCGTCCTTTCTGTTGAATATTACAGAGCAGTTCACAACAAGTGGTGCCCAAAATACTCAGAAAAGTGGAATATCCGATTATAGCTGTAACGTTTTTCAAAGAGAAAGTTCCTTGTTTGCACCGTCTAGTTCCTTTCTCCAGTTCATTGATCCTTTCCAAGCAGGAATTCCCATGTCCAGGCCCCGCTCTTCCTCTATTCCTCTATTCCTCTATTCTTTTTATTCCTGCCATGTCTTCTACTCCCCCTCTCCGTGTCCCTCTGTTCATATACGTATGCGTATCTATTTATATGCATCCTTAATCAAAATATCTGTAAATGAATGCATAAATTAAAAGGAACACAATTCTTACACTTTCTACAAGTTGCATTTACAAGGACAGATGCACTGGGACTGAGGTTTCTCATTGCATTTTAAATAATAAAATCAAAAGTAACTTAAGAGCAGCACCGAATACTGTCTGAACACTCATGCCTGAGGAAGTGTGAGCTTGTACAAGCCTTACTACTTTGTGACATTTTTATTGCACACTATAAACTATGCCAGCTTGTAGGGTTGGGCGATTTGGCAAATACGTCATATTGAAGACAAAAGATATCATGATATTTAGAAGGGCTAGCAAGGGGTGTAATGAAACACATAATTCAAACTTTATTTGATACAATACGGTGGTGTCACGATGCGATACATTTTCAATACAGCAAAAACGAGCCTTGCGTGCGTACGTGCCTTAGGTTTTCGTTTTCAGTTGATTAAAACATTCAACATTATGGAGGTACAATAATTGAAATGGAATAATGACAGTATTTGTGTGATTCGTCCAGACTCATAGCAGCATATAACAAAAACAAAATTGTGGATTAGAATGTAACCAAACTGAAACGTAGCTAGCTTCCACTGGTTTGACTCACATGGGGGCGTGCCCCATTCTGCTGTTAGCTAGCTCTCCTTTCAGAGTCACGCAGCTCTCTGTAGCCCTAGATGTGTTTTTGAATCCTGCGTTCTCCACTAGCGAATTTGAACTTCCCAAATATCGTGGAGATTTCTTTAGCTTGGGTCGAATCGGAGATTTATAGCTGCCTGAATGGATTTCTCTGGCTAGTATGCTAGCGTATTAATGTGTGAAAAACATTTGCTTAGGACAAACATGTTTTTTTGTAAACTCACACAGCCTCTCCTGATTTGAGATGAATAGGAAGTTACTTCTTCCGAGGGAGCGTGGGCTTTAAGTTTAAATGTTTATTACACCTCATGTGATACATGTGGTATTTTATGATGAATAGTCTATAAAATTTGGATCCACAAACAAATCAAATCGAGAGCCTTGTATCGCAAGTTACGATGCACCGTATCATTACACCCCTAGTGCTAGCATAACAGTACTGAACCCTTGAAGTCATACAAGTTGCACTTTGATTTTATGACTACAAAAACACACAATTTAACACAAAAAAAGAAAACGTTTTGTACAGTAATATATTTCTGCTTGTTATCTTCAGTAACGATGAATTTAGGTAGTGTTTCACTGATGATACCCGTGATATTTCAGAAAGGTGTATTGTGACATATTTCATCATGATACCGATATCGGTATCATATCATCATCATATCGCCCAGCCCTACCAGCACATTAATGTGTTGATCGTGGAGGTTGGTCCTTTTGTACTACCAAACATCTGGGCACTGACTGGTTTCCAGTAGATTCTTGATTGTCACGTGTAACCGACATGGGTCTCGTAAAGCATTTCCGCGAACCAAAGTGCAGTATGTACATTCGGTCGCGTAGCAATTGCTGTTATAGGGACATACATTCATAATTAGTCCACAGAGTTATGCATAAAGGGGAAGGGTACTTTATTAAGGTAGTTTTATGTCAGATGTTATCGCACCTGAGCTGGGTGATCAAAATTTTCTGGTAGAAGTGCATTGAGAAAAGGACCAGAACAAACATCTATACTGGCAGAGGATCCCTGAGGACAGGATTATGAACCTCTGCCTTAATAAATATTCCTAAATAAGACGAAAGTGCTTTCATGTATCATACTGGTGGTCTTCATTTTTTAAAAAGAAGTACGTGATGTGTTAGTCACGTAGAGAGGAGTACCCTGTGTTGGCCCCTGTACTAATTGGTGGTGCTCTTTGTACACAAGCGTGACTGAAAACACCAGATTGTCTGGGCTGCTAAGAGGTTTTTACAGGTTTCGATTTCTTTTTTTACACTAAAAAGTTTTCACACCTCAGGCCTCCACTATTCTTTATATTCCTCCATTTGTGACATCCTATCTTTCACATATCCTCTCTCTGCACCAGAGGATCTGGTTCCCTTCCTCTTCTGCCACATCAACACCCTCCCACCCCACTTCCCTCCCAACCTCTCTGTCCTCGCCTCTAACTGTCAGTGGAGTCAGGGAAGTTGATCTCGCTGCCAAACACTTCCCTGTAGAGAGGAGGGAAGCTGTAGGCCGTTTCAGGGTGAACCAGCCGGAAAAACTCCAGCTTGTCGATGTGGAGGTTACAGATCGACTTCATCTGCGGCAGCTTGGACGCCATCTACGAAGCGAGAGATCAAAGGAAGAATCGCAGAATTAGAAATGGTTCTGAAATTTAGGAAACACATCATTCTTTGAATACAGGGTGTCCCAAAAGTCTCCATAAATAGGGGAAATTAACACTTTTTTAGCAAAATGTATAAATATATATATATATATTCAGATAGCCTTTAAGAATGCCTTTGACAAAAGAAGAACATATTGAAATCATTCTCATGGTCGGCACAGGAAGCTGTCGCAAGGTTGCGATGGACTTTAACAGGAAACATCATGGCAAGCACATCACACACGACACTGTTGCTAAACTTATTAACAAATTCAAAACGTGAGGACCAACCGAGAAATGGATGTCCATGAACATCAACTGTCCAAGGCACAACCAATGCGCTGCTAGCATATTTAGTCCCTTATGTATGGAGACTTTTGGGACACCCTGTAGTGTTAAGTTTCTTTGACCTGGTCCCATAGGTATTATGTCCAGCAGGGGGTGCTAGTAAGAAACTGTTTAACAAAGGTGCTTCTCAACTTTATGGCTCTTCAAAGTCAGTTCCAGGGACACCAGTGCTCTGTCAAAAATAGCTCGGGTGGCTTTTTGCATGTTGCCACCGTTCCAGATTATTTTGTAGATTAGGTGGTTGGAGGGGGTCAAAAACAAGCTGTCACTTTCCAACATCCACAACCCAATGCAAATCAAACTAACTCACTCCACTTCTCTGCTTGTATGGCTCCACCCAAAGGCACTTCCATTCTCACAGGTACTTCCTAGAAGTACTAGAACTTTCTTAATTATAACCTGCTTAGCAAATAGGTTACATAACATTCCTAGCAAATTAAGCTGCGTCAACAGCTTTGTATTCTACACCCTCAGTCAAGATATTAACAAATAACCCACAGTTCTTTTGCCACGTAAAAATAAATGCTAATAATTAGCAGCATGAATTACAATTAACCCAAACGCTCCTCATCAGCTGAAAACTCCTCTCAAAGCTTCACAAAAAATAAACATTTATGACTTAAAAAAAAAGTCAAAGAAATGAGGAAACTAAAAAAAAAAAAATCCTAAGAAATAGCTGCTGACGTTTTCTGGTAACAATGAGCAGATGAGCTGGAACAAATTCTTGTTCTTGAAGTGGAACAGATAAATTGTGCCACATTTTAATTTTCTTTTACCTACTGTTCACATACTGATTTCAGAGGCTTGCTCCTCGCCTCGGAAAAAAGAGAAAAACGTCAGGTCGGCGATCTCCCTCACCTTGTCCAGTTTCTCTTGACCGCCTCCCCCCATGTGCAGGCTGTGCTGCAGGGCCAAATAAACCTTCTCCTGCAGCTTTTGCACCTGCTGACTCTCTGTTAACCACGGGCGATCTGAGAGAGAGAGAGAAAGAGAGAAGGAGGAGAGAGGCGAAGGTGAAAGAGGTGCAGGAAATCATAGTGTACGTGCATTTGCGTTTGTAGAGTTTTCTTATAGGCCATTCTAACATGAAGCAGTAATCTGTATCTGTATTTGGATTTAAACTTGATGTGGGTGTGGCACAAAACCAAAATGTTTTTTTTTTTTTTTTATTTTAAATATGAACCATTATGTCCCCAAAAACATTGGGGAAAAAAATGAGAAAAAAAAAAGATGCAGAAATGCCAGCACTGTCAGCATATTGTGTGAATTCTGGCTCTGACAGTTCCTCAACCTCAGCTCCATCACTCGAGTTCATAATTGGTCTCAAATAGAAACGTGCACTTTACATTTTATTTTTGTTTGTACGAATTTAGTTGTTCTGTTTCCCAAAATATAAACAAACTAGTAGCCTAATTTACATTTTTGCAACCCTGACCAGGCAGTTACAAAGGATGATGTGAAGGCATCACGTGGCTATGGTCTTTGTCCCAGGAGCGACTTTTCCAAATTCCTGAAGCACACCTCTAGTCTCAACCAGATGCCCTGTGAACCTTTCTGAAAAGCTTTCTTTAAGAAAAAAACGAATAGCGCACCTGTATTTGTGTCTATTTATAATGTATTCCTAATCTGTTACATCCCTAATACTTGTGTGTAGCTTACCAGGTGATAGCAAGATGGCGGCACTGAATAGGGCCATCTCTTCCTCGCTCAGCTGCAGGCGACACAGACCCTTGGCCAACTCAAAGATGGCATTCACCAGGTCATCACAGCCTACACACACACACACACACACACAATATCTCAATGATTAGGCCACCATGTGCAGAGAAGAAGTAAAACTGATTAATTCATGAGGCTATCATCAACATCTGATTTGCTCCAGAGGACATCATTTATGTCCCTCACTCAGTAGTGTATTTTTAAAGGAATACGCCAGCATTTTCAACCTAACGTCTATCTACTGCGTCTGTACAGGAAAAGAAATCTCGCTGAATTTACGTAATTCAAATGCGTACAACTGAGGGTCAAACGCGGGTCACTGGTGGGCTGCAACAGCCACGTTACCACGGCATTATTCTACTACACATGATTTAAACGTTAGCGTAATACTTAATTATTTATTCCCGTCAGCGCCAACATCCTCGCAAGATTTTAGAATGCAATTAGTTCATGTCAATCGACATAATTCAACCCAGTAATTGGAAACTTTAAATTAAGTATAGTATAAACAATGAAATCAGGTTTTGATGAGAAATGTAATATCTTTATGTAAACTGTATGTAATATGTACTCTTAAGTGTGACTGACCACATATTCCGTTTTTTTTTTCCTTCAGTTTGCTCTGATCTACAGGTGTGTGATTACCACAGACGAGAACTAACATGTTTCCCTTTACCGAAAAAAGACCAGGAAAACTGTTCCCTTAGAAACTCACCCATAATGAAAGTCTAAGGGCATTGATAAGGCAATTGAAATTTCTGTAGATCACAGTTTTGAATTCTTCGGGTCCCTGGAGGACTAGTGGTTAGGCCGCGGTGCTCTCACCGCCGCGGCCCGGGTTCGATTCGAGGCCAGGAAACCAAACCCAGCCATTGGGGTTGCATATGACAATGCACTCCCAGTGCCGGTCCCAAGCTCGGATAAAACTGCGGAGGGTTGCAAATCAAAATCCGCGGACCACTGGTCCGCTGTAGTGTCCCCCAAACGGGAGCAGCTGAAAAAAGAACATTTTTCAATTCTTGTGTCAAAAGGTATTTATAAACTCACCTCTATGTCTGTGTACCTCCATCTTTTACAGATGGGGCTACTTTTTCCAGAGGGAAGAAGAATATTACTAAAATAGTAAATGCAGCTCAACTTGACCATAGCGTAAGTAGAAGAGAGCCCTCTGATGTTCCAAAGTTGGATATTATATGCAAAAATAGCTTTGGTAAGACTTTCTCTTGTGTCCATTTTAAAAGGAATTCAAAAAGTGCTTGTAAACTTCTACTATAAATGTGTAAATGGATAGTATGCTCTTTACTCAGTAACAGGGAATGTGCCAGGATTCTCGTCCATGGTAATCAGGCATACACTGCATACGTGATGGATATGGATAAGGTTGAAAAATGCTGGAGTATTTCTTTAACACCATTAATATTGCATCACTTAATATCCGTGAGAACGCAAATACAATACTGCAAGCGTGTACTGCCGGAGTTACATGTTAGAATGGATGAAAGCGACAGTCCAAGCTCTCGTGATTCCCCAGAAATGCAAACACTTACCTAGCGCTTTAAAGAGCTGAGGGCTGGCAAACTTGCCGTCGAAAAACATCGTGTTGTTGGTGGAGTTGTACGCACGGCACATGCGGATCAACAGAACCTCTAAGCAGCCTGAAAGTGTTGACATAGAGGCAGCGAGCCAAAGAGATAGACAGGAGGAAAGAGGGAAAAGGAGGAGACATGCTCCACCATGCCCAAAGAGCATGCAAATAAAAAAATATATATAATAAAAGAAGAAAGATTTTCTCCAGATAAGGGTTTTTTTTTTTTTAAAGTGAATGTAATAGTAAGTTATTGTTAATGTACAATGTAAAGTTAATGTAATTAAAGGTATGTTAAATATACAAATAGAAAGAATGGGAAAATATTTGTAGATTGTACCAAAGTGTAATTATATAAAAATAATTTTCCAAAAATTTGGATGTTGTTATCAATTTATCAGGTTATGTATAGAGAAAAAGAAAGTTGGAGACAAGAAGACAAGAGGGGAGAACTGTTAGCAAACAAATCTAAGGGTTGTAAACAATGGCACATACAGAACTCTCTTTCACGAACTTCTTTGCTTTGTTTCGTGTGTGTATGACCAGGTGGCTACGGTGGCTAATCTGAATAATGTGTTTTATACCACAGCACTGCTGAATTCTCAATTCTGATTGGACAGATGGTGTTGTTCCATAGATGGTGCAGGTTTATACTTAATGCACTCTTTCAAACACTTGATCATTTCTATAGTAATTTGCACAGGGACATTTATGGCAGACATGCCACATAAACGGATCTAAAAAAAAAAAACAATGTGTAGTTGTTGATTTAATGAAGCTAAATCAACAAGTACAGATAAAGTAGACTTTATTTACCGTTTATGGAAGGAGTCTCCAGTGTCAGCGCTTTGTAATGATCAGAGGTAAAGCTTTAAGTTTTCAGACACAGGAAAGTCTTCAGGACAGAGAGCTTTGCATTTTGCAGTTCTTCTACAACATGACAAGCTGAGCTTTTTTTTTTTTTTTTTTTTTTT
>CM040995.1:12710675-12720992 GCA_022985145.1 Pangasius djambal | reverse complement strand
ATAAAACACTTTGTGACATGCATTGCACCACCATCTTAAATTTAAACTTAGCAACTTAAATTGACAAAAAAAAACAATTCTGACCATTAGAAAGAAATCCGACTGGTGTAGAATACGTAGTCTGTAAACCGTACATGTATGCAATCTAATGTCAGTGCTGGTCAGTGTGCCGTGTTCTGTAGCACTGACCTGCTTTAAGGAGGATAATCTGGTCGTTCTGGCAGAGGTCCATGAAGCCGTTGACGCGCTTGGCAAACTCCACCACGTACTGGATGGCGTTGGTGATGTGCGCTGCACACTGCTGCCACATCCACTCAGCAGACTGCACATAACATGATCAATGTGTTAATCAGACAATCGATACTGCGCTAGATCACGAACGTTCACTCCAAAGATCAAACGTGAATACGTCAGGAAATGAATCCTTTTGCCAATGCTGAGCCAGTGATGCTTGTAACTCTTGTCTAGTGATCAGGATCAAAGAAACGGTCACTCAAAGCCCATTTAATAGGTATGAAGCTTTAAAGTACAGACTTATATCTAACCAACCTACACAGCCTTATAAGCACTCATCTATCCATCCAGTTTTGCCAACTCTTTGAGGGGGCAATAGTTGATGCATGTTCAGAAAGTTGCTAGAAGCCGCTAGATGACATCATGGACTAATTTGCATATCAAATCATGTGAGATGAAGAAGGAGCATTTTTTTAAGACAATAGAATAGATAGAAGTCATCTTTGGTCATTGCACCACAAGCTAACTATTTATTTTATTTGTAAAGTAGTCTCAACCCCATCTATTGATGCATTTACAATATACTATAAATTCTATCAAGATTGCAGATGAAAAAAAGGCAAAACAAATTAATCTGTAGCAGTAGGGAGTAGAGAGTTTAAAACAAAGAAGAAAGAAGTGTTGGATGGAAAAACAATGGTGATTAGTGATTGGTCGTTAGGCACAATAGTGATCAGTGACTGTTAGTCGGGAAAAATGGTGATCATTGATTGGTTGTTGGGAACAATAGTGATTGGTGATTGGTCATTGGGAACAATGGTGATTAGTCAGTGGTCGTTGGGAACAACGGTGATCAGTGACTGTTAGTTGGGAACAGAGGCTCAAGTGCAAATCCTTTGGGTTTTACACACAGGTGGTGAGTCGACCAAACCTACTCTCTCAACTTGTATCAACAGGCAGCTGTGTTGTGTGCTAGAGAGCCATATCGAGTAGTCATTAACGTATGTTCTAAAAGTGTCTAGATTTGTCAGTATTTCTGTTGGTCCGCATGTGCCGTGTGTACAACTCCACCAAAAAATTTGTCTAAAAAGTTGCCAAAGCTAATGAGAAATTCACTAAATTGGAAACATTGTATCCATCCATCCATCCATCCATCCATTCGTGTATCTGTGCTAAGTGATATGACCTCATTTTGATCAGGACCCCATTTATAATACTAATAATAACATAAAATATGAAAACACAACAGTATCAGAGAACACACAAGACTTTGTCATTGCTGCATGAAAAAGAAAGAAACCAAATCTCAAGATTTTACTTATGTAGCATTACAGGTATACAACACCCTGTCCAAGGCTAAGACCTAGCTAATACAGTGATTATAATCTGGTTCTATAACATTCACTTCTCGGTCAAAGGCTAATAAAAACAGTGCTTAGATAAGGACACAATATTATGACTGCACAACTGTCTCATTCATCCACTTGCTTATCTATTCATTTGCCCAACTATTCATCAAAAATGAGTCATCAGTGTTACAGTCACTGCATGAAACAAGCTGAATAGCAGCTGATTGTAGTGTGTACCTTGAGCTGGAAGGAGCGGGTCTCCTCGGGCGTATATACGTTCCAAGTGAGTCGTTTCAGCTCCTCTGTGCTGTACTGACACGTCTCCAAATGTGACTTCACCACACTCTGAGTGATCCGCTCTGGACACAAAGATCAATACATTAGCGTTACATCTTACGAGAATATAATACTACATAAGCAATAACTATTTCAAAGAACACATTGTGATAGCTAATATTCAAACAGAGGCTCTGAGGGAAAAAATGAACAATGTCTCTGATTTTCGTGGGCTCTGTGAAATATAAAGATACAGGATTTTTCGTTAAAAATGAAAAAAAAAAAACATTATTATCTCTGGAGGAAAATATATTTTAAAATATGATATACACGAGCTGCTGTAGTAATAGTAATTCAAAGTCAAAGGGTGTCAGGCTGGAACTGGCGGAAAATATGTACGTAAGAAACAAAACAAGTCCGGATACACAGTGACTGGCAGGAGCTGCGGCCAATCAGGAGAGAGAGTGAGAAAATATACAAGAAGAAAAGGATATAGGATTGATGTTTTTTTTTTTTTTACTAAACAGGTTTCAGAGTTTATCTGTTCTCTAATTTGGGAATAAGTTGTTGAGCTGGAGCACTCACTATTTTTGTATTTCAAACTCAGATATACAGTATCAGGCAAGAGTGTGAGAATGTGTGCCTCATCTTTTTATCCTCTGGTGTGCATTTTATCTAGCATGCTAAGACTATCCACAGGCTGGAGAACAAAGTACAATGATTAGGTAACGAAATACATGTAGAACATAAACTGGGTTAAAAAATATTTTTAAAGATTGGTTCTATACATTTTACTTTAGATAGCTATATAGAGTTAGAGGGCTAGTTGCATCTATTAGCCGCAGACATGTACAAAGCCTAAACTGCAATTATTTTGCCTTTGCAATAGCAAGTAACTATTCTGTATTAGTCCAGTGTTCCCCTTGTAACTCATTTTTCTTGATTGTCTTGGGAAATTGGGACAACTAGGGAACATATACGCTGGGAACTGGGCTAAAAAAAAGAAAAAAAGAGACTATATTGGACACCTCGAGGACAGATGTTTGAAATAAAGTATTAGGCTTTTTGGCTTTATAGCCACCTACAAAAAATCCAATCTAAAGACATGTACAAGTTGATTACAGTGGACTATATTCAGAGTCGGTGAAGTACAAAAGTTACATCAGTTATAAGGAAATTTGCGGTTATTTAAACTTGACTAAGCATGTGCTTAATTCGATTTTCTGAGTGTGGCATTCAGATTATGGACATCACCTACGTGTAGCTCACGCCTCCGAGGTTGCCAGATTATTCTTGAATAGAAGAAGAGTCTAAGGTGGCAGTTTCTCAACAGTGTTAGACCAATGCTTTTAAATACAAAACCTTATAAAGCTAATAAAATAGCACTTGATCCAGCACATCCTATTATTGCATTTTATTTTTTTATAGCTCTTGTGCTCTGACAGTTACTCACGCACACAACTTAATGAAGCCATGAGCTACTAAATTGAGGTCATGAAGTCATAATAAGTGTGCTGGATATAATCTACTTGATCCAATGTTTTTGTTAATTTGATCCACTCTCATGTAAAAAAAAGGTCTGACAACAGTTTCATATTTTGACCGCTTACAGCTAACTTTAAGAGTTATTCAAAATTTTATCCATACAAATATCAACTGTGCAGATAAGTAATGTCCTTGATTAAGATGCTGTCTCCACCGATGTCCTCGCAACAAAGAATTTCATGGAGTCAACAGTATTATTTAACAAACAATGTCATATTCATGTACTTAATATTGGTCTCAAGTGGAATTCCACAGGTTTTTGGAGTGTATTTACAATGGCCAAAACGTAAATTTCAGTGTGACATATTGTGGTTACAATAAACTGTCAGACAGTGGTGCTGGACTTAATACTGCCTCTCGCTCGAGTCGATATTGTGCAAGAATAACTGAGCCATACCTTGTCCATATTTAACTTGGCTTGTGTTATCAATTTTTACCTGCTTGGGTCAGGACAATTAAATGACTCATAGCTGCTGATAGCTCCAGATTCAACATTAGAGTTCCAATAACTAATATGCTCCCAAGATATCAATTAAAACTAACGCTTTAATAATGATGGTAGATATCCTTAACATAATTATGCTACAGAACTCACTGACAAATGTATGTGAAATGTAAAGGCGTATCTACTGCAGGAACCTGTACGGAAACTCAGGAACTTGTTGAAAAACTTCAGGCATGTTTTAGTTAGGCAATAGTTCTACGAACCCTTTTGTGGACCAGGTACTTTCAGGGTGAACCCAACTGTACTGACCATTGCTGACTGACCAAACAGAATGATGTGCAGTTTGCATCACAGCCCCTGCGAACTAGGAACCTGTTCAGCACCACGGTAGTATTTGTTAGGGATAGATCTGGAAATCTGTAGTTCAGCAAGCTCAAAAGCTTGCCCTGGACCATCTATATTGAGCCAAACACTCACCTATGTCAAGCAGAGAGCAGTCATCTGATAGCGCCCCCAGCAGGGTGTGTGTGAGCAGGCTGGGCTCAGGAAGCATCTGGTACTCGTGCTTCACCCGGCCTGCTTCCACTATATCCAGCATGCTAGGCTCTGGAGAGCTCTGATTGGATGAGCTGCTGCTCACAGCACTCCCTGTTCCACTACTAGCCCCGCCTTCAAACAGCTCGAGGGAACAGTATTCAGCTGCCTCTCCTGGTGTGAGTGGCAGGTCAAAGAGCAGGCCGTCGGGCAATGAAGTGATGTCGTCTAGATCACTGAGGGTGGTGTTGGAGCCTGTGCTGCTGTACGAACGGCTGTGTCCGCTGTCCTCGCCCGCCTCCTCAGGTTCCCGCGCCAGCTGCTGGTGCCGCTGCACCTCTGCGTACAGGCTGTCACGCTGCTTTTTAGACATGCGGCCAAACTTCACCGCTATGGGAGAACATACATGAATTTAACATGTTAAATTCTTCTGATAAGTTTTTATTCGAGAATTGTAATATTTAGTGAGAGTTATTCTTCCAGAAATGTGCTGAAGAATTTAATTTCTAATTAAACAAAATCAGAGTGAGAAAAGACACAGTGAGAGTGAAATCTTTGCTTTTAGCGCAGTCACATCATGTACTTTTGGATTACTAATCAGACAGACACAACACAGTGGAGTCATTCCTGTACTCATTTATCACATGGACAGGTGTTACACAATTAAAATGGGAAAAAAAAAAAATCAACTTTAATTAAGCTTGAAGTGCCAGAGGACTGAATTCCCTAATGATTTACAGCTGCCAGTTAGTGGCTAGCATACAATTCTATTCAATTCAATTTCATTTGTATAGGGGAGAGATTAGGTTGATATCTTACCATCTCGGCTCATGCCTAGTGCCAAGCACTTTTGGAGACGACAGTGCTGGCAGCGGTTGCGGTTAGTACGGTCGATCAGGCAGTTCCTCTGCCGGGAGCATGAGTACATAGCATTGTTCTGCTGGCTGCGGCGGAAAAATCCCTGTAAAATGATACAAAGGGGATCTTTGATGACTATGAATGAGGCTATGAATGATGTCGCTTTGTAGGTAAATAGATTTGAAGTAGGAGGTCAATTTATGTATATACACATTATATACACACACACATACATATATATATATATATATATATATATATATATATATATATATATATATATATATATATACACACACCCACATACACACACACGTTTCTAGCGCTTCCTTAAGAAAATGTTATATGACCTAGTGTCAGTGCTGTATAATATATATGGTCTTACATAAGATTCTGTTCTGTGGGCTGTGAATTGAAATTCATGAAAATGATATGTCTCAAAGGGAGTGCAAAATAAGATGGAAACAATTTCTACCTTGCAGCCTTCACAGGTGATGACACCATAATGGATCCCAGAGGACTTATCACCACAGATCTTACACGGAATCACCTCTATTTGAGCTGCGGGAAGATAATGAACAGACACAGAACAAGATCAGAGTCTGACAGGAGCTACACACACACAAATATTACAGGCTACAGAAAACCAGTACTGCTGTCGATGCCTCTGAATGGTACAACATAATGGCTTCTTCTTAATGAGCTCTAAACCCACACTAGCTGTGCATTCGGCCAGAACGAAATCATCATGAAAAAGAGAAACGTGAACTGGTGATGTACCTTTTAAACGTAAAATGGCAACATTTTTAAAAGATACTACAATGGCAGAAGATATTTTAGACAAAAACGTGCCATGGTTGGTACTTTTCTGACAGTAATCTAATGATGAATAGTACTTGAAAGTAAAATACATCAAATGCAGAGTGAAGCAGCAAAGGTTAGACGTTTAACAGCAGCTCATTAACACGGCTGCTTTTGTGATAGAGCACTTATAAGCACATTTAAATGCTGCTATGAGCAGATGGGCTGTGCAATGCATTTACGCTATTGCCTTTGACCAAAGAGCCCTAACCAATTATACATAAGTACAGAAACGAGTGACAAAAAAAACCCAGAAAGAAATTCTGTATTTTTTCTCTCACTACCATTCTCACACCAAGTACAAAACAGCCTGTCGTCCATATCATGCAGCCCCTGTTAAAACGACTGCTACATCATTAGTGCTGGTTATTTTTCTCCAACCGTACAATGTCAGGTCTCTAAAAACCTTACAGGCATCCAGGAGCGAGGAGGGCGAAAGAAATGCTAGATAACCAGCACGAGTGTAGGAACTGCTGTCTACAAATGAGGAACCAAACACGCTCTTTGGTCTACCTTTTCGTCATCTGGCTCTGCGTAACATTTTAAACAGTCTTCATCGTTTTTTTATTTAATGAATTAAATGGGTTTAATGCAAATCTTAGGTATAAATAATAAATAAATAATTGCAACTATGCTTTTAATACAACTAAGAAATATGATTTTTTTTCCCTCCCTACATTTCTACATATCTACATTTTAACGCGTTGTAACTGGCTCTGTGAGTGAAAAGTGATGTGCTTCATTTCATAGCCTTTGAACACTTAATGAAGCCACTAACTAGGGTTGGTTCTGGATAATAAATCACTCGAGCAACCTGAGAACACTGTGGATATACATATTTGAATCATTTGCTTTTTATTTTTAAGAAGGAGAAGAAGCAGCAGCCTTTATTTGTCACTTCTACATCACAGCACAGTGAAATTCTTTTCTTTCCATATCTCAGCTTGTTAGGAAGCTGGGGTCAGAGTGCAGGGTCAGCCAAGACACAGCGCTCCTGGGGCAGAGAGGGTTAAGGGCCTTGCTCAAGGGCCCAGCAGTAGCAGCTTGGCAGTGCTGGGGCTTGAACCCCTGACTTTCTGATCAGTAACCCAGAGCCTTAACCACTGAGCCGCCGCCACCACCCCTTATTCGGATTATGTCTAATTTTTTAATGCACCAGAAAAAAATGTTTCCATACTAGATTATAATAAAATAATATAACATGTTGCCATTGGCAATAGGTATATTGGGTATAGGCCTATTTTACAGATTGCGAAAAGGGACATCATAAACCTTAATAATCTAACGTACAGTCTAGAGAACTGTTTGTCTTCCATTTTCTATTCTTGTCTCTGACACATCAGACAGCTGAAGGCAAATGACCACGACATTGTATTCCGGGGCACGAAGCGGAAAAATCAGTAAATCCCTGAGCGCCTCGGCCCCTCCCGCTCTGATGTTTTCAGTTATATAACCGCCATCTGTGGTTAGATTGCCTTGATTGTTTTTCATCTCAATCATGGTTTTAAACCCGTCCACATCACTACGAACCTTTCCAGACTGTAACTATATATCTACAAACACAGGGTAATTTTCTCCAGCCGGGTGTAATTACCCACAGTCTACAGATTCTCTCAGTGGTGCTCGGTCCAGACACACACCAGTTCCACCCACTCAGTGCTTTCTCATGCTTATTGGTATCTGCGTATGTAGACTCATCTGTGATTGGCTGGACGAAATGTTACTCAGCAGCACTTGGCTCTCAGCCCATATGCGCTTGATGTCCTACTGACACACTTTCTCACTCAAAAAGCAGGAGACAGCCTAGCGCACTTCATTTGAATAGGCTTTTCCTATTTTGTCTGTTAAGGTGGAACCTATCCGACACCTCAGACCTACTCTAAACTCTCTAAAATTCTAAACCTTCTAAATGGGCGATGATGTAGTAACCAAAAAATAACAAACCAGAACCATAAAAGAATATGATATTTAATTTCTACATATCAGAAGGGTAATTAATCTCTACAGTTGGCTTTTTGTCTTTGCCTTTAAAGTATGTCAGGTAACATGTCTCTGGGCTGCCTGTAGCTTAAATCTGATTTTTTCCCCCCTTTATTGTACCTTTTCTATATACAACATATATCGAAATAAATCTATATATATATATATATATATATATATATATATATATTTTTTTTTTTTTTTTTTTTTTTTTTTTTTTTTTTTTTTTTTTTTTTTTTTTTTTTTTTTTTTTTTTTTTTTTTTTTTTTTTTTTTTTCTCCATCTGTGACTTTCTATGTGCTTTCTCTGTCTTGCCCTCTCTGTGTTCTCATCAAATGCTATATGCAATGCATAAAATTACAGCCTAATTACATATCGATGTTTGTATTCTGGAAGGTTAAACTTTAGTAAAAACTAGTAGAAAACAGCTGGAAGACAAGTGACAGAATGGTAATAATGGAGTAAACGTATAACATATGACCAAAAGTTTGTGCACACCTGATCATCCCCATATGTGCTTGCTGAACAGCCAATTCCAGATTTAGTCTCCCCTTTGGTGTTATAATAACCTCCACTCTTCTGGGAAGGCTTTACGCTAGATTTTGGAACGTGGCTATGAGGCTTTGCTCATTCAGCCATAAGAGTATTAGAGTTCTTCCACACCAGCCTTGGCAAATCAGGTCTCCATGGACCTCACTTTGTGCACAGGGGCACTGTCATGCATGAATTTTTTGACTATGCCCCTTAGTTTCAGTGAAGGGAGGTGAAATGTTAATGCTACAGCATACAAAGTCATCACATTACAACTACTTGTTTCGTTTCCTCAGCTGGCCAAAACAACACAACTTTAGCTTGCTATACATAAAAACCTGCTGCAATGCCTGCGCTCACCATGAGCAGTCAACACTTTAGCTTTAGAGAATATCTATCCGGATGTTTGCTAGCGTACTTACAAAATATCGAGGTCATCGGTAGTTCAAACTTCGGCTAAAGTTATTCCGGCTCTTGGTACGGCATCTAAAGTTCAGCGAAACGCAAACAAACACAAATGAGAGTGGCCGTCGTGTTTTGTTTAACCAATCAGGCAAACGCTTTGAACTTCATAGAGACATTCACTAACAGCGAGCAGAGAAACATCGTAAAACATGTGGCGTGCAGACTCGTGGCATGAGCGAACATTCTAGAAAGATTTGTGCTAGATAGTTTGGTTTAAACCAAGGAAAGGAGTCTGGGGACAGTTTGCTGATTGTTTACTGCTGTATTGCCACTTTCGTTAGCCTTCGCAAAGAAAATTAAGGAGTTACCTGAGTTAGAGAAAGACTGATTGAGCGTTTTAAGCGGGCCGAGATTAATAATAAAGCCGCCCTAAATCTAGAATTGCCCGTGGGTGTGGGGTTGGCAAATTTTAAAGCTGCATTGTATGAAACTGAACAAAATCCAATCCCATTACCTTTGTACATTCAACTCTATGAATTGCTCATTAGGTCAGGTTAGAATGAGGATCTATTCTACTAGCATGCCTCTATTATTCATTTTCATGCATCATGCTCCATGTTTGTCAGCAAGGGACTAAACAAATAAATAAATAAAGTCCTGACTCGAAGTCTAAGATGGTGAATAGTCACACAGTATACAGAAAGCATAAAAGTACAGAGTACATCACGATTTCTAACAGATTCTACAGAAATTACCATAAAGTTTAGAACTGCATCATAGACAACTGCATAATATGGCTACTAAAAGAAAGAAATGAAAATAATCTGAGCAATCGGGATAATATAAAAGGCAGCACAATGTAATGGTTATATCAGTGAACTTCTATATAATGAAAATGTAAGCATTAAGATGCAGTCGTTTATTAATCAAAATCCAAACCCATAAGCCAGTAAACTGTTCAATGATCAATACCATAAAGCATATGCAAATCCAAACCTGGACAGTCGTAATACGAGGCAGGGATAGCTGGGTCAAAACAGGCAAGGCAGAAACAGGATAATAAGGTTTAGAGCTTGTTCAGTGGACACAGATGCAAGATTTCCCATTGTGTGGGTGTGTATATTTTTAGTCCATGACCCGGTAATGAAAACAAAACAAGAACAGGAAATGAATAGCCAGAACTACATCTCAGACGAGGCTGCCCTCTGTTAAGAGGAAGACATTTTGTTCATCCACAAGGCATTTCTGCCCACAGAACTGCCACTCGCAAGGTGTTTTTGCACCATTCTGTGTAAACGC
>CM040995.1:12699449-12710575 GCA_022985145.1 Pangasius djambal | reverse complement strand
TCCCATTGTGTGGGTGTGTATATTTTTAGTCCATGACCCGGTAATGAAAACAAAACAAGAACAGGAAATGAATAGCCAGAACTACATCTCAGACGAGGCTGCCCTCTGTTAAGAGGAAGACATTTTGTTCATCCACAAGGCATTTCTGCCCACAGAACTGCCACTCGCAAGGTGTTTTTGCACCATTCTGTGTAAACGCTGCTTAGAGACTGCTGTGTGTGAAAATGCCACAAGCTCAGCAGTTTCTGAAATACTCAGACCAGCCCAACCATGGCACTCTCAAAGTCAATGAGATCACACATTTTTTTCCATTCTGATGTTTGATGTGAACCTTAATTAAGGCTCTTGCTTTGCGCTGCTGCGGCATGATTGACTGTTTGATTGAGCAATCTTAATACAAAGGCTGGAGAGAATTTATTAAACTGCTACCTCACTAACCATTAATTAGCATGCTACTGAATGCAAAGATATGACATTTCCTTCTGTACCAGCTCTTCTTAGTAACAGTTTCTATTCACTCTCTCCTAAACAACATGTTCTTATAAGGCTAGTGTTATTTCTTAGAATTAATTCCTTAATCCAACACTAGCATTTCAGATAGCCCGAGCACATCAGGGACATCTCCAATGTCTGACTGCCTCTACGATCAAACTGCAAACATCACAGCTCAGTCCCAGAGGGATCGGGAATCCGTGACATTGTGTACTTTCCTCAGGACTGTGAGACACAGAATGAGGGAACTAATAAGAAAAATGGAAACAGTACTCTGACAGAGGACCTTGATGTTCGACCAGCTTCACTAACAACTCTCAGTGGGAATAATCACTTGTTTTCATTTACTGTTTACACCAGTGTTACTACGATGAAGTGCTATTACTACTACTAGCATAGGGATTACATAAAGCAACACAATCAAATACCATAACCATATGATAATTTAATTCATACTGCCCTGCTAAATCCTTGAATCTGACTGGCCAGAAAGTGCTGATTAATTTCCTATAACAGCAGCTCTTATAGTCTTTCCAGCTGCAAATTTTTATGTTTTTTATTGATGCCCTGGTTCTAACAGGCAAAGAAGCGAGTGCAGGCAGGTTGGAATGGGTGGAGAAAGGTGTCGGGAGTTGTGTGTGATAGAAAAATATCAGCGAGAATCAAGGGGAAGGTGTATAAGACAGTGGTGAGAGCGGCCATGCTGTATGGTTTAGAGACAGTGGCACTGAGGAAGAGACAGGAGTCAGAGCTGGAGGTAGCAGAGCTGAAGATGTTGAGGTTCTCTTTGGGAGTGACAAGGTTGGACAGGATTAGGAACGAGTACATCAGAGGGACAGCTCATGTTGGACGTTTGGGGGACAAAGTTAGGGAGGCCAGATTAAGATGGCTCGGACATGTTCAGAGGAGGGAGAGGGAGTATATTGGTAGGAGAATGTTGGACATGGAGCTGCCAGGCAGGAGGCGAAGAGGAAGGCCAAAGAGGAGGTATATGGAGGTAATAAATGAGGATATGAAGCTAGTGGGTGCAAGTGTTGAGGATGCAGAAGATAGGGATAGGTGGAGAGTGAGGATTCGCTGTGGCGACCCCTGAAGGGAAAAGCCGAAAGAAGAAGAACAAGAAGAAGATTGATGCCCTGGTTCTAATACATTATAATTTTTATAGTAACAACTTACACAGGGACTTGTATGGCAGATACTCACATAAATGGATTTATGTCTTTAAATGGTCTTATTAAAGTCAGCGGAGGAGAAAAAAAAGTGACGCTGCTGAGAGGATGACTGTTTATACCCATTATAATGTAAGTATTAACAGGAGCTAAACTGTTTCATAGACTTTCCACAACATTAACAATAACTATAAACGGATAAAAATTACCATTCATTAACATTCATTAAGATTACATTAATAACAATCACGCCACCCCGTCATTGATTATTTTTCTATGACACTCTATCTATATAATAATATATAACAATTCCTATACCTTATTTGTGTTGTAACATACTAATCCATTATATCTGCAAAATGTTCACTTATTTTAAACCGGAACTTCCATATAAATTTGCAGTTATTGTGTATTTAGTATGTAGTCACAATCAGGGGGGGAAAAATCCTTATGGGAAACCAGCAATTCATGCAAATGTGATTAACTTCAAAGATGTTACACCTCTCAAGCTAGGTTTATGTATTATGTAGCCAAAACTGAAGCTAATACATTTAAATGTTTAATTATATAAGACACTTTAGTCTTATTTATCTGTAATAGTGCATATATCCTCACGTTACATTGTAGTTGCTTGTATACTGTATGTGTAAATACACAGTTATTAGTGACTATACTGTATGTATTTTTTATATCACGCTCAATTGCACGTTATCTCCCACACCTTTTGACAGAAAAGTTCCTGCACTGTCTGCAAAAAGAGCAAAAGCTTTTTGCCTTCTAGTTAGAATCAGGTACAGCTGCCCAGCTGCAGGCCAAACACCTGAGCAGATAATAACTGAAGAAGTGTGCTGAAGATGTGTGCCGCTCATTTTGTTCTTTTATTTTTTTCCACTACTGCAATTGCTACTGGCTATTTTGTTGCTGTTCATGGCAGATGTGACGCCATCAATTAGGAAAATGAGTCCACATTGCTTCAGTACAAATGACTTACAAACAAATGTGCCTTGCCAAAGCAGAAAGACCGGATCTGAGTTAAAATCCATAACTGAGCCGTACGGCTTGTGAAGTGTCTATAGCAGGACTGCAAAAGCACTGATCTGATTTACTGACGCTTTTGTTTTTCTGATATACTGAGAATTAAAGTTTTTCATTCACTTCCTTGCATGCAAATCTTGACCTAAATATGGATGCAACATAGCAAAATAGTTGTAGTCATGTATTAATGATCAGTGCTGTGTCTATAGAGATGTGTTTTTCCCAGAGCAGACTGGCATCATTACCTTGTTTGTTCTTTTGTCATAACAGAACAGAAAAGTAACACATAATTAAATGTAACAACAAGCACAGAACACCACTGCAACAGTGTTTTACTGAGAAAGGCACTGCTATGTGAACTCAAATGCAAATGAAGCATTTCATCATGCTACCTACCACAAGCTCACATGGCAAGGTCTAAGCCATTGCTCAGAATTTCATTTCGTGACTCGAAATATAAAATGACATTTTGTGACAATTTATATTTTAAGCAAAGAGCTTAAAATTTGGTGTTGAACCGACGACTAAATACAGCACATCCAGGAAGTAACTGCGCATTATATCCAGTAACTGCAAGTAACTATACATGAGTAATTACTGTCGATAGGTAAAAGTTAACAAATACACAAGGGTTGTTGAGAAACAGGGCATTTTAGACAAAGGGCATTCATTAGCTGTGTAATCTTACTGGAATTTTCCTTCCCAAAAGATTAGATCATTTCATATAATCATTCTCAACATTCAAAGCCCTAATTTTCCAACACGCTTGTGTCTTCTTCTGTCTGTTCTATTATTACTACAGTGGAAATCTGTTCCGATAACTGCAGCACTACCAAAACCAGTTTGTGTGATAATTACCTAGCCTGTTCTCCTCATTTAAATGAGTACAACAACTGCGATCCCTGCACTTTCATATATATATATATATATATACACATACATACACACACGCCATATACGCTGTATATACAGTCCCCTCTGAAAGTATTGGAACAGTGAGGCCAATTCTTCTGTTTTTGCTATACACTGAAGACATTTGCGTTTTAAGATCAAAAGATGAATATGAGACAATGGATCAGAATTTCAGCTTTCATTACAACAGACTGGTCAATCACTGGTTTTAGACTGGTCAGTCACCAGACCTTAACCCAAGTGAGCATGCATTTCACCTCCTGAAGAGGAGAACGAAGGGAGAAACCCCCCAAAATGAACAACAACTGAAAGAAGTTGTGGTATAAGCCTGGAAAAGCATCGCAAGAGAAGAATGCAACAGTTTGGTGATGTCACTGGGTCGCCGGCTTGGTGCAGATATTGCAAGCAAGGGATACGCAACAAAATAATAGGTGTCATTTACTTTAATACTATCGGTTCCAATACTTTTGCTCACCTAAAGATTGGGTGGTCTGCCACAAAAGGTGCCGTGTTTAACACATAGATGTAAATATCAAGAAATGAAAGATGAAAAATTCTGGTCTATTGTCTCATATTCATCTTTTGATCTCAAACCCAAGCGTCTTCAGTGTAACTAGCCTTGCCGTTCCAAAACTTTCAGAAAGGACCGTGTTTGTGTGTGTGTGTGTGTGTGTGTGTGTCTGTGTGTGTGTGTATGCAAATGTGATTAGACTATGTGTTACAGCTACTATTAAAGAAAACATCAGCAAATCGATCAGTTATAAACATTCAGATAAGGCATGACAAGAAAAAAAAAAAAAAACTTTTAATGATGTAGTCGTTAAAAAGTAAAGTGCAGATTATAGTCCCTAAACATTACACTCTGTGCTATTATGGCCTGTGCTAATGCCTGACAAATTAGGATGTGCAGAAAATAGCAGCATTACATAAAACTACGGGAAGCACAATCTCATTATTTAAATGCAAAAAAAAAAAAAAAGGTACAAATTGATGACTGGTACAGTTTTAAACAGATTTAAATTACATGTTGTGTAACACTGCAGCCATTTTAAATTATGCGCCACACCTAAAACTATTTTTGAGACATCATTATTCTTCCTGCTAGAGAATAACAGTAATAGTGTAATTATACCACGACATGACCTAAGTGACCTATTTGATTAAATAACAATATTACACCTACTTTAGACAACACATTTTTGTGCTTCGCACTAGATTTTGAATCGTGACTGTGGGGATTTACACATTCAGCCACAAGACGTTCTCGCTTTCTGCACAGGGACATTGCCATGCTGCAACAGGTTTCCAGTTCCAGTGAAGGGGAATTGTAACGCTACACCATACAGACATTCTAAACAATTGTGTGCCAACTTTGTGGCAAGAGTTAAGGCGTGGAGGTGTGGATCAGCTTTCTGTATAAACTTCACATAATCGAATACATTTTCAAAAAAAAAAAAAAAAAAGGGTTATTTAAGAAGGAAAAACATATAATCACTGATATGGTGAAACTTACTGTTAGGAGGTGTTTATGTAACACTGAAGGAAGTGTCAGTGTCAGCAAATTAAATCTTCTCTCAAAACTTATTTCTTTAGGATAGCTTTTACTTGATGAATTTGTGCTTTTTTATTAATCGATTATTATTATTATTATTATTATTATTATTATTATTATTATTTTGAATTGTATTTTATGCATGCTTATATACTGTTTTATGCTATGTACTTATTTTGTAAAGTGCACTGAGAGGCCTTTTTAAAGGTGTTATATAAAATAAAGTTCATTCTTATTCTTCTTATTATTAATTTATATTATTATTATTCTTATTATTAGATTTTCGCCATGGGAAAGTCTTCACGGACAGAGGAGTTTGTGCTTTCCGGTTTCTTGGTAACATGACGAGCTGCATTTTGTTTTGTAATATTAACTAAGAGGAAAAGAGTCTGGTGATGAAATGACTGTTTATCGCTGCTACCACGTAAGTGGTAATAGGAACTAACTTGCTTCATGGATGTGGCATCACATGAAATGTAACTAGAAACGGTTAAAAAGCACGTTGTTTCATTCATTAAAAATTCATCAGCTGTGGTAGACGAAGAATAACACACCTCAGGCTGTGCTGTTACAGGAAAATGATAAAGTGCCAAACTGCCATTATTTACTGAATGAATGTATTTATGCTACTCCCTGTGTTCACCTAATAGAAATATCAGTGGGTCTCTGACTGCAAATCATGGCAAGTGAGCAGCTAATAAAGCACGTTACATCTGCTTCCCTTCTATTTGAATATTCATTTAGAGTTATAAAAAAAAAAAATAGCAAGGTTATGCTGCCCTATGCTGCTGCTGTTCAAAGCATTATTAGGGACAAAGGAGCCTGATTCGGCCTGTATACTACAAATTATGTAACATCATTAACAACTAAGGAAAGTATGCAGTAAAAGATAAATGAGGTGCATTTAGGTTCAGCTCTAACATCAGCATAGTCACACTGTGTAGCATATGTACCTAATAAAGTGCTCTCTGATTGTGTGCATGTATCCTTTTTTGACATTTGGCTCATCAAAGAACAGAATAACAATGATTTTAGTAGATTAAAAGATCTACAAAAGTAATTCGATTTTAAGAAAACACACATAATACACTTATTACAGGTCAAAAAAACAAACAAAAAAGATTCAGGTCTAAACGCCATTTTATGACTAAATCCCAAAGTTAATTTTAAATATAAAATTGCAAGAAATACAACAAATGCAAAGATATATGAGTAAGTGGAGCGTCAAAAGCCACGTTAATTAACAACACAGTCTTGTAGTGAAACAGGTCATCGCAGAGGTCAGATTTGACACGGGGCCACGATAATGCTTATCAAGTGTGTCCATTTTTGAAGGAGGTTATTTATTTAGACTAAATTTTTTCATTTAAAAACAGTGCTCCAGGGTATTACATAAGTGCTTTGTACAACCTCGGTAATGTACTACATGTGGAGCATCCCGTATAATATTCCCACAGAAGAATGTAAGGAAAAACTTTTTTTTTTTTTTTTTTTTGGTGGGTGTAACAAAATAGAAGTACATATATATTTACTCATGTAAAACTAAAATCCACCTTAAAAAATCTTCTTATAAGTGCAAATCATTAAAAAAAAAAGACACTGCTCCTCAAGTGAATAAAATGAATAAAGTGGACACATGAAAATGGGTACTGAGATGGATCTTGTTTAAAACCAAAGTGCTCATGTTGCAAAATTTTCATGACAGATTCATCCACACTTCCATTTTCACACATCCTCATTTTTTAAAATTAGCCCAAGTTCAAAAGTTCAAAAGTAGAGGTGGTAAATGTTAATTTAAAAAAAAAACAAGTCTGTTTAATTTTTAAGGAATAAATCGGGACTTGGTGGTTCCTTTTGCTACATGAACTTGACATGAATGTGTAGGATATAATAAAAACTTTCAACTACACTGACATTTTTTGAGTTGATCTTTTTAGCTGGTTATGGTTCAATTAGGCCAAAATAAAGCACATCGTGCAGACAGTGTGCAACTGTAACACATGCTGGTGTCAAAAGGATTGAAATATATTAATCAGACACACAGGCTGTTTATAGAGAGAGAATATTCACATGATTTGAAATGCAAATGTGAGTCCCAAAACCATCTGGAGTTGTGTTTTTCTTTCTTGTGGCATTTGTCACAATGTCGTTACTGTTACTCTAGAGTCACAATAACAATGACATTTTCACACAGCGTACGGGATCACTGTATCACAGGGCCATACCCCCCCAAAAAAAAAATGTAAAATTAAAAATCGGTTAGTGCAAGAATCAGAACAGTACATAACTTAATTAATGGATGAACATTTAATTTTAAAAATCCCATCTTTTTAAATATAATCCCAAAGACTAATATAATAATAAAAGATAATAATAAGAGTATACAGACATATATCAAAAAACAGTTAATAATAAAATACAATTCAATTACTAATAACAATAATAGTAATAATGATAATTGAATAACAAACAAAAAACAAAACAAAGTAATCAAGTAAAAGCAATCGTAAAGAAGTAAGTGTTAAGAGAAGATGTAAATACACTAAAAGACTGGGCTTCTCTGAGATCAGATGGTGGTGAGTTCCACAGGTTCGGAGCATAAGAAGAAACGGCCCTATCACCCAGAGTACACAAACGAGTCTGGGAGACAATTAAGAGACCAGAATTGGAGGAGCGGAGATCATGATTTGGGGTGTAATGGGTTAAAAGCTCAAATACTGGGGAGTCAAACCATGCAAAGCTTTGTAAGTATGCGTAAGTATTTTAAAATCTACACGAAACCTGACAGGGAGCCAGTGCGAGGACTCCAAAATAGGAGTGATGTGCTCGCTCCTTGTCCTGGACCTAGTCATATTCCTAGTCCAGATTTGCCAAAATAGACCAGATCATAAATAGACCATATAATAATACTAATAATGCAATAAAGCCCAATAAAATAGACATATACTTTATTATATAAATATAGTTTAGAGCACAGTTTCCTTGGGTTCTTTTGGAATACCGTACACATGGAACTGCTGATTAAATGAAAAGAAACACGCAATGTGGGAAGAATGTGTAAGTGGTGAACACCGGTGTAGTTTCGCAAACAAACCGCGTGGCTCTGCACGACTCGGGGTTAAGCCACGCCCCCTGCCTCCTCGGCCCCTCCCCTTTCCCCTCGCCGTGTAATGCGCGCTGACGTAAGTGGGTCAGTGGAACACTCTCCTGCTCACACAGCCGGCCATGCTGGTGCCCAAACAACAACAACAACAACAACAACAAAAACACCGCAAAAACACATTGACAATAGACAAAAATATTATATATATATATATATATATATATATATATAGAGAGAGAGAGAGAGAGAGAGAGAAAGAGAGGGAGCAGTATGATGAAGGCAAATTCTCTTTTGGTGTAATAGTAACGAATTATTTCGCATCTCGTGCTTCACTTAGTTCAAATGTAGTCCAAGTTCACAGTCGTGCATGGAGTGAGACTGGAGAACACTAAACATCTGTCCATCCCACATCGTGCCATAAGCCATAAGGCACCTTTTTTTCCTGAAGTGTCAAATCCAGGAATGCAGCAATCTCACGTGTTTGCCACAGTGTAGGTGTAGATGTAGGTGCAGATGTAGATGTAGATGTAGGTGCAGATGTCATGGTTAGTTGATGTTTGAAACAAAATCGCGCGTGCGGTTTAACATGATCTAATGCCTGCATAAAGTCACCTTGCTAATATGAAAGTCCCCCACGCCTACAGGCAGAAACAGCTGCAGCAATGCATGGATAAAACTTCCAAAACTGGATAAGAAAAAAAAAAAAAAAAGGCATGATAAGCTCATCAGGAAAAAAAAAAAAGAGTGTGAGGAAGGATCAGCTTGGTAGCCATTACTACGCACTTTGAAATACCGGCGCTGCACACACGCGCACCGCACGTGAGGAAATAATGACAAACAAACAAACAGCCTTATTTATTATTTACTTATGCGCTTATACCAGGTAAGTAAAGCAGCACATACAAGCACGTAGCCTTTGTAACAGATATGGAAAAGAGAATAAACAGGCTTACCTCTCATCTTTGAGGGTTTTTTTTTTTTCAGATTTTGGAAGTCCACAAGATGCTGAAAAGGAACCAAGTGCGTAAAGAGCTACGTAGTTAGCTTAAGTAAGCTTATTAAGCTAACCCGGGATAATATTTCAGCTCCGATGGAGCTCATCATCGAGAAACAAACAAAAAAAAAAAAAAATCAGACCAAATCAGGCGTGTTAAAAGCGGTCCACTTCCTTACACGTCTATGTGGTGCTTGGAATAAAAGCAACTGAGCAAGACCACGTTGATTACACGTTTATGCGTGCTCAGAGCTGCGGCTGATAGTGAGCAGTGAGTGTATGTGTGTGTGGGTGTGTTTCTCACTTTCTCTCCCTCTCTCCCTCCCTCCCTCTCTATCCAGCCTGCTAACCTACTTTTCGGACGCGTGGACTCGCACATGATCTCGCGCTAGTCCTCACGGGGACGCGCATCCCTGTTTCTTCTTAAGGTGGAACCGCCGAGTCAGCGCGCGCTGTGGTGCGCACATCAAACACAGTAGGATTTGGATTGATTCAACGGCACAATAATCACAAGTGTGGTATTCGCCTTTAATGTTTCACACTACCTGTAATTATGTTATAGTTACAGTAATATAGTTCTCAGCGCTGTTCAGTTAAAACTGCAATTAATTATACTTAATGGCCTCGACACTTTACACGAAATGCACCACAAACCAACCAAAACAGCCGTCTATCAGGCTGTTTTCCGAAAAGCGCACCCTGAAAGACTTGTTTACTTCTGTTCCAGGAAAGCAAGAAATGCAGTGCTTGTCACCTCTCAGGCATGTGCTGATTTATGCAGCGAAAACCAAGTCATGGCGCATGGAGTTGCGCGCGCATGCGATTAGGGTGCATTGGCAACATCTGAGCTGGCCACGCTGCCAAGAGCAAAACAGTGGAGGGTTCATGAAGGTCGATCAAAACTCTTTTGGAGGGTGGTGCTGTTGGGGGCTTTTAGAAAACAAGGCGGGGCTGGAGGGATGGTAGTGTGTGTGTGTGTGTGTGAGACTGGGTGTTGACGCAAGAACGTCTAAAACAACCTAACACATGTAGGCTTGTGCCATATGCCATGGCATTATTTTAGCTCAGTATGAATGTGTGTCACAAGATTGTGACTTTGATTATACATTCTTCTACATTCAGTAAATACTTTATTCTGGTCAGAGTCACTGTGCATCCAGAACCTATTGCTGGAACACAGGACATAAGGAGGGAATAGATAAATAGAAAAACAGACAGGCAGACAGACAGGTAGACAGACAGACAGACAGCCAGTCAGACAGACAGACAGACAGAGAGACAATCAGGTAGACAGATAGATAGAGTATCTGTCTGTAGGACTCATGGTCTGCTCAGTTGCTCTGTTTCTCACAGACTCTATGCCATTGACACTTCATGCTGCTCATTGTACTTTGTACAATTACTTGAGCATTTGCACAACAAAGACTATGTTGCACTGTTATATATTGCCACACTTAACTGCATATCATTGTTGCACTGCTATGATTCACGCATCTATTTGTATAACCTGGATAACTTAACTTATTTTTGACTTCTGGTCAGCTTGTATAACTTGTATAATGTAACTTGTCTAACTTCTGGTCAGCTCTATACACTAACCAGTTTATAATGACTGTAAGTAAGTAAATTCATAAGGTATATACACTGTCATATCTTTATACTTAGTACCAACTGTACAGACTTATGGTGCTATTTTAATCTATTACCTTTCCCTTTCTGTTTTGTTACTATCTATTGCTGCTGGATACCAAGAATTTCCCTCGGGATCAATAAAGTATCTGTCTATCTATCTATCTATCTAGAGAGACAAACAGGCAGACAGATAGACAGAGACAGACAGACAGAGAGACAAACAGACAGACAGATAGA
>CM040995.1:12678976-12689550 GCA_022985145.1 Pangasius djambal | reverse complement strand
TGCGGACACAGAGCTGTGCCAGGTAACAGAGCAGCGCCACGCTACTCTGCTCGGTAATTTTGGTGTGTAAAAAGAAAAGAAGAAAAGAGAGAAAATAAAATATTTAGGTTTAGAAAGAAAAGTAAAGGGACAGAAATTATTGAGGGAAAGAAAGAAAGAAAAGGGAGCTCAGAATTAGAGAGGAAGTAGGCACAAAAATAAAGAGGAGGACAGACTGAGAATCCTCACTCCCAGACAAAGATTCAGCCATCTTATGTTAGAGATTGTTTTTGTTTTATTTGGTGCCTTTGAGTTCGGCCAGAAGGAAGGCCAGTTTTGAGTTGTATTTTTCGTCGCGCTGCGGCGCTTTTGAGTTCAGCCGTTGGCTCTGAGCTTCAGTCCCAGTTTCACAAGCACTGCAACACTCACGTATCCTGTACAATAGAATTAGCTCCGCGGGTAACGTTGCGGCCTGGGGTTCGCGACCTCCCCGATTCGAGTCCCGCTTTAGGCGACCGCATTTTAGGCGGAGTCTTTTGATCCGTCTCCGCACTTGGCTCCTTTCCCACCATATATATAGATATAGATATATATATAGATACATATTGCCGTCCCGGGCAAACGGGGCCTGCGTGACATTCGAACATCTTATCACCTAGCCCCATAACAGTTTATTTTACTGTCTCGTTCTGCCTCACTGGATATATTTAAGACTAGGAAGAGATAGTATACCAATAAAGCACGTATCAGTCTTATCTCTCAATGGCAGTATAGCAAGTGCTGTGTTTAATTCAAATGAAACAAAAAGAGAGATGTAAAAAAGTGCCGATTAAAAAGAGTCACAATTTGTCAAGTAACAACATGTGGCTGACAAATTACAACACACTGAATACTGCTTCATGTCCTCTACATTGCACTGGCACAGCAGTGTTGCAGTACTATATTTATTGTCATATCTTTTGTGCTTAGTCTATTTCATATGACTGGTTTATGCATCTGCACGGCTTACAATCATTTCCTAATACAGCACAGCCTGCATATACGTAGAGTGGATATAAAAAGTCTACACAACCCTGTTAAAATTGCAGGTTTTGGAGATGTAAAAAATGATCAGATATTTTTCCACCTTTAATGTGATACAGCAACCAACAATTGAAGTTAAAAACAAATAGAAAATTACTTTGGGGAAAAAAGAAACAGAAAAAAAAACTTGTAGTAACATGGTTGAAAAATGGGCACAGCTTTTTATAATAGGGCATGTGACTGAATTGACAGAATTAACCAATCACAGTCAAACCCATGTTCAAAAGTAGTTATCTTACACCTGTATATACACCTGGGTTAAGTGATTCTTAACCCCCAGCTGATCTTTAACCCCAAATAAAGATCAGCTTTTTCTGCAGGATTTTCTTAACATCTTGACATAAAACACTAACAGAATTCTTTCAACAGGCTTTCTACTGCTTGACATTATAGCATACAGTCGTGGATGACTAATAACTCATAATTGCACTATCTGGTGTCACTCAGAAGAAGATGGGTTCCCTTTTGAGTCTGGTTCCTCTCAAGGTTTCATCCTCATTTTGTCTCCAGGAGTTTTTGGATCGCTCAGTAGGAATAAATCTAAATCCATATCCAGATTCCTGTAAAGCTGCTTTGTCACAATATCCATCATTAAAATTGAATTGAATCCTCTTGGTTTCATCTGACTGCTGAAACCATGTTCCGTAAAAAGCTTATCAGAGAAGATGCCAAGAGACCTACAGCAGCATTAAAGGAGCTGCAAGAATATCTGACAAGTATTGGTCACTCCCTGTACGGGACAACAATCTCTCATTCTTCACATGCCTGGGCTATGGGGCTATGGAGTAGGATGGCTAGACAGAAGCCCTATCTCATTATCCCAAGCTTGCCTAAATCACCCCAAACCATGTGGCAAAATCTCTTATGGTCTGATGAGACCAGGGTAGAACCTTTTGGGCATAAATGTAAAAGATTTTGGTGCAAAAACAAGACAGCTTATCACCCAAAGAACACCATACTCATGTAACTTGCAGTTACTTCAGCTAGGACTGGAGCTCTAGTCAAGATAGAGGGAATCATGGAAAGCTGCAAAAAAACAATCTATTTTGACATGAAACCTGCAGGCCTCTGTTAGACAGCTGAAGATGAAGAACAATATCACCTTCCAGCATGACAAGAGCCCAAAGCACAAATCCAAGTCACAAAGGAATGGCTTCAGAAAAAGATCAACATTTTGGAATGGCCCAGTCAGAAGTTTTTCCTTTTTCTTTTTTCCCGTAAAATGGTTCTATTTGCTTTTCACTTGAATTTTGTTGGTTGCTATATCACATTACAGGTGGAAAAAGATCTGACATGATTTATCTTGGTTACATCACAAAAACCTGCAGTTTTAACAGCGGTATGTAGACTTTTTATATCCACCTTATGTGCATTGGACAATAAAGTTACACTGAATTCCTGATGTTTTTGACTCAAACTTGGATTAAACTTTAACCCCCTAAACTCCCAGGATTTATCATATGAAGGTCTGACTATATTCAATAATAGAGCCATTCAATGCTTCCTGCATTTTCTGGGCCATTCTGCACCTTTGCACAAAATCATCCCATAATGAGATGTTATTATCACTGAATCATTTAGCTCAGTGACTAAGTCTTTGAACATGATGCATGACGTAGGTCAACATAAGCCAGCATAACAAAATGCCAAATACGCATCTTACCAAGGAGCAGATTGCACCAAACAATTCCTCGGACTACTGTACATGTTGTACTTGATGATGGCAAAAACCATTATGTTGAATTAAACTAAATTTAGAGAGATAATGTACTAACAAAGCAATGGAGTGATGGAAATGATAAACAGTGCCATCATGGAATGCTAGGATCACTCACCACAGCTGCAACAGTAGTTCCCTTTGTCCTGTTAAAATTAAGGAACATTCATAAGTAGGTTATTAGCCTGCAGTTAAACCCCAAATACCATAAACAGTGACGCTCATCTCAGTGAGGGGGCACAAGCTCTAGCTCCCTGGAAAACTCTTTTTCCCAAGAGTCTGCCTAGAAGCAGCAATATATATATTGATATAAATATTGTTTGTTTATATATATATATAATGTATGGGGTGTTCCCGGTATGCAGTGGTCCAAGAAAGGACAACTGGTGAACCGAGAACAGGGCATCCAAGGCTCATTGATGTGCATGGGAAGTGAAGGTCTGATCCCACAGAAGAGTTACTGTGAAAAAGTATGCTGGCTATGATAGAAAGTTGTCAGGACACAGTGCATTGCAATTTGCTGTGTATGGGGTGGCAGACCAGTCAGAGTGCCCATGCTGACCCCTGTCCACTGCCAAAAGTGCCTACAATGGGCACGTGTGCATCAGAACTGGACCATGGACAATGGATGGCTGGGTGCATTGCTTAGCTGGGGAAGAGATGCCACCAAGATGCACTATTGGAAGAAGGCAAGTTGGTGGTGGCAGTACAATGCCTTGGGCAATGTTCTTCTGGGAAACCTTGGGTCCTGGCATCCATGTGGATGTTACTTGTTACATGGATGTGACATATACCACCTACCTAAACATTGTTGCAGACCAAGAACATCCCTTCATGGCAAAGGTATTCCCTAATGTTAGTGGCCGCTTTCAGCAGGATAATGCTCCCTGCCACTGCAAAACAGTTCAGGAATGGTTTAAGAAACATGACAAATAGTTTAAGGTGTTGCCTCCAAATTCCCCAATCTCAATCTGATCAATGTGCTGGACAAGTCCGATCCATGGAGGCCCCACCTCGCAACTTACAGGACTTAAAGGATCTGCTGCTAACGTCTTGGTGCCAGATACCACAACACATCTTCAGAGGACTTGTGGAGTCCATGCCTTGATGGGTCAGAGCTGTTTTGGTGGCACAAGGGGGATCTACACAATATTAGGCAGGTAGTTTTAATGTGATGACTGATCACTGTATATATTTATATATACACCTATCAGCCATAGTGGAGTATCACTGAATTCTTTCCTCAGTGAAGAAAAAACACTTCCCAACATCTAGCCAAGTCAAGAACACTCTCGATGAGGTAGGGTTATCATTGTTAAAGTCTATAATCAAGAGACACCTTCATAAATGTAAATACAGAGGGTTTACCTCAAGATGCAAACCAGTGGTAACTCTCAAGAACAGAAAGGCCAGATTAGCCTTTGCTAGAAAACATCTAAAAAAAAAAAGCCTGCGCAGTTCTGGAACAAGATTTTTTTTGGACAGATGAAACCAAGATTACAGAACAGAAGAGTATGGAGAAGGAAAGGAAGGGCTCATGATCCAAAGCATACCACATCATCTGTCAAACATGGTGGAGCTAGTGTTATGGCATGGGCATGTATGGCATAATGGAGCTGGGTCACTGGTGTTTATTGATGATGTGACTGCTGATAGAAGTAGCAAGATGAATTCTGAAGTGTATAGCGCTATACTTTCTGCTCAGATTCAGTCAAATGCTGCAAAACTGATAGGACAGTGTTTCATAGTACAGATGGATAATGACCCAAAACATACTGTGAAAGCAACCCAAGAGCTTCTTAAGGCAAAGAAATCGAATGTTCTTAAATGGCCGAGTCAGTCACCTAACCTCAACCCATTTGTGCATGCTTTTCACTTACTGAAGACAAAACTGAAGGCAGAAAGGCCCACAAACAAGCAGCAACAGTAAAGGCATAGCAAAGCATCTAAAGGGAGGAAACTCAGCATTTGGTGAAGTCCATGGGTTCCAGACTTCAGGCAAATGATTTGCATCCAAGTATTAAAAATAATCTTATATATATATATATATCCAATTACTTTTGAGCCTGTGAAAATGGAGGGAATATGTAAAAAAAAAAAAAAAATGGCTGGTATTCCTAAATGGTTACTGCAATATTTTTGTTAAACCTCTTGAATTAAAGCTGAGAGTCTACGTTTCAATCACATCTTGATTTGCTTCATTTCAAATCCACTCTGGTGGTGTACAGAGGCAAAACTACGAAAATTGTCTCACTGTCCAATTGATTTCCGCCATGTTTATGTGGATTTCACCAGACCTGCACTGACACTGCAGCCTCCAAAACCAAAGACTTTAAACTGCACTGCAAAATCATATAGAACCTACTAAAAGTACATAAACTATCATTGTCAGAAAATAAATACTGTGCAGGTCCAGTGTTTATTGATCAAGTTACAATTTATGTAAATGAAGCTAATTTAATTCCCAAGAGCTAAGCAGGTTCATTCAAATGGTCAGGGTTTTTCATCATTCTAACACTCCTGATAGATAGTGACTCATTAATGGGACTAATACAGTAGGCTCTTTTCCTCAATTATAGCCTCAGCTACTGACATACTGACACACTTATGAAATTGCTCTTTACGCAAAGCCCAACTTTGTTGTGTCCTGAGAATGCCTATTGTTCATTCAGCGTCACTGTTTTTTTTTTATTCCCTGTGTCACAGTGACCCACAAAAGGAACATGGAGTTTGGACAAGGAGTTTGGTACATGGCACAGTCGGTCACCCAATTTTTCTGTCAGTTTTGTGCTTTATTTACCAAGGCTTCACACTGTGACCTTTTGTCCATGCTGTATGCTTCCCTGATTTTTTTCTAGATATATGTAAGAGTGCAATTTTGAAGGAGAATAAGTAAGAATTGTTTGCTTCGGGGGGAAAAAAAAAAGTGGGACATCGTAGAAAGAAAGAAAGAAAGAAAGAAAAAGAACAATATTTAGCATAAGACCTAATAATGATAGTCCAAATATGTGTTATTATTGTGATATGATCATTACCCAACAAAAACAAAGGTTTTCAACTGCACATATTATTCTGTTATTTCCGTAGAAATTTCTCTGCTGTAGGCCCACATGATTTCTCTCCTGACTAGATGCTTGACTAGAACAGTGTCTGGAGTGACCTTTTGACCTTTCTAGTTTATCACTGAGTGCTTTGTGTGCTTTACTGATTCTTAATCCCAGTCGTGGGAATTTTTTGCACTGCAGACACTGAACTTCTCATGGCTGAGTGTGTTGCTTAGCAATGTGAAAAAGGGCAACATGACAATGTACAAAAGTGTACCACCAACAGAGGGAGCCTTGCACCTTCTCATTGTCACTTTGAACACTTTGAACTCACTGTTACACATTAGGACATTAGATTTCCGCTGTGTAGTGGTACTTCTTGAAAATGTGACAACAGAGAACACTTGACGCAAACCTTGAGTCAGAATGAAGGACAGCTTCTTGGAAGGGCCTTTCAAAGAAAATTCAAACACTTTTCCAAAAAAAAAAAAAAAAAAAAAACCTTTCAAAAGCACAAAAATGGCCTCCCCTAGGTTTGTTGTTTAGAACCTACTGTCCAGTTTTGGGTTCACAAAGTACTTAATGTATTCATACTTATACTTAACTTATCAATTTATATTCAAATTAAAATTTAAGGCTAATTGTTAGTCTAGTACCAAGTACCATCTAGTACCAAGATTTTTTGTAAGATTTTTGTAACAACCACCAGTTCCAAAATAATATTCTTAAATATATTAATTACTTATACTGCTTATAGCTTAAATACTTCTGTCTTCCTCTGCTACAGAGATTAAGCTTCATTTCTGGTTCAAGTACACTTGCATGTATTACAAGTGCAAAACATATCATTTAATTTACTGAAGTGAACACACTCATTGCAATAAAAGTGCCATTGCACACATATTTTGAGATAGGGCTATAGCCTTGTGCTGGAATATGATGTACGTTCTCAAGCTTTTTGAAGACTTTGGGGGGAAAAAGTTTAATCAAGTTTTGGATTGCATCATACATGCAGGCACTGTTATGGTTGCAGCTGGTTCCTCTTACAGTCTTGGTTGCAGCTAGGTCACTAGGTTGTCTTACTGTTTTTGGTTGTAGCTAGCTTATCTTATAGCTAGCTCATCTTGGTTTTTTAAAATAGCTAGCTTGTCTTACTGTTTTGGCTATTGCTAGATCATCTTACTGTTTTGGTTGTAGCTAGCTCTTCTTAATGTTTTAGTTGTAGCTAGCTTGTCTTATAGTTAGCTTCTCTTACTGTTTTGGTTGTACCTAGTTCATCTTACTGTTTTGATTATAGCTAGCTTGTGTTACTATTTTGGTTGTAGCTTGTTTGTCTTACTTTTTGGTTATAGCTACCTTGTCTTACTGTTTTGCTTGTAGCTAGTTCATCTTACTGTTTTGGTTGTTACTAGCCAGTAACACACACAACTGACTCAATACATTAACCCTATGTCTTACTCTATGCCCTGCAGAAGCCTATGGGAGGTCTAACACTTCTGTTAATCCACAACAACACATGGAAATATGTCTTGGGTAGAAAAAAAATAAGGAAGGAATCAGAATAAACCTTACATTTAATCATAACTAGGTCTACTTATATTTTATAATTACAAATTCATAACATATAAACAGTAAACATCATATTTGTCTAGATTTTACAGTTTTTTTTCAATTGCTTTGACTCATTTCTTGAAATAGTTTTAACATTCTCAAAACTCTAGGTGTATTTGTCAAAACAGCGTCTATGGAACAGCACGTTATAGTTATAACTTACCCAAGACATTTAACTCATGCTTCAAAACTTAGTCATCGTGTCAGTAAATTTGACAGTGCCACCAAAATGAATGGTTCTTTTGCAGTTGTGTAAGCAGTGGTGCTAAAGATGTTTTGTCACTATGGCAGTGGACCCTTGAAGTGTCCCTTACATCTTGTTCTATTTTTTCATTGACACTAAATGCTTACTGTACCAGAATATCATTTTCTCTAGCTAAGTGAATGCTATTGTTTATCAAATTGCATACTATTCCGATGCAGATTTAAATAGTACAAGGTTTTACATAACACTTTGTACTTTGTACTCACATTTACATTCAGATAACATTTTATTTTTAGTACAATATGGAAAATTACACAGCACAAGAGAGTGCAAAAATGCATCTTTGGAAAAAAAAATCGTGTGCTGTAGAAACCAAAAATAATACATTGTACTGTAACAAGGTAACACTATAATGCTACACTAAAGACTATCCACCTCACCAGACGTCCTGTCGCTCCTGTCAGTCTGGTCACAGATTTTCATTGACAACACACCTGATATTTTCCCAGGAGGAAAATCGTTTTGACGCCGCATCTATCCCCTGCATTGTTTTGCTGTGATATCATCACAAGAAGCCTCCATTGCAGCAAGCAGAGACATTTAGTCTTAAGGAAGATGATCATAGACTTTCCATCTCTATGCAAAAAATAATTCTTCAGTTGGATTCAGGAATGGAGAATATGGTTGAAGGAACTCCCATCAGCATTGGTGGACAGAAACCATTCCTTGATGGCATTTGTGCGGTGGAAAAAATTTGGCAAATCATGTCTAAACCTCTCTCATTCTCAGGAATAAGAACCTCTGTAGAGGGTGTCCAAGAGTGTCGAGAGATGCTGGGTGTATGGGCCAGTTTTGGGAATATGAGTACTCATTCTCAGATATTGCCACACACAGTGTTATATTGCCCCTACTGTAGCTGGGTAGCCTATGACATTTCAGCCACTTCTCCTGCCTTTGGCCAGACTGAAACTATCCTCATCCATGAACACAAGGGTGTGAGGGATTTCACTTCAGTTCCAGTATTCTCTAGATCCACTATACAGTAAACAAAGGATAACATCAGTTTCACTTTAGAATCATACAGTTATAGCAAAGTACAATTGTTCTCTGTTCTTCTCTGCAACTTGAATACTTATATACAGGCGATAATGAAGGAAAACCCATAACACTGTACAATACAGTACACCACTGCTTTCCTTGTACATACTGATACCGTACCTCCTTCACTCTGTCACAGTTTCTCTCAAATGATACCTTGTAAAGTCATTTCATTGTGATCAGAATGTCTCTTCAACACTCTATTGTAGAGATGCTGACAAAGTTGACATTTTGAAAGTCGTTATAGTGGTCTAAAATTGCACTCTCACTCTCCCTCAGTCTAATAGCATTATTTTCCATTACCGATCTCCTGCTCTTGCTAAGGTGTAAAAACTGCTCTTCTGCCACCAGCACAAGATAGTTGTCTAGTCCTATACTTTGGAATTCACAAATAGATCACATCATTATATATGTACTGTGTTGTACTGTGTACTGCATGTATTTCTTACAGCATGAGTTTCAGAGTTCTGTAGTTGCTGTATTGCTGTAACTGGAATACTGTAACATGAATATTTCCCATATTGAGTGAGTATATATCTGTTTTGGTACCGGGGAGAGCAATGATAAATGAAGACAATGTGGACTGGTTCACATTAGGCTGCACTCTGCAACCAGCCTCTGTCATTGTAAAGATGTGGTTATTGGCACGTTCCACAGTTGTGGCCCATATTTCCTCTGAGACAGCTCTTCTGCCTCTTCCTCTATACTGCTGTCTTTCCCTCACTACACCACCATGCATCTTTATTCATCTTCCATGAGCATGTAGCATTGCCCTGAGCATTGCCCCTCTTCATGGTTAACCTGGCCAGGTTCCAACATGTTCAGAAATTGTAGTCATTCTGTTGTGGTCAAGCTCTGTTGAATGTTTGTTTGTTTTGTATGTGGTCAAGCTGAATGTTTTTCCTGTTGGCTAACTTGGTAAGATGTGTGATTGGTTGATGGAAGAATGTGAGAAACTCCCCATTCATTAGTGAAATTCAAGTTTCACCTGATGGCCAATTTGCCATTTTAGCAGACATTACAAAAAATTCTATATCAATGATATTTATGAAATATATGCCTGAAGGATTTTGAAAACTGATTGGACTATTGTGTATGTGATGACTTACACAATGAAAGAATTCATACAGTATATTTTGGAGAGTATGTCTATTTCAGTAAGAAGCAACATATCAGTTTTGATCAGCAAGACATATGTATTTGATAATTGTGCAAATTGTAGACAATTGTACTTACTCATTTCTATAGATGTGCTAAAACCTGTGAAATTTGCTTAAAGGAATGAGAAATTCAAATCTGTTGCGAACAAGTGACCAGTGGTGTAGAACTTTTTGCATGTTGTTTTCAAAATATTATATATTATTTGAGAATTGGGCCAAAGCAAATGAGAAAAACTGTAATACCTTTATGGACTTTTGAACACTCTCTAGTTTCACAGACTGATACGTGATAGTATGCACCTGTCGATGACAAAGAGGAAGTGTGACGGAAGGCGTTTGCATTTTAATGACAAACCGCAAAAACTTAACCACACTGACTGAAACATAGAGACAGTATCTTTTTGTCTGCTTTTTACGGAAGGTTAGCGTTGTCAGTGTCACCCACATCCATTTACATGAATTTTCCATTTTGAGCCTGTGGAGGGTTTCAAAACTGTTCTGACGTTCTAAGCTCTGAGAAAAGGAGAGTCTGCCGTGTTCAATGGTAAGTCAACATTTTTTATAAAGACGCTATAGAAGGAAAAAAGAAAGATTACAAAAATGATTGAATCAGGTTTTTTTTTTTTTTTTTTTTTTTTTTTTTTTTTTTTTTTTTTTCAGTTGCTATTACAAAAATC
>CM040995.1:12639126-12675700 GCA_022985145.1 Pangasius djambal | reverse complement strand
CTTTGCAGGATCACAGGCCCAAAGTCACCCTTTTAAATGTACTAGAAACGGTACAGTGTAGTATATAAATGAAGCTCTAAAAGTCAATACATGAGGTGATTTATAGTCATTTCTCAATACTATTGCATAGATACTAAATGATATAATACTGCTTAACAAATGATATTGATATAGATAACAGGAAATTCCTCTATAGTAGGATGGGGTGCTAGTTGTGCAAATGTGAGGTATAACAGATGCAAATCTAGTGCTCACTTTCTTTAACAAGAATATCGGCTAGATCAGGCTTTGTTTTCACTTAAAGACCACATACAGTACGTTTCATACGTGATCATAATTTATTCACTTTTGACTAACTTTTTCCACAAGGGTTGGTTACAAAACAAATATTGTTGTGTTGTATATTGTTAATCTCTAAGGTTGAGATTAAAAAGAGGAAGAAACAGATTGCTTTCATTTCTTTAAACTGGGTTATTACGAATGTAGCACACCAGCCATGTAAACTATGGCAGGTACTTTGTACCAGACCAAATTAGAGGAAAGTGTGTAGCATGTCACCATGTCAGTTGTAATCGAGCGTGTGAGTACCTCTTTGTAGTTTAGCTGTTGTTGCTAATGATGATTCTGTTTCACAGTAATATCAGTTAGATTTGACAGGGCAGATCTAGCAGGGCAGAAATGTCATGAACTGGCAAAAATGGAAAATGTTTCATCCTTTGACAGTTTAATTTCATTTAAATTCACTGAGCTCTTCAGTACCACACATTCTATTGCCAATGGTTGTTGCATGGCTATTTGCTTGATTTTTATGTACCTGTTAGTGGCTGGAACACTTGAGCTCAATCATTAGGAGTGGTGTCCACATACTTTTGGTCCTGTAGTGTATATTTAATGTTAATGAACATGAAGTTTTCTTTTCAGTTCACTAGAAATTCATTAAATTATTTTTAATGTTTGTATTGTGTTCTCTGATAAAGACATAACACATAGTATATAATATATTAAATAATCACTTATAATAATTAATAGAATCATTGGGTCATTTGTATAATAAATTAAATAACAGATGATAAAATAAAATGACAATAAAATAAAATATAATAATATTTAATGACAGTCTGCCCTCTTGTGGTCATTTGATTGATTACAACTCTGCAGGTCATTGTGATGACTGGACATTGGGTGCCTGAGGCAGTTTTGGATAAAGGTAGAAAATCAATCAATCAACCAATAAAAGTGTTTTTTGGATCATGCTGCTTTGAAAACATTTAGTTTACTTAACTGTGCTACTGCTTCCACTGCACAGTTAACTTACTATGAGGAACAATTGCACTCATTTTACAGTCTCCTAATGGACTTAATGTTGTTGTGGTCATCAAAAATGCCATGCTTGCACAAAATAGATAGTCTTAAACACTCTACATACCTAATACATAATTAACTACAGCACTAGCACTTAATGCACGCTCAACGAACACAGCAAATCCACATTGTATATTTATGTTGGAATGTACTGTATACAGTCACTGACTCACTTTAATAGGAACACCTGCACATATGCATTATTTGTCAAGAGCTTCTGTTAATTTTCACATCGAACATCAGAATGGGGAAAAAGTGATCTCAGTGACTTTGAATGTGGCATGGTTGTTAGTACCAGACAGGCTGGTTTGAGTCAGAAACTGCTGCTCTCCTGGGGTTATCAAACACAACAGTCTCTAGAGTTTATACAGAATGGTTTCATGTAAAAAAAATAAAAAAAAAATAAAAAAAATAACATCCAGGGAGTGGAAACATCTTGCCGATGAAAGTGAGATGTCAGAGGAGAATGGCCAGATTGGTTCATGCTGATAGGAAATCTATGGTAACTCTTTCCAACCACTCTTTACAGCCATGCTGAGCAGAAAAGCATCTCAGCAAGTCAAACTTTGAGGTGGATGGGCTACAATAGCAAATGACACATCAGGTTCCACTCCTGTCAGTCAAGAATAGGAATCTAACGCTACAGTGGGTACAAGTTTACCAAAACTGGACAGTTGAAGATTGGAAAAAGACCCCGCTTTGGTTTGGCATGTTGTGCATTTGAGATGATGTTTTGCTCAGTACAGGTTAGAGTGGTTATCTGAGAGCCTTCCTATCAGCTTGAACCAGTCTGGCTATACTCCTCTGACCTGTATAATCTTTAATGCATTGTGTTTCTGCCACATGACTGACTGATTGGATAATTGCATGAACCTGTTCCTGTTAAAGTTGCCGGCGAGTATATAGCCTACCATATTTTGTAATTAAGCAATATCACGCGAGCAAGAGTGCAGTTATACCTCATATCTGAATGGCTGTGATTACCTATGGCTATTGCCCTATGGGGCCTATGACCAAATCACAACCGTGTTGATATTCAGTATAACCGCACTCTTGCTCATGTGATATTGCTTTTATACAACAGTTCTATAAACAAGAAATTAATATTGAGTAAGTAGCATTTTGGACACAATATGGCCAAATGTTCTATTTATTTTTGCTCCGCTAGCAGATATAGATCTCGATATAGATATAGATCACTTGCTTTGTAGCACATTGCCTAGTTTGCTAGCTCACATTGATTTGTACATTCCCATTAAAGGTGCTTTCAGTAAAATTGGCATCCCTTCTTCCTTTCCATCTTCTTCTGAAAAGCTTTCAGGTTTTAAGTCAAAAGTTATATTTCTGAAAAGTATCATTTGCCATGTCTGCTGATAATGTCACTAAATTGGGAGTTGAACCATGGAGTGATACACACAGTGAAACGTTCCAGTGCGGTTATAGTAAATATAAGCACTCTTGGAACACCGCTCGACCAATCATATTAGATAGATAGATAGATACTTTATTGATCCCGAGGGAAATTCTTGGAAATTATTAGTGGACCAGAACTAACTGTTGTATTAGGTATTATAATTATAATTATCTTTCTTCTTAGATGTAAATTCTTACCATATATATTATCAACTTCACCAGAAAAATTCCTCATTGCTGCCTCACAGCTCGAGGGTCCCCAGTTCAATCCTGAGCTCTGGTTTCCTGGCTGAAAATTCCAGCTTGGTCTGACCAAATACCAGCTGTCAAAGCACAGATTGAGCTGGTCAACCTGGTAAATGCTAATAGAAAGAAAACTACTGCTACTAATCCATTGTCATTGACAATAAGACAATTAGAAAAAGTCAGACATTTATTGCTCAGTTTAGTCAGGAATAAGGTAGCTGAAAAATCATTTTGGTCTACCAGCTCGAACAGGTCAGCCTGTGTTTTTGTAGCTGGTATTTGGTCAGGCCAAAATGGATTTTTCAGCAGGGTTACTGTTTGTGTGGAGCTTCACACATTGTCCCTGTGTCCCATGTGGGTTTCCTTCAGGTTCTCCATTTACCCCACCCCAAAAAACATGATGGTAGGTGATTGGCTACACTAAATTGCCCCAGGTGTGAATGAGTGTGTGAAAATGTGAACGTGTGTCCATTGTGTCCTATGATGGACTGGCATGTCATGCATTGTGTATTCCCTCTTCACACCCAGCGTTCCCGGGATAGAGGAAACCCTGACTACGGTCATGTAACTGAAGATCAGTAAATGCCTATTTAGTAAATGAAATCATACAGCCTTTTGATCTACATGTTTATAGAAAGTAAAGTACATTTGAATCTATGATATCCAATCTAGGATATTCTGGGGTATGGGGGTTTGAATCCCACCTCCGCCTTGTGCGCATGGAGTTTGCATTTTCTCCCTGTGCTTTGGGGATTTCCTCCCCCAGTCCAAAGACGTGTTGTAGGCTGATTGGCATTTTCAAATTGCACCCCCCACCCCCAATCCAGGGTGTGCTCCGAGCCCCCTGGGATAGGCTCCAGGCTCCCCGTGACCCTGTGTAAGATAAGTGGTACAGAAAATGGATGGATGTTGTCCTAGTCTTTGGTAGTTCTAAGCTTGCTCATAACAGCAGACAGCAGATTGATTGTGTAAAACAAAGGCTAAAAATCAAACCAAACCCATCTCAGCTTTCAGTTCATACAGTATATATTTGGATTGCTTTAGCTAAACGATTTTCAGTATGAATATTACTGAAAATATGCTAACGAAGGCCAAATGTCCTTGTCCTAATGCACTTAATAATGAAGTCTATTTAGTAAAATATAATGCTTTAACGGAACATTTGCATAATGGAAAAAGAATATATCTTAAAATGTGACTGATTTTTCTTTCTGTGGTTAATGAGAGATGAAAAAATGGGCTAACGATAGGAGGTATGCTTCGCCTAGTGAAAAGAATGTGTGTTGAATGGAATAATGGAAAGTTATCACTGTGAATCAAAGTTCTAGTTCTGATGACATTTTCTCTTTTTTTTCAAACAAAGGCAAAGAAACAGCAATAACAGGGAGTTTACATGCAGACCACATAACACTGCATCGGACAAGTCAAGCGTTGTTTGTGTTAATTATGTGTTGCGCGAGTAAAACCGATCTAATTAGTTTACATGTGACTATCTTTCAAAACAGCACCACTTTCTATCCTTTAACAATCACAGCCATGCTGCTATGGTGACGGAGATCTCCATAGCAACAGAGATGCTCACTCTTGTCCTGTAGTGGCCTCCTTTCACCACTCAGTGTCATCCTGATGCACACAGATTCAGTCTTTTCAGGTACTATTATGCTAAAATGTTCAAAAAAAAAAATTTCAGAAAGATTTTATATCATTCCCACAGGACACACAAAAATGAACAATCCATTGTGTTTATTAGAATGATAAAATATCCATGTCGATTTACAGATCAAAATAAGTCTGTGCACGCCAACATTTGAGTAGTGTGTGTATGTGTGTGTATAATTGAGAGAAATGTATACACAGATGATTTTTTTTTAATACAAAAAAAAGACATTTGCCTTGTACACTTGCATACATGTATCTTCTGTACACATGGATGAGAAAACAAGATGAAGTGTTGCTTCAAATGTCACTATTTCATCTATGTACAATTGTTTGAGTCACCATTCGGACCATTTTTGTCCTTTCAGTCTGAAATGTCACTCAATTCTGAGTCATCCAAAATTACAAAAAAAAAGGAACGAAACGAGGAAGAAAGTTTGTTTTCTTACTCCCTCAGGAAAATGTAGTTCAAGGTTCCTCGGTTCAAATCAATACTGGATGATTCAGACATTGCTTAGAAAAAACACTCCTTCTGTCACATGGTTGAGTAAACTAGCCGTCATTTCAGATCCCAAAAATAAAACACTCTTGTGCTTTTATATACAGTAGTGTTATTGATTTATGATCATGGTTCATTGCTGTGCCTTCCCGGAGTGAAGTACAGTGCCTCGAGTTGAGGTAACGATATGGCAGTTGTGGTAAAGGCCGGCTGAACAGATTTACCATACAACAGCACTTCCACCTTCAATGTAGCAGGCATGCTACACAAAAGGAAGTAAACACACTGGTTACATGATAACAGAAATACACTCCCAACTTGCTAAGAGTTTGAAAGAAAAGTTAAAAACAAAACACTACATTAATGACAAAGTCGATGCCTTTTGATACAAACAGCATCCTGTCGAATACAAAGTTACATTTTGGCACTTCAAGTTATGTTGTGTTGCAGAATTGATCAAACGAATCTTAGATTATGCTTAGACCTCGTGACAGAACAGACCAGAAAATTTTCCTTTATATACAATTTTGGAAAAATTTGCATTGCAATGGCACAGTACTGTATGCTTGGGTGTGATAATTATTCAACCCAATCAAGTATCACGGTTTTTGGTATATCTCAGTATTAACTTTACATTTTGAAATAGGGCAACTAAATACTTAACGTCTTGTAAGCAATTGCTAGAATATTTTAATACTGACTTGTTAAAGGAGCAGTTTGTAATTTTTGGGGACCAGAAAAATCCTGAAAAGAAAAACCCAAAAAAGATCAATTGTATGGCAGTATTGTAAATCACAGTTTTTCTATGTTATTTTCGATATTATACTGTATGATTTATATTATGTCTAGAAACACTTAACATTTACATACTGTACCTTTAAGAAGCTTAGACACTTCAGTAATTTAGAAATACTAATTGATCTGATTTTCCCCTAATGTGTTTTGTTCTTTAAAAAAACTTATCACATGTTTAAAGTTTGCCTAGCGACTCGGCTTTCAAGGAAAAAGGTGCCGCTGCTTTCCCATAATGGGGGCGGAGCTTATTTCTGGGTCAGAAAATAATAAACAGAAGCCTGAAATGAAAAACCTAGCCAGATCAATTGCATGGCAGTTTTCTGAATCACAGTTTTTTCTTGAATGTCTTTGAAATTATATGATTATTTCAGGTCTAAAAACACTTTTGAAAATGACATACTGCACCTTTAAGAGGATCATTTTGAGACTTCAGTACTTTATAAATACCGACTGATCTGATTTTCCCCCAGGTTTTTTTTTTTTTTCATAAAAAAAAGTCCACTTTAAAAATCAGATTATGTTTAAACATAATTTTTTTCCCCCATGCGATTTCATTATCCATACCAGGTCACCACAATGCCAACAGAATAGTTATTTCAGATTTACTTATCGTGGAATACTAAACAGCTGTATATTCTCACATCTGTAGTCGCCAGTGTTGCTCTATGCAGCTATTTCATGAAAGTATGTGAAGTGACTATGCAAATGCAGCATCATGAATGGAACTGCAGGTTCATGAACTTCTGACCTATGAGTGAAGGGTCATGGACCTGCATTCCATGTCCTCTACATTTTATTCCCTGCATTTTAAGCTCAGCTTATTTTAAGGTTTATTATTGCAGCTTGGGGCAATCACACTCAAGAAGCTTGTTCCAACTGAATTAATAATGTGCTCCCTTAATCAGCCTTGATCATTCTGCACGTGTGTGTGTGGGGGTGTGTGTGTGTGTGAAGCTGCAAGCCAGCAATCCTTCCAGCTGCATGTGAGCTCAAAGCAAATTTGATTTGTGTGTATGTGTGTGTGTAATCATACATTGTACTTTCACAGACTGCACTTTCACAGGTGTAGCATATGACAGTTTGTATTGGTGTATACTCCTCTGTGTGTGTGTGTGTGTGTGTGTGTGTGTGTGTGTGTGTGTGTGTGTGTGTGTGTGTGTGTGTGGTCGCACTCTCTTTAACCCTAGGCATATGACTCCAGTATTGCACATCTTTAAAGAATTAACCTTTAAAGAGTGGAACTAACCATGAATGCACCAGAGTGAATCTTCTCCCAAGAAGCAGGACACTTACAATGCAGGTGTTCTGTGTGTGAGCATGAGTGTGTGCATGTGTGTTTTCCTTGGAGCATGTTTGATTTCTGAACTTTTCAGTGAACACATGTGGATTACATATGCATTATGCAGATCAACCATATGTTAAGCAATATCTTACTGTTCTGTGTGAGTGTACTCCAGGAATTAATTTTTCAACAATTTTCATCTCAATCTCCTGCATATGTTTGTAGCATATGTGCAATTACCACAGAGAATAATTTTGAAATAATTTTCTGGGAAAAAAAAACAAAACAAACAAAACAGTTTACTCCAAACTGACTTATAATAAGTGTGTAATGAGAGTTGTTGAACTCTGTTGATAGCTGTTTAAAATACGCACCTACGTATATTATGCAAATTCAAATCAACAACTGATGCTCTAACTAGAAAGGTGTTACAATAAGAGAGACATGAAAGAATGTCATACCAAAGCTGTTCTTATATAGTTTTATCCGAGCTTCCTATGCTGGAGCTATATGGTAAAAACTAATTCTGGTTATTTACACTTTCCCAAAGGTTTTCCGGCATTCGTGTACCATCAGGCTGAAACTGAGGCACTTCTGTGTTTAATATGAGCTACATTTATTGTATTGGTAACACAAAAATCCCATTTATTGACTGCCTCAACAACTACCCTTAGACTTCCATTGTAAGTGAGTTTTCAGTAAAAAGATTGTCTGTTCCTTTCTTACTTTTTTTGATTCTAATCTGTGATACTTGCACATATGCAATATTTATATATTAGGATTGGATTATCCCGTTAATGTTTCTTTAACTCTGTAGTCTTATCTAACACACAATGCCTCCTTTCTGCTCCCATGCTGATGAAGCATTCATACATATGCGACCAACTTTTCAAATCTGACACGTCAACTTTTTGACGTTTTCTTTAAACAGGTGTCTTCTTATGATGAACCAAAATACAGATCCTATTAATGAGACAAACACAGAACAAAGCAACCAACAAAATGGGTTATAATACAGTACAGGCTGAAGAGTCTCTGGAACACTCAATATTTAATGACATCCCGTGCCGGTTAATCCAATCAGCGGTCCTCATTTGGCACAGTTTTTCTCAGCACCGTCGCTTATTTGTCCCTCTCTTCCCTTCAGATGAAGAGAGTTTAATTTTGTGTCTCTCCTTCTCTCAGCTGCTTAGCTAAACTCTGCACAGCAAATACGTCTATGTAGTCTATATAGTGTCCATATGAATATTCAGTCGAAGGTCAACACTGCGTTTTCTTTAGGACGGTTTTGTTTCTGTCCACAGTCCAGTTCAGAGCAGGTAATTCACTGTACAACTGTACACAAAAAAAAAAAAGGTTAAACATTTGGGAGTTCAAACACCTCATTCGCTTTCCGAGGGTTTCTTTCCTCTGCTTGAGAAGAATTGCTTGAAATTCTGCACTTCCATTTTTACCACTCTCTGTGTATCATCTCGCTCTGTCTTCCTTGCTCTCTCTTTCTCGCTCTGTCCCTCTGTAGCATAGCCTCACAGAAAATCTGAGTTAGCGGATGAACCGTGCTCATCCTCTCTCCCGTATTTTCCGCTCTGAAAACAAGCCCGCTTGCATGTGCAGTCAAGGAGATCCATTGCTCCCGTCTTATTCTATATGTCCTGCCAGCGTGAATACTGCTGATGTGTGGCACTGCATCGTGGGTCAGGAGCGGTGATGCTACTTAAGTGAGTTCAACACTGTAAAACAAAAAGCAATTTATAAAACCACAGAAAATGGGATAGGCTGAGGTATACACCACGGCTAGACTGCAGTGGGAATCGATGCCTCCGCGCTGTCTCTGCCGACCCTCGCTGAAAATGTTTTATTACAACCAGCAGCTCAGAAATCCCCAGTGAACGAGAACACGCCAGCACATTCTCTAAATGATGAGCGAGAGAGAATGAGAGAGAGTGTGTGTGCTGGGGAATAGATATGGACGTCATTAGCACTGCTGCAGTCACAAATGCTGCAGTTTGTTGCTGTACTCTTGCTTCTGATGAAGGACCTGCAGTATGTGTTAACACACAAAGCAAGACTGCAAGGGTGGACTGAGAAAGCTGTATGCGTGTGTGTGTGTGTGTGTGTGTGTGTTAGCTTGCACTCCTCTGCAGGAACTTCAGCTATGAGGCAGAGAGGAGGCCAATTCCATTTCAGTGATTGATCATAGCATGACAGGGATCCAGACAAGAACAAAAAGGAGCTCTGAAAGAGAGGGGAGAGAGACATCAAGAAAAAATGGAGAAGAACAGAAAGATGTTGGCCAGATCCTGCTGGCACTGCAGTAGCTCTGAAGCTTTACGCTCTGCACGTTTTCTCCTTCACCGCTTCCTTCTTTTTTTTGCAGATCTTTTCTTTCCCGTTTTCTTCACTGGCCTGACGGAGCACGCTCGCTGCCTCCCTTGCCCAGCAGGTGGCTGAAATCTGCCAGGTCCATGAGGCCACGAGAGCCATGCAGAACAGTGCGGGCGAGGCTAGCTGGATGCCCTGTGCCTGCTGCGTAGCGGTGTCCTGGGGTTGGCATGGCGTGGAAGACGTAGTTCTCATGGGTCCAGCGCAGAGCCTCGCCGGTGTACTCCATCTGTGTGCTGGGCGCCGACACCACCCGCCTCCTGTCAGGCGAGTCCTGAGGTGTCATTGGGTAGTTGTAGTCGCCCGCTGATTTGCGCAGCAGCGTGCCTGGGCGTGTTCCATGCTCACGGTACTTGGAGAGAGAAACATAGCGCTGGCGCTCGATGACATCTTCATGCCGCCTGTCGCCAAGGAGCTTAGAGCTGAGGAAGATGGCGGAGGGTGGTGGGGGAGGACACTGGGTGCCTACCGAGTTCAGGAAGGTCTGGCTCTGGTCCCAGCCGGAGCCTGAGTCAGAGAGGCGGAGCGAGGGCGCTGGGCGTTTCTGCTGCAGTGGAGTCTGCTCAGGTGTAGGCAGCAGTCCCGGGTCCAGATCCCCTGCCTTCGTCCAACCATTGGGCATCACAAAGAGTGTTTCACCCTGAGGGCGCGGCCGATCTGTCACGCTCAGCACTGAGCCACTGGTGCTTGGCCCCAGCATGCTGCGCTCCTTTTCGCTCTTTCGCTGGCTGCCTGAGGAGGAAGATTCACTTCGAGAGCAATGGCGGTGCTTCTGGCTCATAATCCAGCACACGGCCAAGCCAGAGAGCGCTGCCCCAGTGGAAAACGCGGAAACAGCTGCCACCACCAGCAGATTCAGAGTCACCAGGCTCTCTGGCTCGTCTGTGAAACTCTCATGCAGCAGACCTGCAGAGGGGGAAGGAGACAGGAGAAACAACTGCATTAACCTTCATGCTTAATTAATGTCAGAATGACCCATCTTAAATTTTTTTTTTTTTTACAAAAAGTGAGAATGGCATAAATCTGACTTTCTAAAATGGAGGCTCAAAATCCTATTTTAGTCCCTGCCTTGTATCCTCCATTTGTATTAAAACGGATACAGGAGTTTTTTTGTGTGACTGTTTTCATGGACATTAGCCACGTTTAAATGCAGACTGATAATCCATTAATAATTCAACTGATATGATTAAACTCATCTGTTTAATAATCCATTAAGTAGAAGAATAATTGCCATGCAAATGGTCTTACGGGAGAACAAAGTTTATGTTTCACACTGTAAAAATTTTTAAATCCTTGCGAGATTGGATGGGAAGTGGAATCAGTATCCAGTATTGCAATCTAATATTGCAAGACAAAGTCAGAGACAATTTCTTCTTCAATTTTTCTGAGACTGACATTTAAACTTATTCAAATCAAAATTGAGGCAACTGCAAAGGGCTAACGCGCGAAGCTATTTGGATTGACAAAAAATCTTTGCGTGTAAACAGAGACAAAGTTTAAACTGCTAATAAAATACATTAAATAGCCAAAAGTTTGCGGACAAGTGACCATCACACCCATATGTGGTTCTTCCCCAAACTGGTGCCACAAATTTGGAAGCACACAATTGTATAGAATGTCTTTGTAGGCTATAACATTACAATTTCCCTTAACTGGAACTAAGGGGCACAAACCTGTTCCAGCATGACAATGCCCCTGTGCACATTGTCATTATCACATGAAGACATGTTTTGCCATGGTTGGAGTGGAAGAACTCGAGTGTCCTGCACAGAGCCCTGACCTCAACCCCACTGAACACCTTTGAGATGAACTGGAACGATGACTGCCCCCCAGGCCTCCTCCCCCAACATCAGTGCCTGACCTCACTAATGTTCTTGTGGCTCAATAGGCAAATCCCCACAGCCACGCTCCAAAATGTAGTGGAAAGCCTTCCCAGAGGAGTGGAGGGTAACATCAAATTGGGACTAAATCTGGATTGGGATGTTCAACAAGCACGTGCTGTATGAATGTTATGGTCAGGTGTCTGCAAACCTTTGGCCATATAGTGTATGTATATACACTACTTGTTGGCCATATAGTGTATATAGTGTATGTATATAGTTTATTAGGAACACCTGCATCCCTGCTTATTCATGCAGTTATCCAGTCAGCAAATAATGTGGCAGCAGCACTATGCACAAAATCATGCAGATACAGGTCAAGAGCTTCAGTTAATGTTCACATCAAACATCAGAATTGGACAAATGTGATGTCAGTGACTGACGGGCTGGTTTGAGTATTTCAAAAACTGCTGATCTCCTCGGATTTTCCTACACAGCTATCTCTAGAGTTTACACAGAATGGTGGGAAAAACAAAAAAAAAAAAACATCCAGTGAGTGGCAGTTCTGCAGGCGGAAACATCTTGTTGAGAGGTCAGAGGAGAATGGCCAGACTGGCGCAAGCTGACAGGAAGGAAACAGTAACTCAAATAAGCACATAAGCACCCTTTACAACTGTGCTAAGCAGAAAAGCATCTCAAAAATCACTAATCACGCCTAACCCTGAGGTGGATGGGCAATGACAGTGGAAGACCACGTCGGGTTCCACTCCTGTCAGCCAAGAACAGGAATCTGAGGCTGTAGGCACAGGTATGTATATATATAGATTGGGTATCTTAACCTGAACTCTATACGTGTTGTACTATAAATTCAAGAGACATGGTCTTGACTGCAAAGTATGAAGAGAACATGAAGGTTAAATTCAAACTCCTCAATTTTTTACAACATTTTTTCCCCCCAAGAACTCTGGTATGACCTGTATCAACATGTTACATAACAATACCACTGTTTCCTAGGAACTACAATGTGAAAAAATAAATTTGTCAGTATCTATAAGCATTACTTTACAAAAGAGTTTAGAGAGAGGCAAGTGTGGGTTTCACACATTTTATGAAAATGCCAGCATTAGTGGAGCTTCAGCAAAATACTGACTTACTTAACCTTTAGATTACCAATTAAAAAGCAATCAACCATGAGAACTATTGACTGAGCAATCACCCTGCTTTATTAAGACAGCAGGCAATGCAAACTCCATCTATCAAGTGACTTGAAATTTCTATTCAAGTGATCAGCTATACAGAGCCAAGAACTATGCAGGAGCATGTCAGTGCACTCATGGAGAGAATACATTACCATAGACATGTCCCATTTCACAGTGTGGATTTCGGCCTTGAAAAATAAGTACTGGATCTTAAATTATTAATCAGTCTGCAACTAAACACTCAGAAATCTTGCCATTCTTGTGCGGTAAAGAAAATTGCCCTTGTCCATTATCATTTCTACTAATCTTTCTCAGATCTATTTACAAATTTACAGAAAAGACCAACACCTGAGTGTATGTTCACAATACTGTAGCAATACACTGAAATGTAATACTGTAGCTTTAAAATTATGTTTATAAATTCCAGGTTCTTTTTCATTTCCTCTGTCCTTGCCCCCCCCCCACCCCCACCCCCCCTCTGTCTCTCTCTCTCTCTCTCTCTCTCTCTCTCTCTGGCATTTCCTGTAATCTCTCCTCTCTGCCCTCCTGTGGGATGTCCTTGATTTTTGCCACCATTTTCTCAATCCCCTATCTCTTATCTCTTCTCCTCCCCTTGCTCAGTCCTGCTTCTGCTATACCCTGTGTGTGTGTGTGTGTGTGTGTGTGTGTGTGTGTGTGTCTGTGTGTGGGCTCTCTGGGCTGACGGCCTTAGAAATGAGAAGCTATACGGCATGACTGAGTTTCTATTCTGAATCCCATTATCACACATCCTGCCTGCTGATGGCTTTTGACTTCTGCCCTGCCGCAGTATGCTCCTGTTATCGATTCAGAGAACATATAATACCAATAAACCTTCAAGAAATGGTATTTTGTGAGGAATATATGAAATACAGCCACAGTGTGAGAGAAAATTGTCACAAAGTTAGTGCAATGAAAGTACACACAGACACCTACACACAGTGCAATCTACAAATGGGTGGTACGGGGGAAAGATGTGCATATGAAGAATAGTAGGGCATGTATAATGGTACAAAGAAATGTTCCCGCTGTTGAATGAACTCTAAATTAACTCCAGTCGGCCACGAATAAACACTTTCATTCAACAGTAAAGAGATATCTGTGTGTGATTCTGAGTCTGTATTATCTCTTCACACTCCTGTCTCTTTGTTGCTGTCTCTCACCACTCTCAAGTACCTTCAACCATCATCACCTTCCTCTTCACCTCAGTCGGAGGCCTCACTTCACAATATAGCTCTTTAGGGAGCAGCTGAAGCACACTAAGAGTCAACAGAGTATTACATAAAACTCACTCAGTCGCTCTTATTGTCATTCTGTCCTGCTACACACCTCTCTCTAACTCAGTTTTTTTTTATACACTTTTAACGCCGCGCTTGGTAGTGCGTCACTTGGTTATCAAAGGATGAAAGGACATGAGTTTTCAAGAACCTCAAAGAGTACACCCCCCCCCCCCCCCCCCCCGACAAAAACGAACAAAAGAGGAAAAGAAACAGGTTTAAAAACTGAAAAGACACATCCGCTTATGGTACCACAGTCAGTTGTGGAAGCTGAAACCTCTGTCTTGCTACATCTGTTCGCAAAGTCTAAAACCCCCTTTTTCGACATCAGACAACATCGAGACCCACACTCAAGAGAATTACATCTTGGTCCTCAGCCCACGTTCAAGGTCATGGACACAGCGACTCTTTGAAGTGAGGGTGCTCTTTGATGTGCAGAGGCCATAAGGACAGCTCTGTGGGCTGAGACTCCACTGTATCTTATATATTATGACGCTTTAATGGCAGTGCAGACTCCACATCGTCCCCATAAATCAGGCTATACAGACAGAGGTGACCATTTTTAGGCCGTAGCATTTCTTTGGCTGTCAGAGCCTCCAGGACGGAAGCAAGGCTGATGTGCGTTTGCTCTGGGTCATGGGCATGAAGCTCATGCCTCCAGCTTTGCTTACGTTTGGACTCAAATGAAAAATGTGTCCTTTTTCCCTTGCTAGAAGGGGTTTAAGATAAACCTTTCATTTTTCATGTAAGAGATTGTTTGCTGCTTGTTGTTTTCCTTGAAATGTGTCAAGATTTATTATGAAGTATAAGGTGCTTCTCAGTCCTAACAGATATGCTCCTGCCATTATGCGCACACAATCGCTTTGGGCCTTAACAGCACTAGGCCCTCTCATAGTAATAACATATGCTGTCCAATTATATTTTAAACATTTAAAATGAAAATGACTTCTGGAGAAAACCATATTACATTCTAAAAAATAATGGCTTTTCAACCCTGACTTCTTTCAGTTTATGAACACTGGACTATTAGGCCTAATATTATTTTAGTGCAATATTGGTCCATTATTTCTCTTCCTGTCTAAGCAGTGTAGCCACGGTACAGCTGTCTGATAAAATTAAGAGGCAAATGAATGCAAGGCAAGAAAATGAAATGAAGTGCATTTGTTAAATGCTACAGTGAGCTGGCAATCCACATCTTATGTTAAACATTTAGTGCTGTTAAACTGTACTCATTGGTTTGCTTATTCTAATAGGCTTTTCAATCCCAGGCCTTTTGTATCTTCACATTGCACAGCTCAATTCTTTCTTAATCGAGCTCACTCTATTTATTTAAATTTACAATCAGTGAAAAATTAAATAAACTGAATAAAAATGAATAAAATAAAACTCGATATATAAGGAATAAAACTCCACAGGGGCATGCTTTTCTATGATAAACAACCATGGGGATGTGTGATTACTATCCCAAAGTTGATTATTTTACAATAACACAAATCCAAAAGTGTTTTATTCCTCTTACACCACAGCAATTTGCTGACAGAAACATTTCTAGTTTATTTCATTTAAGAGCATCATGTCATACTTTTAATTTCATTTCTAGTTATGTTTAATGGGCTTTGTCTTGCAGTCTTTCAGTAAAGTCGTGTGTAAATGTTTTCATAGGCCATACCAAACTAAAAATTCCTATCAGATTTACAAATGTTTCAGTAAATCTGTGGCACGTTCACGCCATAGATGATGTGCATTTAGTGACATCCACAAAACTCTATGAAGGGCAAAGCTCTCAGAGAGTGGAAAGAAACAAAGTGATGACTAAATGTTGAAAGAGTGGCTCCTAAGGGCACAGAGCACTAAATTTTCCAGTAATGCAGCTCATCCATTGCAGCGAGTCAGCCACCACATGTTAACTCTACTCCTTTTATAAAGCGGCATTTGTTTAGTCTAGTCTTAATTTATAGATTTCTTTTGGATTGCTTTCTTTAAAGTCATTAATATGAAAGAAGAAGTTTCAAAAACGTTCATTACATCCATGTGTGCTGTTGAACTAAAGAAGCTATTTAAAACGGACAGTCTAATCCATATATACTAATTACACAATTTGACAAACTCAGAAGCTCTTGTAGGATACGAATGATTTTTTTGAATCAACCAGACTTCCATGAATACCATTTTCCTTGTGTAAATGCTCCTGCTAACGACAAACAATTAAATTAATTCATATTCATTTTGATAAATGAGGCCCAACATTGTGAAACGTCCATGAAACAAGTTCCTGTTATCACTTATTTTATAGCAGCTATAAACTTTTCCTCCCCTAACAGCCTCTCTTTTTTTATCCCTCTCTTGAAGTTAATAAGACAAAAAACTGCAGCTTGTCATGTTACTGATAAACTGAAAAGGCCTCCATCCTGAAGACTTTCCTGTGTTGGAAAACTTAAAAGAACAGCTTTACCTCTTACTGTTACAAAGTGCTGACTCCTTCCATAAATGTCAAATAAACATCTCCTCACAGAAGACTTCACCATGTCAACAATTACACACATTTTTAATCCGTTTATGTGGAGCGTCTCTCATACAAGCCACTGTGTAAGTTGCAATTATACAAATAATAACATTAGAATGAACACATTAATATAAACCTTGCAGCTCACACTACTGTCAGAGGCGCTGTCATAAGAAATTAATCAACACCTGATCATTCAGATTTTAGTATTCAACAGCGCTGTGAGGATAATGTAACGAACAATAACAAACTAGTGTTTGAATAATAATTAAGAAATTAATTTGGGATAGAATGCTAAAATGCTGCAAATAGGAAGGTAAATAACACCATAAATGTCCACTTTTCCGCTTTGTTTAACTTTTGGGATGTTCAGAAAGCCAGCATTTATGACCGGAAAACTTAATTTGGAACATAAGCTGCCTAACATTGAGAGCTGTATGAATTTGCTACGCTATTAAGAGCTTTAAAAACCAATAGGCGGATTTTAAAATCAATTCTAAATAAGGGAGCTAAATATGCACTTCTTGGAAGGAAGCTCATAAGCACTGAACTGCTTATCACCCTCCTTTTGTATATAAAGGCAGAGCAACTGATTAAAAAAAACCAAACACTCCCACTTAATCCACATTTATGGTTCTGTCTAAGACAGCATCCATTATAGAATAGTTATAATGGAACCATAGTGTATAGCCTTAATAACCTGGTCCATTAACTTTTCATTTATTTCGACACCGCATGCATTAAACACTAAATGTGCAAACAGTGCTCAAAGAAGTGCATCATTATGTTGGCACGAGACTTGCGTTCAGTTACTTAATTATAATTACTGACAAAATCAAAACACTTTTTTTCTGTTTTACTATTACTTTAGAAGTTTCGAATGTCATATTTAAGGCTTCAAAATCACTAAATCCACACGACAGTCCTAGATGTGTAAAATAACTACATGACCACTACAAATAATCTCTCGAACCGTTGTGGTTGATGTTTGTTTGTAAAATTTGTCCTTCACGGTACTTTTCACCTGTATATGGTTTTTATTTTTCACGTGACCACACATTATTCATGTGAGTTCGTGGGTCAAGTTCCAGGTCATAACATGGCGAAATGCACCTTCACGTATTTTTCACATGATCATATATTACTCACTTCTGTAAGGGTCAGGTCAAAATTTTGGTATTATGACAGTACTAACATGCATACAATATGATTTCGGTCAGTTTTTATTTCTCGGTCACATAAATTTCACCCAAATTGATTACTTTTTTCCTACATACACATTAAGTGTTTTACGTGTAAGTCAGAGGTAAAGTACTGTACAGTGTACAAGAAGGCATTTTATCTGCTTTTGCCATTACTTAAAATGCTGAAGTAATAAAGTAATACAAGATTAAAAATTTTAACATTTTAAGCTTTAAAGGTAGGTGTTTTAGTTCACCAAGAATAAAGGAGGAAAGTTTTTGTGTCTTTCTGTTTCTTGCTGATCCCAATCCCAACTGCTGGGAAGATTTCCTCAGCACTATAATCACCTCGGCAGGGCTAGCATGATAACAAGTTACGCCCTTCTGCTCAAGTGCCCTCAGAGCTCTGGATAGGAAGCCCCGCTGCTGTTTTGTTCCACTTCTGGAACTCATCTCAGAATGCTGAGACAATTTGGAAAGCTGCGACGGATTTGGAATTCACACTTCTGGATTGCAGACAAGGCCTGACAGAGAGAAGCTTTTAAAGCTTGTATTTTTTTATATATATTTTTGAAAGCACATTTGAATGGGAATTTAGGCTTTATATGGATTTGAAAAAAAAAAAAAAACTCATCTGTGTTTTCCTTACTTAAAAACAGACTGAAGACAATGTCTATGGTACATATAAGTGGTGTAACAGAACACCACTATCTCTAGTGCTCCAAATATTAATCTGTATTCAGATTTAAACCCTAAGTGGGTGTGGTCCAAACCAAAAGTTGGTAGAAAGGTAGAAATGCCAGCACTGTCTGCATGGTGTGTTAATTGTGCCTTTGAAAGTTCCTTAACCACAGCTAGATATGCAAGGTTCTGTTTTTTTATCATGCTTGCTCACATCTGACTACTGCATGAAAACAAAACCCTGCCACATTTCTTTTTTCTCTGTTGCATCCTGATGCACACCTCTAGTCTTAACAAGATGCCCTGTGAACCTTTCCAGCAAGCTTTCTAAAAAATCTGTTTAGAACACCTTATCTGTTCATTCTGAATAATGTATGAATCATCTACGGTTACACCTCTTGTAAATTCAGATATACAGTTACAGGAAGTTGGTTTAAACGAACAAGTGCTGAATGTTACTAGGCTGTAATCCATTTCTGCTGTATTTAAATGGACACTGAGGAAAGTGTTGTACCACCTTTTCTTGCAGCATGTAAACAATCAGCAGCATGTAAATGTTGCCATGGCAAGAGCATTTATGTTTTGCACATATAGCGCAATGCTACTAAACACTACTTCAAAGATCTAGTTCATTTTTTTTTTATCACCTCTAGTCTTGCTGACTATCTTTCTATTTCATCAACTCAGTGTTAGTGCCATTGATTAAAAATAGTACTAATGACCTATAAAGCACTGAATGCTCTCACCTACAGGATCAGAGAAAAGTTTTGGTCTATTATGATCCACTACATCCTGCTTTGATCAAAATTCAATTCAATTCTATTCAATTTTATTTGTATAGCGCTTTTAACAATGAATATTGTCTCAAAGCAGCTTTACAGAAAATAAGAAACAGAAAAACATGCAAACAGAAACAAAAACACACAAACAGTCCTACATGTTAGACAAAATTATCCCTAGTGAGCAAGCCTGAGGTGACTGAGGCAACTGTGGCAAGGAAAAACTCCCTTAGATGATATGAGGAAGAAACCTTGAGAGGAACCAGACTCAAAAGGGAACCCATCCTCATTTGGGTGACACTGGAGAATGTGATAGAACAATGTCCTTTCTGCATTTATGATCAAAAGGTGCAGGTTCTTTATTAGTACCTACAAGAATTAAAACCACAGTAGTGGACAGAGCTGTTTCTTGTTTTCCACACAATCCCCCACCCCCCAGCTAGAATAACTTTTCAACACAGTCTCAGGCTTTAAATCTAATCTGAAAACCTATTTGTTTAGTCACAGCTTTTGTTAAATAGCGTTTCTTGTAAGTAAAATGTGCAGATCTGGGCGGGGGGTTCATAGAAGGTTATGGCAAACTGGGATGGTTTGGATTCCTTTAAGGCATCATTGCTTTCAATGCCTCAATAGACTTTTAATTTTTTTATTATAGATCACTGGGTTTTTAATACGAGTCATTGAGCATGCATGCTTTTTAAAAGAGTTAGCAGCTGGTTTAATCCATCACTATGCCATGACAGCAAAAGTTGAGAAGAAAACTTGCAAGAGAACATTTTGCTGGGCTTTGCAGTATGCTGCCTTTGTTGCTGGCAGTAGTCCAGTTTTCTGTTGCTGCGCCACTAAAAAACATGCAATATCTTTGTCCTGTCTACAATCCTAATGTCAATTGTCATTTTTCATAAGCAAAGAAGACTGTGCAGAGGCAATATGGTAATCTTTTTTTCCATGCAGCGATGTTTCTCATTGCTGATATTGAACTGGATTTTACATTTCCTCCACCACCATAAAATCCAGCATCTTTAACTAACCTTCACAATGGAATTCTATGCAACACATACACTTCCTATTAACTACATGAGCTCACTGCAAATTGTATAACATTAAAAGAGACGTGGTACATGGGATTCGAAACATTAGAATGTGGACTTTTTTTTTGCCTTTTTGCATTATAAAACTTTTCAAATAGCATTCAGAAAGGGAAATTCATTGTGACAGCCTGATTGTTTACTGAGTTCAGTGAAAAATACTTTAACCTGTTCTCCCTGTGATTTTTCACATAACTTCTCCCACTGTTACTAAACTTATACTCTGTAGCTTACCATTCGCTCTCTTACACTTCTGTATGTCACTTTCTATCTCTCTCTGTCTGTCTCTCTTTGTTTCTCTCTCTTCCCCCAAGAGTGGTTAATCCATCTTGTTGCAGACTGCTGTCAGTTGTAAAAAAGGCTTGTGCAGGGCAGCTTCATCTAGCAGAGGGCGGACAGGATGAACAGGGCAAAGTGGGAACTGTGTGTTTGTTTGGATATAAGGGGAGATCATATGACCTACATACATTCTGCCAGTTTGGTGCCAGAGTTAAACGTTGCAAAGATAAGTAAGGAATAAAACATGATAGGTTACGCGGTTATAGAAAAATATGATCAATGTGATGAGGTGTGTTATTGTTTCCACCATGGCTTATTTTCCTTTAGCAACGCATCCCGTTCTTATTCCTCTTAGACCACGGCAATTTGCCAGCACTAACAATTTTTATTTATTTGGAAGAATTGCACGAAATACATTTTATCAGTGTGTACAATTAATGCTGTGTCTGTGAAACAAGTTAGTTCCTGCTATCCCAACAGCTCTTTCTTGAAGTTAATAAAATGCATTTTGAAAAAAAATAAAAAAAAACACAGCTTGTCATGTTACCAAGAAGCTAAAAAGCCTAAAGACTCTCCTGTGGCAGAAAGCTCCACAATTATAATCGCCTTACAGAAAACTCCACAATTATATCTCCTTACAGAAAGCTCCACAATTACATGTTTTTATTAAATAACAGCATGTTCTGCTTTAAAAATTCGTTTATTCGTACACTTAGATTTGTGGAACATCCACTGTGAATGAGTTGTTACTATAGAAACAAATTATTAGAACATATTAGAACAAGCACATTATATAAACCTGTGGTGTGTACTACAGCCAGCACTACTGTCAGAGTTATGCTGTTGCAGCGATGTAGTATAATGATAATATTTAACTGTGTGTGTTACATACTGTCTCCCATGCAGATGATCAAAGCCATTATGTGGTATGAACAGTTCACCATACTCTGCTTGGAATACACTACCCAGTCCTATGCAATACTATGATAAACTGAAACAACTCACCATCACAGTCTCCAAGATGTGTAGTGTTCCCATACTCAACATCCTGCACAAATGGTAGTCTACATAAAAAAAATAAACACACATGTTGAACAAGTACTGAAATTATGACCACAACTTATGATGTGTTGAGCCTCACCTGGTACCAGGTCTGAGGAGAGAACAAGTGCTTCCTCTGGTCCAGCCACAGTAAGGATCTCTAGAGGAGATACAGTTCCTACACACACACATGCGCACACACACAACATAACAACTCCGATATAAACTCTGAAGTATTAGCCATCATCTGCAAACACAACATTATAACAACTGAATGCAACACAGATAAATGTCAGTGAGAAATGTCACAGACACACCCATATTTGTCTTACTATCCTTGGGCGTTATATGTCAATCTTTTAGTAAAAATGTTTGCGTAAGCCAAACCAAACTTTTCCGTCAGATTTACAAAAGTTTCGGAAACACTAATTTTCTTTGTACTCATATATGTATGTCGGTCACCCGTAAACTGCAAAGTGTGTTCCCGACACAGCTCATTTGCTTGTAGTGACATAAAACTCCATAAAAGCAAATGCATAGACATCTGGGAGCATGAAATGAATACTACAGTGACAGAGACGGCAGCAAAGCAGAGAGGAAGTTATTTTGACTCACTTCTATGCCAATAAAAATATTCAGCAGTGTAACAGCACCTGACCAGGTCAAAATTTAGAGACATAAAAGTGAATTAGGTCTGAATTTGGTGAAATGATGTGACAACGAAGGAGAAAAAAAGATCTATGCTGTACCCAGGTGATCATGCACACCAATCACACCAGGCAAAACTGCTATTTTAAAATAGTTTAGTGTCACGGCCAATGTGCTGGAAATGCTGCACAGCATTAAAGAGAGATGCCGTGCCAAATGGAACCAAATTATAAAAAAAAAAAAGTCAGATTTCATACTGATGTGCACTAAATCTTACTTTAGCTGAGTCATTTGTTTATGGTTTGCAGCTATGCACAGACAGAGCAGCCCATCCTCCGTTTATACGCTATCATTTATTTTTATTATAACTGAATGAGTTTTATTTGTCTTAATTTATGGGTTTGTGTTAGCTCGCTTTTTAATATTCTTTAATTAATGCCAATAATATAAAACAACTGGGTTTCAGTAAATTTTCTTTATGGTACTCTTAATTCCTGACCTAGTGATCTACCATGAGCATGTGTTTTTGACAGACTTCAAAGCACTTCTGTAAATCGCTCTGGATAAGGATGTCTGCTAAATGCTGTAAATGTAATTAAAAATAAGCAATTTAAACTTGGCAGTATAATCTAATATAAAAGTGCAGTAATCAATGCAAATTATATGATTTGAAGTCAGTCAAGTCGGGGTTTACATTACTTAGTATTATGCGTAAATTTACACACACTCAGGAGCACGAGTAGAATATGAACATTTTTCAGAAATTACTCAGAAATACTTTTATGAATACCAAATTTCTTATGTAAACGCTCCAGCTTGATAATTCATGCCCCTGGTGGGTATGTTCCACTGCTATTTAATGCTTTGCCTATGTGGCAGCATTACAGGTACAGTAAGGAAACAGTTTTCTTTGTGAGGACAAGCCAAATGTCCCTACAAGGTCAAAACTGTTAGATATTAAAAACATGTCCACACACACACACACACAGACACGACCATACTACAGGTCAGTGCCTGACCGCAAGGTGAATTACAGCCTCATCTAAAGTGCTGGATACATTACGTGTTTGTGTGCCCATATGTGTGTATGTATACTACTGCAACACAAATAATTATGACTGGATTTGGAATCTCCCAACATGCTGTGCAGAAATACCAGTGAGGCAGGGGCTAAAAGGCGATTAACCAGCATGGAACTTATTAATAATGTGGATCAAAAACACTAGTTCAGGCCTGCGCCAAAGCTAGCATGCAGGAACATGCCAGAGAAAGTGTGTGTGTGTGTGTGTGTGTGTGTGTGAGTGTGATGGGGGTCAAATCATAGGATTTCAGATGCTGATAAAGCAAAAGCTATTTTGGTAGAACAGTGAAAAATTGGAACATTAAAAAATGGGGGGTGAGGATGTGTGTGTACGTGTGTGAGAGAGATAGGCAGAGTGTGTATGTGTGTATACTCACTTCATACAGCGGGAATGCAGTTGGCAGCGGGCTACAGGCAGCCTCACCACACAAGAGTGGAAAGCTAACAAAAGAGTATGACTCTGTCTGTCTAGGGTGAGAGACAACGGCTGGCGTGCCTGGACAGAATCGTCGCCGCACCTACACACACCAAACAAACAGTTAACACCGATTGAAAAAGATTTACTTAAAAACAAATCACACAACACTAACTATGCTAAGCAAGTGCTTATTAACACTCAAACTGCACAACTTAATATAGGCAACAATTTATTACCACTGATAGATACCTATTCCTAAACACTTATTCATTCATCTGCAGTATGCGCTTTATACTGGTCAGGATCGCGGCGGATCTGCAGCGTATTCCAGGAACACTGGGGACAAGTTGAGGGAATTCAGCACTGATGGGATGTCAGTCCATCCCCGTGCTCCATGCACACACACACATACACACACTCATTAACGCCCATGGGAAATTTAGCATAGTCAATCCGCCTACCAGCATGTTTTTGGACAGTGGAAGGAAACCGGCTAACCCAAGGAAAACCCATGCAGACACAGGGAGAAACTCCATACAGACGGCAAGCTCCAGATCAAACCGGGGACCCTGGAGTTGTAAGGTGGCAACACCACCCACTGCACCATAGTTATTATTGACTTCTTACGGTTATTAGACTTCGACCTAATGTGTACTGTCAGTAGAACTTTAAATAAAAAGCTCTATGGTTTCAATAAACATCCTTTTATCATTGTACACCTTTATAGCAAACAATGAGTCTAATATTTGTCTAGATGGGTTTTGTTCATAATATAAATCTACCCTGAGGTGGTCTGTGGAATTTATTTTACAGTTAAAAGACTGCAAAAAGTTTAAGAATCCTGCATTTATCGTGTATTTACACTCCTGAAAACCTACAGGAACTACTTCTAAACCAGCCACCAAACCAAGCACCTATTAATACTCATAAATACATAATCAAAACATTCATAAACCCCTACACAAACCAAACACCTATAAAATATTCATAAACCTCTTTATGAAACCTAGCCAAAACACCTATTAACATTCATAAAGGCACAAAACAAACCACAACACGCATAAACACAAATGGTTATTTCTGTATGGTCATAAATTTTACTTAACTATTTTAATTGTCCTATTTAAGCTGAAATATTTGTGCTATGTTAATATTTACGTTGCAAAGCCTGTGGGAATCAGTTAACATTTACACCAGTTTTTGCAGGAGTGTAAACACTGGGGTGTTTGTGAGAATATTTGTTTCTCTGAGGGTGATATGGAGAAACTGGTACAGCCTTTCATCTTCAAACAGCAGGTAGGTTTTATGTTTTCATCTACCATAGACGCACACACACACGCGCGCGCACACACACACACACACCGGTGAAAGCTATTTGAATGTGTTACCTCTTTTTTGTTTTGGGTGACATGTTTTTATTTGGTCTGCTGTTCATTTATGAATAAATTGTCTATGGAGGGCTTTTGAAGTAGTACTTTTCACTCCACAATGGGTCTACTGCTCAATATCAATGTGTAATACATCAAATTTCACATATTCTGTCTAAAAGTATTAAACTAATAAAATAAAAGATGAAAGGTCTAAATGCCCTAATACAGTTCCTATTGCGATATGTAGTGCATTGGGCTCCAGTGTAATAGGAAGCACAGTGCAACAACTAAACACAATGTGCTAGCACACAAGAGTGCTACAAATATTGGTTACAAAGCAGTTGAACTACAAATGATAGTCATAATGTCTAATCATAAACACTAATAACAATAAGGTGCATTAGAATCACATGGTTAAAGAGAGAGACATATTCAGTCACTGTGAAACAGCAACACACAGCATTAAAATATGAACTTTGAAATTTCAATTATATTTGAAGAGCCTATTCAGGCTTCGTTACGCAGATTTGAATTGTGGGTCTAAGGGAAAACTCATTGAAACAGCCAATTACTAAACAGATCATATAATCAACATCTATAAACACCTTCCCAAAACATTCATAGCACCCTAGACATAACAAAACATAACCTGCATAAACACCAGATATGTAACTGTATCTGTAACTGTTTAGTGCTCCAAATATCTGTATCTGTATTTAGATTTCACTTGGAAGTAGATGTGGTGTACACTAAAAGTGATTTTTTTAAAAAATCAAATGTGAATTTAAAATGTGAGTTACACAACTAAACCCCCAGAAGAAGAACCGGGGACAATAGAGCTGTCAATGAAAGTCATTTTTCATTCACAAAATATAACAGTCTACTTCTTTCAAGTTCATAACTGGTCTCTAAATGGCCCAGTACACCTTTCTGACAAGCTTTGTACCTAAGGTGACTGAGTAACCATTCTATGCTTTAAAACAATGTCTTTCCCAAATCATAGATCCATACTTAATTTTTTGGGTTTGTTTTATTCCAGATCAGAAAAGTTCACTAGACACATTATCAGAATCTACTATGAAGCTGGGACAGAGTCCTGCTGCTTGTCATGATCCTTCAAGGTTCATTTCATTATAATATCCTTGTGATTTCCCAGGAAGATTTTCATTTAATAACAACGATGAACGGTGAAAGCCAGCTATATGCTGTCCTGTGCACAGTGTGTGGTCTGCGTGGGTTATATGGAAAAGAGGCTCTATAAATAAAAGCATATTTCTTTTGTGAGTTTCAGGCCAGTTTGTACAGAAATATGGACTGGAGCTCTGTAAGGCAGTATTTATGCCAGGATACTGGAGCAACAGTGACTGAGGATAGAAAAAAATTAATATTATTCCTCCTATTCATATTTGTATTTGTATCTGTATCTGTGAACACATGAATTCTGAATAATGTACTGTATCGTATTCAGTTACATCACTAATAAATTGAATATATTCATAAACCCCTTCATGAAGCAAACACCTGTTAACACTCATAATCACCAACCCAATATGTTGTCATAAGGCCCTACATGAACCAAATACTTACTAACCCTTAAAAACACTGATCCAAAACAGGGATAAACCACTTCATAAACACACAACCTACATATTAACATCCCAGAACATGCATAAATACCTACTCCAAGCAAACACTTTTTAATATTCATAAATGTCTACAGATGAGAAGACTGTAACACAGTAATTGTAGTTCACTGTAACACCAGAATATTTTCACAGATAACATAAACCAAAAATGTGAAAAAGTGACAAATGTTTGCCTAACGCCGAATAGGTAAAAAAGTGAAAGCAAACTATCACAATGAAAGTGTTACCTTTCAGGATTATAGCCCTCTAATTCCTCCAGAAAGACATTGGTGCTGGAATAAGGGTTGTCTCTGCCAGGTGTGATGAGAAATTTCAGAACCGTTCCCCTGGTGGACCCGAGGAACACTACAGTGCGGTTCCTGTGTGGTCCTGCCTCTGTATCCACCACCATGGTGTTCAGCTGGTACCTGCGATGAAAGAAGGAAGGGTAAATAAAGCATAAATAAGATTTATGTAATAATGCATTTAATGGCATACAACGTAGTCAAACAAATTGTTACATAAATGTTTTTTTTTTTCGTTCAGAGTGCCAATTAAAGGCTCAAATAAGCAGAATGGTTATGACACAACATTATGTGCTGAAAGCACTTAACATGACAGAACCGATGACAAGGACAGCCAAGACAGAAAACTCTACAACTCCAAAGCAGCAGCTTTTCAAGAGAGAAATATACATATAACACATACTTGGCAGGTAGATTGACAAGTAAATGTAGTTTCTAAAGCTTTATAAAAGATTGAAAAGCACAAAGAGAGAAACAAAACACTAGCTTGTAGTTTAAATAAATTGCTTAAATTGTCAAAAGCAAACTGTGATGTATGTGAAAGTTATATCAGTCTCACTGACATTTCCAGTTACATAAAAGACAGCCTTTTCTGTCATATATACAGGCACAGTACAGTGGAATTCCTTTCTCTGCATACAGTTTACATAAGTCTTGCAGAATCTGTAAAATGTTTAAAAAAAAAAAATAAGAGGGATCATAAAAAATTCATTTTGTTTTTATTTAATACTGCCCTGAATAAGCTATTTCACATAGCAGATGTTTACACATGATGCACAAGACAAAATAATAACTGAATTTACATAAATGAACCAGTTCAAACATTTACACACACTTGATTCTTAACGTGTGTTGTTACCTGGACGATCAGTGACGGTTTTTTAATGTTTTGTGATAGTTGTTCACGAGTCCCTTGTTTGTCCTGAGCAGTTAAACTGCCCACTGTTCTGAAAAATCTTCAGGTATTGCACATTATTTTGTTTTCCAGCATGTTCTGCATATATTACCTCTTTCCAAAAGCGGCTATATGGTGTTGAGACATTTTTTCACACTTAGGACAACTGAGGGACTCATACACAAATATTACAAAAGGTGCAAATATTCATTGTTTCTCAACACGATACATTAAGAGCCAGGGGGATGTAAAATTTTGAACAGGATGATCAGTGTAAATTGTTATTCTAGGAAACTTGTTGTTGTTGTTGTTATTGTTGTCTTCTGGGAAACATGTAAAAGTACTAATTGAAAAAAGTACGATCTTTAGCCAAAATAATAGGTGTATATAAACTTATGACCCCAACTGTATCTGAAAGGACTGGGGCCAGAGCACAGGGTCAGGCATGATATGTCACCTCTGGAAAAGTTTAGGTTTGAGCTCAGGGTATTCTGATCAATAGCCCAGACCTCTACTTGTTGAATTTTACTTACCTGACTCATTTGATCAATAGACAAATTACCGCATTGTCCTTACAAGTTCTCACAATGGCTTACATGCTACTACTGCACCCTGGTACATGTTTCTCAATGACCAAAGCTCCCCTATTTTCCTTACGCCATTAGAACAAATCTTTAAATACATTTACTGAAGTTAAATTTTATTACAAACTGCTTAATAGAGTTATGAAATAACAGAAGTTTGAGAGAAACACTATACCTAAAGTTCTTCCTAATTAACTTCCTATACATTCCCATCTCTCCCTTTTTCTACTCATGATAGAGCTTCCACTTCCACCATTTCCCCATCTCTCTACCAATACTTACGCTAACAATCTTCTACCCAAGACCCTTCAATTGGGGCTGGCTGGCTAACAAACAAAAAAAAAAAAGCAGAAGCCCAAGTTCTCAGAGTGCCCCCCCCATTTCAGTTCCACACTCACTCTCCATGCAATGTAGTTTTCGCATTTGCAAACACATACCCTATGTTCATACTAGTGAGCAATAAAGCAACAGGAGACCATTACTTTTCTAAGTATGGGGAAGATACGGAGCTATCATTTCAGTGACAACAGCAAGTGAAAAACTGATTCAATTCTATGTAAATTAACTATGATATGGAAAAGCGACAAATCCAAATGAATGAATTCAAATGTTTCCACAGACCAGTCCTATGATGCGTGTGTTCCAACGTTTTTTTTTTTTTGTCCCCCAATCACAACCTTAGTTCCTACATGCAATTAGTTCCCATTTACTGTTTGAGGTACAGAAAAAGGTTTCATCTTAGCCTGTCATATACAACCTCACAGTAAATGTTAGCGCCTCTGGTGAGTGAGTGTAGCTAGAATAGTTCGAAACTAGTGTGAATCCTAGCATGTAACAACCAATTTGCACATAAATAAGTGAGTTATTGAAGAGAGTTAATGTATAGCTACTACTGTTTTTCATCAGAAGTAAAAAAAAATAATGCACAATGCACGCCCAAAAGCGAGTTGTTGCTTGTTAGTGTGAACTTAAGGTCAAACACAAATTTCAGGGTAAACTCTCCTTGGGAACACCAAGGCACAAAATCGATATATATTCAGATCAGTGAAAACACTACAAACACTGCAGAGCTTTCCTCTACATATCTGTATCGTTCTCTACTGAGTGAGAAATGAACCCAAAATGTCATTTTCTACAGACAATATCATGTGAAAAGTCAGAGTAATGAAAATGATAGCAGCGATGAAAGTCTGCTGTACAGTGGAGAAGGTTGGAGGAAACAGTGGGAAAGAAAGAAGAGAGAACAGAGATTGAGTTAGATATAGAGATAGAGGAGTTGGAATGGAAGAAGTGCTCTCTCACAAGGAGGCCAACAGTCTCTAATGAAATCCCAGTTACACTAGCTGAACATGTCATCTCCCACAATTTAAAGTACAAGAGATATAGAAGATTTTTCCAACACTGTTAGAGAACATTGCGTGTGATGTAGACAAAATTTCCTCACCGAATACAAATGAGACAACAGTTCTTACATTGTTCCTTTCTTTATAAGTGGACCAATTACATTTTTGCCTGCTATGGACAAAAAATTCATTATGTTTATTTTTTACAAGCAATTTCCATTCATTCATTCATTCATTCATTCATATCAAAGATTGATTTATATTTTATGGTCACACACATTTCTCCTTTTTTCCTATCTGTATGAAGTACAAAGTAAAGAAATAATTCACTGCATTGCTATAGTTTTCACGGACTAATGCATATAACACGGATGTCAGCACACATATTGTGACAGCTGTGCTCTCAATTAATCTGTGCAGTGTGAAAAACAAGGTTTGTTGAAATTTATATGCTAAGTATGCATTAATATTATGTGAATATTTCATTTTGAGGAGAGTGTTTATGGTTACGGAGCCAATGTTTCACTTTATGTGGATTTGCAAAACGTGTGTATAATTTTGAGATCATTTGAAACACAATGAGCCGCTGTTTACAGTAATGTGTGTAAGCGAGGGAGAAAAATGGTAAAACAACATACAGTAAAACAACACCAAGGGTACAACTTCTGGTAATGATTCTAAACAATATGAATATGAATATTTCATTGAGGCAGCCAGATGAAACGAGTATCAACAATATTCTTTTTACATGGTAAGGAAAATGTGTCACATGCTACCATGAACGCATTTAATAACAAGTGACTGCTAAAGTAGCCCTCAGCTATATTCTCACAGCAAACACATTTGCATAATTCAATATTAATTTTGGGGTTATTCCATGGAGAATGTGATATGGAAGTTCTAAGATTAATGTTAGAGCATAATCAAGGTTGATTTGCACCATCCATAACCAAGACTCAAGCTCATTCTGATACAACATGCAACATGTCAATGTACTGTGTTATATTATTATTATTATTATAATACCACAGGACTGTTTTCTTCTCCAGACTGACAGGGAAAAAGTTTGTATAATTTTCTCTAACAGCAGCTTTAAAAGTAGTTCCAGCTGCAAAGCAAATCGCAGGTTTACATTAATGTGATCATTCTAATATGGTATAATTTCTATATCATTAACTCATTCACAGGGACTTGTATGGTGGACACATTGCATAATCAAAGCTTAACAATAAAGTAATTTTAAAAACGTGGTGTTCTTTAACAAAGAAAAAGGTATAACCGTTAATATGGTGAGGTTTTGTGTAATCTCTTCTGGCATGTCTTCTGAGATGATGTTTATTTAATATTTATAGAAGGCGTCTCCAGTGTAAGCGCTTTGTAAAGGCCGGTAGGTTTTCCGCTACAGAAAAGTCTTTAGAACAGAGGATGTTGCGATTTACAGTTTCTCGGTAACATGACAACTTGCATCTTTTTCTTATTAAGATAGGCTGGTGAGGGATTTACTGTTTATATTTGCTATAAGATAAGTGTTAATAGGAACTTGCTTGTCTTACATATGCGCCACAACATTAAATGTAAATGTAGTAGGCATGTCATCCACAGTATCAATAAGTTAAAAATTGTAATTGCTGTCACACTGCCATACAAGGAATAAAACATTTTAAATCAAAAATCTGGGTGGTAGATACACATCGCATCACTTCACACCATCTGTCTTGGATTACTTTCCTATAAGATTCCTTACTTATGCATTTCCAACTGTGTTACTGTATCTCTTTGACTGTCACTTGTATTCCAACCCCAGAAAAGGTCCGATTACATGCCGTTTTTATTTATTACCTTAAACCACTGCCCTGGAATCAATGTAAATTTTAGAGTTTGAACAGGTGGACTTTGATTTGGGTAAACTAGCTGTTTAATTTTTTTTTTCCTCTTTCGGCTGCTCCTGTTCAGGGTTCGCCACAGTGGATCAAATGTCCGCATATTGATTCTGGCACAAGTTTTACGCCAGATGCCCTTCCTGACGCGATGCAACCCTTCCCATTTCCGGGCTTGGGACCGGCACTGAGAGTGCACTGGCTTGTGTGGTAAACTAACAGTTTAATAAACGCACAAAATAGCCATCAATGCTGTTAAACCCAGAAATTCTATATAAAGAAAAAGAACAACATTTAATGAACAGGATGAAACTCATACAGTAATGGTAGTGCACTATAGATGAATGAGATTTTGCTATGACTTTAGGGTCACATTCACTATTTATAAGCATCGAAATCGTGTGTTATAATGCCTGATAAGGACAACATTGTTATTCATGGAAGCATTATAACATTTCCACCCCTGAGAGCATTTCAATCAAAATTCAGTTGGCTTGGCTAAATGAAGTACCTTTCATTTTTAGAAAGAAAAAAAAAAGACTTTTTCTTCTACTTTCCACAGCACTCAGAGGCCAGAGGCAAATAGCTGTCAAATTGCTCTTGGCAGCATTTTCCAGCTCTGATTTACAATTTCATCTACACTCTTACATTGTTAGTCAGGCTATATGCATGAAGGGTTTCATCATGCTTGCATGAGTAAGACTAGGCCAGCTGCCCACAATTTTGAATCTCTAACCATACTCTGCCTCAAGGTAGGCATTTTATATGTGACCTTCATATTAGCATTTCTGAGCTCTACAAACATAGAGGCAAAATGAAACTGTTGGTGAGTATGTTTTTTTCTTCCTGTGATGGCAATCCAGTCACCCAACTGACCTTGACTCTAAATCCTAGCCTTCATATTAGCACTTTCCCCAATTCACAGTTTTGAATCTCTAACCATACTGTGCCTCGAGGTAGGCATTTTATATGCAACTATCATATTAGCATTTCCGAGTTCTACAAACATAGAGACAAAATGAAACCGTTGGTATTTTGTTTTTGATGATGGCATTCGAATCACCCACCTGAACTTGACTCTAAATCCTAGCCTTCATATTAGCATTTTCAAAAATTCTAAAGACATGACTATGAATATGAGCAAAGATTCTGAAAACCTGGTGGTTATTCTCCACCAATGGCAATGCAATCGCTTACCTGACCATGGTTTTAACTATCCAGGGTCTGTGTCCCAGCAGAGGGACGGCTTCATCCATGAGTGGATGGGTCTTTATGAAGTTTAACACCTCATCAGGGAACGAGGTAGAGGAGCTGAACCTGGAGCCCTGACCAGCACAACCCCCAGGTCTACACAAACACACACAAGGAAAAATTATTTACACATTTAGAATGTAGAAATTATTATCATTATGTAGAAAGACCTACTTGATAGAAGACAATAACAGAATACAGTAATTTAATCTATACATCCTTCAGATATTCATATGCATTAACTATCCTTTGCTGCCATGCTTTGTGTTGGAATTAGGATCAGAATTGAGTTTCTAGATCAGGCTTCGTCAACTGGTGTCTCAAGGATGTGGACACAACAAATACTTCAGTGGACCAAACAGAACAATTGAAAAAATACTCGACCGGAGCATACGTCAACAGATTAAAAATAGCTCTAGTTTTCAAAATATGAACCGTCTCAGGTTCTGTAACAGATGCTCAAGTTAAGCTTATCTAATCATTTGCATTTATGTATGTTGGACCAAAGGCTCCTCATGTCAGTTTAAGTATCCAGTCCACTGTAAGCAAAGAATTAACTCGTACTTCACAAATTTTAACTGAATATCCCTGTTATAGCTCTTTGTCAAGAGTGAAAGCATGCCCTTACACTCAAAATTTATTCAGAAAAAAAAAGGTTATGGATATTACTGTATCATTGTGTCTGGTCATCTGGAAATAAAGGACAAACCCAAATGGTAAGAGAGTAATTGGACTAATGGCCTGATTTGCCCACGTATTTAGTGCATGACCTGCTCCAGTCACTGACCATTTCACCAAAATTGCTTGTGTTGTGAGCATTTAGAAAAGACTTTGATCACTTAGACCCTGAGTGCTCTCCACTTTCTGTATCAGTGACATGGACTGTGTGTTAAGAAGGAAAATCTGTTGGGCATATTTGCCTCGAGTGCAAAATGTGCCCTTATAATTATACTGAGTATAACACCAAGCACACAAAAATTGCTTGACACCGTGTCTGATCCAATAGGCCCCAAACAGGGCAGTTTCAAAAGAATTCGCTATGGCCAATGGTTTCTTTCAGTAAATATACATTTTGGGAGCAAAACTTTTCATCAAGTTTAACTTTGATGAACTCTGACATGGAAATTTGCATCATCGACCACTAGCACAACTTCACTACATGCACTGATCTCTAAAGAGGAGGTCCATAAATGTTTTAAACCCAACACTGAGGAGGTGCTAATTTTAGCAGTAGTTATTCAGTATACTGGTATAACCTTCTTTTACTTTTGTGTTTTCTTACTGTTTATAATTGGCAAGTTATCTTTGCCTGCTAGCAACAAATTACAACACACGGCTTAAAAAACTCTCAATGTACAAAACTTTGTGTTTATGTAGGATTTGATTTTGTACTCTTAAGTTAATTTAGGAACGTTAAATTGAATTTAGGAAACTGGTGAAACCAGAATTAATGAATAGCCCTAGTTAAAATGCTACATCAGGGTATAATTGCGAACTGTACCAAAGTGAGGAGGTTTTTTTTGTTTTGTTTTAGTACAATTTTCTGGTCTAACTTTGGCAAGCCTACGCAACACAAACTGCAAATTTCTAGCATGCCTGTGGATTTTAGACAAAAACACCAAGTGAAATTCAGAGAAACTGTATTTCCACATCCATTTGCTAAAGTACTGAAGGGTAAGAGTCATCCTCTTTACAAGTCAGTTTTAATAAATGTTCTAGCAGCTTCCTTACATTAACACTGAGGAAATGGTAATATCAGGTTGTAAAGCTATAACACAATACATTTTTCATGCTGTTTCACTGCTGCATGCTATTATCTATTATACCACAGTACGTCTGAATGCTCGAATCTGATTGGTCAGAAGGTGTCCACAGGTAGTTCCTTGCTGTAACATGAACGTTAGGTTTATATTTATTTATATAAATGTTTATATATTTATACACAGGTATTTGTACAGTGGACGCTCCACATAGTATAAGATATTAGTAATAAACAAATTTAGTTTAACAAAGTAATTCTTATAATCCTTGATGTGGTGAGGTTTTTGTTAGGAGGCATTTATTTACGGAAGGAGTCTTGGTTGTAAGTGCTATCAGGCTCGGTCATGCTTTCAGTTTTCTCAGCAACATGACAGGCTGCGCTCTGTGTGTGTGTGTGTGTGTGTGTGTGTGTGAGAGAGAGAGAGAGAGAGAGAGAGAGAGATGATGGTGAGGGAATGACTGTTAGCTATAACATATGTAACCTGTTTCTCAGACGTTCCACAACGTTATTTCTAACTATAAACTGTTAAAATGTGTGACGTATCTTTCGTTAACAAATTAAACATCGTTGGCAAATAACTGTTGGCAAATCGCTGTGGAATAAGCGAAATAACACACTCCGGACCATGCAGTTATACAAACTCTGCCGCATCACAGCCCTCTGGCATTATTTTATATAACAGCAGGGTCTGTCATGTTATTCCCTACTTATTTCACAAAATTTGACAGTGTTATAAGTGCTTTTAAAATGCACTGATCTCTTGGCCTTGAGTGCTCTTCAGTCTCTGTGCTGTACCACTGCAGTGGGCTGTGTGCTAAAAGAGAAGACACTTAAGAGAAAAGGTTCTGTTGTGTTACCTGGGCTTGGGCACCAGCTCCTCCGGAACAGGAGTCCAAATTGATTCTGGAGTCTTCTGTTCCTTGAACCTCCCTTCAAACACACGTGCCAGCTGCTGCATGTCGAAAGCACACACTGCTGAGCCAGGGATGCTGGGAAATAGCAAACAGAAGCAGCTGTGGTCAGGATGTGCTGAGTGATCTGATCGACACTCTACATGCACCGTGGAAATGGTTCACAAAAACCTGCTGTCATAACAAGCACAGGGAAAACACCCCGACAGACTTCTAGGGTTTTTTTTACTTGCTGACTAGGTCTTCAGCAAAAGTCATTATTGGGTGTTTGATTACAAAAGCTATTTTAATCAGATTTGGGACTAAATACATTTGGCACCGCTCTAATATAAGCAATTATTCACACTGTCATTATGAAGTGTGTTACATACACATAATCAAGCCCTGAACTGAATCAATCCCAGTAATTACTAGATAAACAGTAGGAGTGTAATGCAGTGCCACTGTCTATATTTGTTTACTGTTTCAGATATTCTTATCTGTAGCAGTACTTGGATTTAAACCCGAAATGGGCGTGGCCTAAAAAATGTTTTCTTGTCCAGCTTTTTGAAATAGTAGAAAGATATAAATGCCAGAACTGTCAGCATGGTGCATAAATTCTGGCTCTAACAGTTCCTCAACCTCAGCTTCATCACTCAGTTTCATAATTGGCCAACCAGAGATGTGTGCTGGACCGTTTGTTTTTTAATCCCGCTTGCACAGTATTATTTTTGTGTGTACCTGTCCATGATATTTTCTAATGAATTTAGTTGGTTCTAACTCCCAAAATATAAACAAACTAGTAGCCTCATTTAAACCACTGCAACCCTGACCAGGTAGTTAATAAACATGGTCTTTGAGCTTCATACCTGACTGCTCACTCACATCTACATGAAAGTAATCAGTAAGTAAGTGGGATTTTTTTGCTGCATCCCACAGGATCATAGTCCCAAAGTGATGCACATATTTAGTCTCCAGCAGATGTGCTGTGAACCTTTCTGGCAAGCTTTCTAATAAAAAAAAA
>CM040995.1:12531281-12639026 GCA_022985145.1 Pangasius djambal | reverse complement strand
TTATTTTGAGTTTCTGGACAAGTTTCTGGAGCAAGTGTATGCTGTTGAAGCAAAATCGCTCTAACGTCTACCATTACTGCCTATCACTAGAATACTGTCACAGACAACCTGATATTCAATCTGCTGCAGGTGAAACTATTTTCCTAGCGCTAGACAGATATCTGTCTCCCAGAGAAAGAAACAGAGGAACAGAAACAGATAAATGACAAGCCAAGACTACAAGAATCGGTCTACAAGAGTGTAACAGACAGGAAAACATCAGAATCGACAGACAGAAGAGGATGAAAATAAGAAGTAAAGGAAGGGTGAGAGACTGAGAATATGACAGGAAATGCACTACGTCGTCTGGTCGGTGAAAAGTCAGAAGCTGTGCTTTGAGGCGATCAATTATTAGGCTGGATTAGTCCAGATCTGTGCTATGTCAAAAAAGAGGCGAGACATGGCTGCCTGGCGCCTGCCACCTGAAACCGGACCTGCTGGCAGGATGTCACTGTGCCAACGATGGACCAGAACTCACTCCAACTGCCAAAGGGCTCTGTTCCAAATCAGTCACACTCAATGTTTCCTACTTGCCATCTCCTGATTAGATATCATTCTGTGCCTACGCAGACTGAACTGATGAATGTCAAAGTGCATGTATTATGACAGGATCCCGTTATTGTGATCTGCCTTGCTTAGTTACCTCTTCATGCTATTTTCTCCACCTCATCGGATTCAGTTCAGTGAACACATAGACAAAGAGCCAGACAATTACACTGAACAATTAAGCATTTCAGGGGAATGCCCCTAAGGGCAGCCACTTAAAAAACTCTTCAAAGAGTGTGAAAAAACGTAAATTCAGAATAGGCTACAGGAGCAGGGCTGAATGTCATAGATAATCATCTGCAACAGTTCTGATGACCCCAGTCCATTGCCCTTATGCAAAACTGAATACATGGACCACTTACCAATCACCAATCACTACTTGCTACTCTGATTTGAGCATTTCAGAACACATTCAAAGAGTATAAAAAAAAGTAAAAAGTATCAGTAAGATTATCAGAAATATCTGTTAGGCAAAAGAATAAAGCAGAAATCCTGAAAGTCAGCTTTCGACAGCATCTCTTGCATGTTTTATTGAATAAATTGCACCCTGACAGAAATGTAGGCCATGCAAGGATGACAAACCAGTTCAAAGTGTCTTCATGTTAGATGTTACTGACTGTACTTCTTTGGGATCTTACCAAAGTGGGACTTTGAGAACGCCAGTTTTTTAGAATGCCAACTCAGCCGATAAGCCGTTAGAACTCATCAGCGTCAGCTCCAATCTGGCCAATGAACTGTCAAGATTTGATGAACTACATCTTGGTAATTATCTGGCTGGAGAAACTAATTGAACTTTTATTTTTCTCTATCTCCTTTTCTCTCCGCTAATGTTTAAAATATTAATATTCATCTTAATACTAATGTTAATAATATTTGAACCAGCACATTAACAAACAAACAAACAAACAAATAGACAGCCAGACAGATAATCATATGAAGAATGAAAATTAATACCACCCAAAACAAACAAATTTATAATAAATAACAAATTCCTTCCAATGTTTAAATCTCTGAATCAGGGCTGGTTCTTACAGTCATTGATTCATTTGCATATATGGCATTTTAAAACATCATTAAAATGTCACGTAGAAAGCTAAAATAATAACATAACAATAACCCAAGTAAGTAAGTAAATACATAAATAATTGATCACGAAAAAATGTGATTCAAACATATGAGGGCAATGCAGTTAGATTCCATTCGATTTCATGCAATGACATGAGAAAACCTTTTATATAAATAAGGTGTGTAAAACATTACAAAAATGGAAGTAATTGAAGTTTTTAAAAATTAATTAACTAAAGTAAATTAGTAAGTAAGTGGTCTCAGCGTCAGAAGCTCCGCCCACTGGCCACAGAGTGTCTGACATGCTTTGTACTCTTTTCTGGCCATAATCTTCAGAATCATGAAGGTTGCAATGAGGTTATCTGCAGTGTTGTGTTGGACTTCCAATGAGAAAACTAATTTTGAACATTGTGAATTAGCTTTTTTGAGAAAGCTACTATAATCTCTGGATTGAGAACAAAGAATCTTAAAGTTAAAGAATTAAATAAGCATGCAAACAAGCATGTCACGCTCTAGTGAATGCTATATATCTGGCTTGTGACATGAGTAAGTAGGAACGTAAGCCGCTACAGCATGCAATCAAACAGTCATTTAAAACATATACATGCAGCATTTGTAATGTAAGTTCCTTGCTATTGTTTGTGACAGCATGGTTAAATGTGTACCCCTATAATATATACCTTAAAATATAACTCTTGTTAGTCTATGCTTCTCTCTTTTGTCCCTGTCTGGCCCTCTGTCCTTCTCACCCTCCATCTACTACATACTGTAAATGACCTCCTGGCTTTCAGCCTGTGTTAGTGGCCAGCACAGTGGGAGAAGACTGGCATGGCCAACATCATGTCATTGCTGTGCCAGTGCTGTGCCATCAACATGCCAACACCATACCATCTCTGTGCCAACACTACGGCATCAAAATACCACTCTCATCAAAGTGTCTTTCACTCCGCAGGAGCTACAGGCTGCACAGGCTGAACAGCTGAGGAGATACTGTTCTGCCTGCTGTTCAAACTGACATTTGCCCAGAGTGAAATGCCTTCTAATGAACACTGCGCTCCTAACCTGATCTTCTGAGTACCTCAGCGATATTACATATTCAAAAAGAAATTTTCCACTATATTCTGCCATGTTCCAAGACAGAGAAAAACTGTGCATTATTTCTAATGTGAAACCAATAGAAAACATTCAGCTGCTCATAGGAAACCAATTCAAAACTTTTGTTGTACTGTTGGAAAAAAAGAAATAACCTTGTAATAAGAGGAAAACTATCATATGAGAAAACAAAACCATACAACAGCTGCATTAACACAAATATCAGTTATAGAAGACATTCTCACTGCTCATCCAAGAGCTTTTTATCAGTTCTGCCAGAAACCTTCCCAAGAATACAAATGCACATCTCATCCTACAGTCCTTTATGGTCAAGCCAAAAACTGCTTGACCCCTCTGGTGCAGACTTTTGCCCATTCATCCAGAAATGTCTGATGAAGTTGGTGTCTGTTGGCCACTGACTAAATCTCAGTATAACCAAAACTTAAGCTGTCCACAGATAACAAAAAGCATGTTCTGTATGTCTTTCCTGCCAATCTGCTCAAAGCTCATCTGCAGTAGGGTGTGCACTGGCTCCCTGCCTGGCGAGATAGATCAGGACATGGCTCTCTGCAGCATGCCAATGACCCTCTCGCTACCACTTTGTGACACGTGTTTCCTTACTGAAAACACAAGAAGTGTGGGCTTTTTTTTGTTGTGACTTCATTGTTGAAAAAATGGTGTTTAAATGTCAAGGCTACATGCTTTGTTCTAACTGGACCTGATTAAGTAAGAGTGCATTCAATAACCTTTTAAATGATTGTTGCAGGATTTCACTGTACTAGTGGCAGATAAAGAGAAGATAAAGGGAAGAAAGGCTAAAAAAAGAAGAAGGGAAAAAAACAAAAAAGGAGGAGGAGGATAAGAAGAAGACGACGACGACGAAGAAGAAGAAGAAGAAGAAGAAGATAAGGAGGAAAAATGAGGCAAAAAAGATAAACAGTAAGAGACATGAGAAAAGAAGAAGAAGAAGAAGAGAACAAGAAGAGAAAAATGAGCCAAAAAGAAAAATGGGAAGGAAAATGAGAAGAAGAAGAAGAAAAGAAGAAGAAGAAGATAAAAAGAAAAAATAGGCAACAAAGAAAAACAAGAAGAAAAAAGAGAAGAAGAAGAGAAAAAAAGAGGAAAAGAAGAAGAAAAAGAAAATGAGGAAAAAAGGGAAAATAAAGAGAACATGAGAGGAGGAAGAAGAAGCAAATAAAAGAGAAGAAAATAAAAAAGAGAGGAGGAGGAGGAAGAAGAAGAGAAAGAGAGAAGGAGAACCATAAAACGGACAGGGGAACCAGAAAAAAAAGGAAACCTGTAATTTTCAAATGTATGTACTTGACTGATTTTCTTGCATCAGAATCAAACCACCTGCATGACTCATCTGTTTTATAAGCCTCTGACTAGAGCGTTCAGCTGACATTTCATGTGTGTGGAACACTGAAAGTCCCTTGTCTTCCTCTCTGTCTCATCACTTCACTGCTATACAGAGACATCACAGCCATTTCCTTGCAGCAACACTGTGTGTGCAACATTCATCTGCTTTAGTGCTATGGGAGATATGTCACACTTATGAAACAATACATTATACCTTTACTGCCATGGAACCACTTTGTGTAAGAGCAGCTCTCTTTATTTCATGCTTTTAATACATTTCTCTCTCAGAAAGGGTTTCTGGTGTGTCATGCCAAAATAGAACATTATTCTTAGTTTCCAAGGAGACATTGTAATCTGGTGTAAAGTGCCGATCACTTGTGGTGGGTTGAGGTGTCAGTCGGCCATTTTGGGTCTTTCTAAGGTACACCAATTACTCCATGTCAGTATGAAATGAAAAGGGTATGTGGAATACGCAGTGAAGATTTGGTCCATTCAACTCACATGGCTGATCTACTGTTCTCTCATTTCTTACGATACTGAATAAAACAAATGACAGTTATTACCGAATTAATGCAATTAATGCTCTGACTATAGAAACCTTTTTTTCTCTCTCTTAAATGCATTTTATCTTTGGCATCTGCAATAAATAGCCTTATCAAAAAGTATTAATAAATATGAATACTTTTTGATAAGGCCATTTATTGCAAATTATTCCCACTAAGACAAAATATACACTATAAATACACTGCATAATAAATTGTATGCATTTATGTAGTTTTAGTAGTATATATTTATACTGATTAAAAAATATATTTGAGTATTTCTAAAGATATTTGATGTATTGTAGGAGATTTGCAGCCTGCATCTTATTTACATCTTATTTGCATTATGCGCTAGTGTGTCTCTGTATTATATGCAATAATTTATTTTAAAATGTATACTGAAATGAATAATGATATATAATAAATATAATATATAATATAATAAAGACAAATTAGTTATGTATTTCATTAGGTATTTTAGTAGATATTTTAGCAGGAATTTGTAGTAGATATTTTACTTTTAGGTTATGTTGTAGTAGGCATTTTTGGTATTCTTTCCAAGTAGAACCTTATAAGGAAGATTAAAAACCCTTAACTATCCAAAGAACTCTCAAGGAACTTCTCAAGGAGAATAATATAACTGGATGAACTGTGAACTGCAATAACTAAAACTGAGCTGAAAAGAAAATAGATTTTTAAATAAATACACACCGACACTAAAATGTAATTCACAGTGAAGTATAAAAATAATATTAAAGTCTAACAGCATAAACACACACACACACATGTGTAGACAATGATTACATGCACAGACAGTGGATATTAAAAAGCCAAATCTATGCTGAGATCGGTGTTTGTACCTGTTGGGAGGAGTGGAGAAAACTCCTAGGATAATGTCTCTGCCGTGCATGCGTATGATTGGACTGGTGGACTGCAGCAGGTTAAAGTAGAAGTGAGAGTCTCCTGGAATAGAGCAGTTCAGTCTCGCCTTCAGAAACGATGTCCACTGCTTCTCTAACACACGCTGAGAGCCCCCCAGATCACCTTTACACACACGCGCTACCCGGGACACCATCACCTGAAACACACACACACAGGTAGACATGGATTCACGCATATAAGCACATGCACAGTAACACACAGGGACAATGTAGTTAAATAAGGATTATTAATACACACACGCATAATATGCACACAACTCAAAGATATAAAGTACAAATTCAACAAAATGTTAAACCAGTTCCCAGGTCTGTATGTTTTACTTTTGCTCACCTTCTCCAAATAATTAAACTCCATCGCCATCTCTCTGAAGAAGAAGTAGATGTGAGGACCCCACTCTACTGCACTCACAAAGTAGGGCTCTGAGGCGCACACACACACACACACACACACACACACACACACACACACACACAGAGAGAGAGAGAGAGAGAGAGAAAGAGAGAGAGAATAGGATGAAGCCCAAATAATGACATTTTTTCTAGAGTTGGTAGAAATAAATCAATAAAATTACATAAAATTAAGGAGGAGTGATTTGACAATATGATTTCATTATCTCAGAGTTACAGCATGCTTTTCTGAAAGTATTGTCATTATTATCAGTGCTCTTACAACAACGGCCAAATCCACTCTTACTCAGTGTCTGATTGGATGTTAAAATTTTCTCATTTGACTCACTGGTATAAAATGATACTTCTTAAACCTCTTCAGTTAGCATGTCTCATCTACATACATTTGTTTTTTCTGAATTCTTTGCTGTAGGAATTTTTGATACCTAGAACATTCAATGATGTTTTCTAGGTAATAATATATTTATCTTCCCGTCAGCTGAGGCATTTGTTTAAGACTTAGATTTGTGCGCAGACAGACCGGCCCGTCCTCCATTTACACAGCACCATTTCTTAGGTCCTAATGGAATGATTGGTTTTGTCTTAATTTATGTGTTTGTGTTGGCTTGCTTTCTTTATTTTTCATTTTCTTTAATTAATGCCAGTAAAATAAAACAATGTTCTGGATGATACTCACAGTCCCTGACCTAGTGAACTAGCATGAGGATGCGTTTTTGATAGAGACTCCAAAGCAGTTTTATAAGTTTCTCTGGACAAGAGCATCTGCTAATTGCTGTAAAAGTAATCAAAATAAGCAATTTAAACTCAACATATATTCCACATACAAAAATGCAGCAATCCATGCTAATTAAATGATTTGAAGTCAATTAAGTAAAGGTTTACAGTAGTTAGTCTTCTTATGCGTACATTTACACACGCTCAGCAGCACGAGTAGGATACGAAAGTTTTTCTGAATTTTGCGGGATTTTCGTGAAAACCAATTTTCTTGCGTAAGCGCGTGTAGAAACGATTTACAAATAAATTCATTTGTATCCAGCTTGATAAGCAAGGCCCATTGTGACAATTATTACAAGTTTTCAGAAAATTCATTTTGTAACTCTACAGCCTAAACTTTTTATATTATGTCAGATATGCTGCTGAACATTCTGATAGCATGCTGTACTAGCTGGGAGCACAGCAACACAACTCTCACAGACGGGGAGAAAGAAAGAGAAAAGAGAAAGACAGAGGCAAACAGACCCAAGCACCGATGAAGGTCTAAAGCTTATAAATTTAGTATAGAAACAGTGCAGAGTGAGCCGAGGCAGCTGTGAGGACTTAACCTCTACCATTCTGTCTTCTCTAGCTGATCTTTTGTTCACACTCTTGCTGTTTTCTTGAATAAATCTCATGGCTCGGAATGCTCCAAAGAGACCTTGAAACTTTTTCACTACAAACTCACTCAGTAGGTCATCTACATCCTTACCTTCAGGTCAGTACAATGCTGCAGAGCATAAAGCAAGTTCTATTTTTTACTTTTATTCCCCTAAAGACAATTCCCCTATGTACAAATAAAGTACAAAACTCATTCACAGGGAGTTGTATGGAGGACGTTCCACATGTCGAAACATAATAACAAACTAATTTTTAAAATGTTATTGTTTGTTAAGTTCAATTTTTTTAATATGACGAAGCTTTCTACAAGGAGATGGATATTTAACATTTTTGAAAAGAGTCTGCAATTTCAGTGCTTTTTACAAGCTGAGATTTTTATCATCTCATTATCTAATTAAGAGAGAAAAAAACAGCAGCTGATGAGGAATGATTGTTTGTACCAGTTGTAGCGTAAGTGGTAACAGGAACTAACTTGTTACTGTACCTATGATTAATGCGTGAAAATTACAACCTGTCATTCTTTAATAAATTAACAATTATAATCATTGGCAAACTGATGTGCTGAAAATAATGAATTTTGGGGATGTAGCAAAGATGTTCATTTTTGTTAGATTTTGCTAATAGCACATCCTGTCATGTTTTATTCCTTACTTTGTGATTATTACTTTGTAAAAAGGAGATTTATGTCTGTTATATGTACAATTGTGTCATTTCTAAGAAACAGCAAAAACATCTCATTATCCTTCTTTTATCTGTTTGATCTGAAATCAAAATGCAATTATTATGTATTGACCTAAATGACGTGAAAAGTAACTCGAGCACTGACAGACAATTGATCATCACTATTCAGGCCACAAAATAATCAGTACGGTAATCACCTCGAAACCACTTGGAATCGTGTTTGATCGTGCGGAGAGCAGGGCTATCTCCCAAACTCCGGTAGATGACAGCGTCGATAGCGAGGAAATCCGTCACCGTACCCGTGAAGAGGTTACCCTCTGGGTCAAAGGTGAAAAGGCCAAGAGATCAGTTACCAGAGGGAAGGATCAAAAGGACAGTATAGTGCATTTCACATCAATAACACTCCATACAAGACTATAGGAATGTTACACATCAATTTCCCAAATCAATTTCCACACTGCCCTTTAACACAATTAAAAACTGTGTGTACAAACCTGCAAACAGGGCCACGTTGGCATGTTTGGGATCATACGGACACCTGGCCATTCCACTGATGGGCTCTCCTACCATTTCCAGAGTATCTCTCTGTACACATGAATGCACATACACACACAGAGGCACACACACACACACACACACACACACATCGGGAGCCATAAATAACACTCACTTGTTGACGGTTGCAGCAAACCACATACACGTCACACCCCATTTCCCAGAGCAGCTACCGTATCTCCAGGTGGTGGGAAATTGGGAATTGAGAGGGTACAGGAAGAGATCTATAAATAATCTCGAATATCTGACATCATACCTCATACTGACAACTCATCTTCTGACTGTCTGACTAAAACACTCTACATTCAGTATTTTATTTATTTATTGCTTAAACCTCTTGAATGAGGATTGAGTTTTATGCTTTTTATGTAACACAAATAACGGAACTGTTTTGGTGTAAGCATGGCCTTAAAATACAACTAACACTCACTCCCTTATGCATTCACACTCTCTCACACAGAAAACACATTGCAGATAAGCTGAAAAGATTTGGTTAAGGAAATATAAGCAGCTTTGATATATATATATATATAATATAATATTCAGGTCTGAAAATGTGCTTTTAAAAGCATTTAAAGTGAGGAATATAAATATACAGTGGAATATAAATATAAATATAAATATACAGTGATAGTAATATAAACCACATTTCAAGAACATCTGACAAAAATCTCATTATAAATATGACTGTGGTTCTCAGTGTGGAGTCTCAGGACCCCAAGGATCCATGACCTATAACTAGGAGGTCTGGTATTTTATTGTTACTATCATTTTTAATGAAGTTGGTGTGGTGGAGATCGTTATCAACTACTAGCAAAGTTGTTATATCACAGTGCTGTTGAATTCTCAAATCTGATTGGTCAGAAGATGTTGGTAATTTTTTTAATAACAGCATGGGCCAGACAGCAGCTGTGACTGCAAGGCTGATATGGTGACGTTTTCTGTGAGGAGACATTTCTTTAGCATTTTAGGAAGGAGTTTCCAGTGTCCACATTTTGTAACAGTCAGAGGTATGTTTTCAGGGCAAAGGGCTTTGGTTTCTCGCTTAATGACAAGCTTCATTTCATTTTTAACTATAAACAGATCAAAATGTATGACATGGCATTCTTAAATAAATAGAAATGTTGTTGTTGGCAAACTGCTGTGGTGTAAGAGGAATAAAACACTTCAGAAAGTGTCATTATGGGAAAAAAATCAACTTCTGTCATGTTATATTCCTTAATATGTTATCGTTTTATATTTGCATATTCACAGAAATTCGCATCACTTTAATCCTATAAAAAGTTATGTAGGGAAATATTGTGATTAGAAGTGTGGGTAGTGGCTGTCCCTTTTCTGTCACATTCACATGTATAAAAATCAAACGAGATTTATTCACATTGCCTGCACTTATTTGAGCTCATACAAATTCTTCATAAAATCAGGTCAAATTGAATTATTCTAGTTGTAAGTGTAATTGATTGGTCATTTGATTTGAATCTAAATTTCAATAAATGTAAAAACAAGCATGAAAAATATTCTAATTAACTGCAATTTTAACAATACTAGAGAATACTAGGAAAAGGGCTGTTTATACTGTATGACACAAAATGTTTTGAACCTACATTTTAACATAGTGTAAATAGTTTGGGTTCTGTGCAAGGAAGGTTAGTTATTAAAGCTCTAATGGCTTTAATAAGTAAATAAATATGATAGTTGGATTATGGTATAATATAAAATGAATGTGCACTGAGGTCAGAAAAGTGTCTGTGAATTTTATTTTTATGCTGCAAGTTTGAGAACCCTTGACTTAATATTGGACTAGCTATGCGCATTAAATTCTCAACGCAGCCACATATTTGCTCAGTGAGACGCCAGTATGGATGGTATTCAGCTGTTCCTGAGGCACTATGGGGCCACTCACGGTGTAATTGGCGCACAGCGGGTTGAAGGCGTTGGTCCCACACACAAAAAGGCCGCCATGTTGATTCAGCAATACCTTCATATAGTTACGGCACTCCTCCTGGAGAGACAGAGACCAACACAGAGAGAGAGAAAACAAAAACGGGGGAGAAAAACAAAGAGGAATTCATGAGGAAAGCAAATCTGGATTTGATGGATGAGACTACGTGCATATAGATTTTTAAACAAGTTAATTTTTCTTAGCAGCATCTCCAGTTGTTTGCTTAATGCGTGAATAGGCCATGAAGTAGGTCTCACTGTGCAGCTCCACCACAGGGCTCATGATCAGTCACACATCAGTAGTTCATACTCAAATAATTTCCCCCACATTTTGGAACATTCCTGGACAATATTCAAGAACATTAATGGTGCATGTCTGCTTTTGATGTTAATGGAGGTAATTAAGAATTTGAACCCTCATTAGAACAAAGCTGTGTAAAAGTGCTCCCATTAAAGCAAGCCAGGAGGTTACTAAAGAAACAAGACTGTACAGGAAGAGTTGAAGAGTTAGGAATGTTTTGGTTCATTGAAAGGCACCTGTGAATCCCTTTGAAGAAGTTCTGTGTATTTATCAAAAAGCACTGCAGAAGAGCCCCACTGTGTAGCTCCATGCTGGGGCCCACACTTCTCTTTGTCCATTGACTTTGGCTTGGCCTCATGGTGTAGCTGAGCTCAGCAGGGCTGACACTGAGGGCAGATGTTCTGCGGCGATTAGGTGAAGTGCAGAGTGCTGGGTTGGTGTTACATATGCTTGGCGTGTGTGTGTGTTTGACTGAACGGATATTTCTCTTTCCTGATAGTGTTTCTGTGTGTACAGAAAGCTCTTATTCATAAGACCTACCACATTCTTCAGTATGATTCAGATTCAGTGCATTACTTTCAAATAAACACATCAAATGCAGTATAGTCACTGTAAAAACAGGTTTAGCCTACCAATATGTCAAAAAAAGTTATGTACCAAAGCAATAGAGACAGTACCACAAAAAGTCTCAAAAACCACATTAACTGAGGCAGTAGCAGTGTTAGTTATTAAGAGATGGGAACAATAAATACTCTGATTTTTAAGAGTGGAAGTGCTACCATGTAAATACAATATATATGCAAACAATAAGCTTGCATACTGCACAAAGAACGTGGCTCGGTGCAGTTCTGCTTTCACAGAACTTTATATATTACAAGCAATAAACAGAAAACAACAAGCAAAGAACAATGGACCCATTACAATCAGGGCCGTGAGCTTTTGCTTTGCGTTTTATACATCTACAGGAAATCAGTGTACTGTAATTGTAGGACACAAACTTAAGCACTATGTCAACAGATGAGGAGGTTCGGTTAGGTCCCAACCCAAGAAGCTTGTTTAGATCAAAACATAGATTTCCAGTTCAGACTGAAATCACCATCATTACTGTGATCGTCCTTTTAACCCTTCATTAACACTCAGTCCCTGAGGTCTACTGGTCCTCTCACATCTACACAATTTATCCCTCATGCAGGGTTCTATACTATGTTTCAGTGCTTTTTTTTTCCTCTCTGTCTTCTCTGTATTTCTCTCTGGAGTATAATTCGGTCTAATTCCCTGCTTTCTTCCTTTCTTCTTCTTTCTCATTTGCTTTGTCCCTCCTGACACATCATTGACAAAGCGCCACCTGTGCTGTCTGGCAACGGGTCAAATCCCACTCGCACAGCTTCTGCTCTCTCTCTCTCTCTCTCTTTCTCTCTCATGATCTTGCAGAATGAAAATTGGAGAAGAAGAAAAAAATCCAGAGAGAATAGAGTAGTGGTCATTTGGAGGAAAGAATAAACAGTGAAGTAACTATGACATATATAATGCCCTCTCAGTGTGTTCACACCGTCGCATGCATATTCTGTCGTTACTTTCTGTTCTTAACATCACACTATGCAAAAGTGTTCATTTTCCACCCACACTTGTCCTTTGTGCAATATTAGTTATTGATCACCTTTTACAGAATGGTCCAGTCTTCAATGCATCCAGTGCTTTTATTGAGATTTCTTTGCTAGGTTTTATCTGTTTTGTTGACAAGGGATTATGAGCCAATCAGAGAAGATGGGATAAACTTTGGCCCCTTGGACAGACAATAATAGAGGTACAGTTTGTGCTGCTAGGCGGCTTTGTGTGTCTGTGGGTTTGTGCATTTTATTAAGATATGTGTATGTGCAGGGCTCAGGGACCATTTGTATTCTGCTGAAGAAGGAGATAGCAGTGAAAAATGTGTGTCTGTGTGTCTGTGTGTGTGTTTCAGACTATTCAACATGAGGCCAAAAGACCAGAATAAACGGACATAGAAAGATAGAGGAGCACACGTGTGTCTGCAACACAAGCTAGAATATTGAATTTCAATCCCCCTTATGCGAATGTGTCCACTAGGGTAAAGTAGCCAAAAGAATTTAATTGCCAGTGCAATTACTGAGAGAGCATTGGCAGCAGGGAAGATGGTTCCCTGTGTTTGTGTGTGTGTTTGTGTGTGCGTGCATGTGTGAGTGTGTCAGCACTAGGCAAATAAAAAAAATGTAGCCAAAGAAAGAAGAGCATCTTGTATTTTAAACACAAAGAAATACTTGAGCTTAGTTGTGCCATGTTAGTTTATATGGGTAAAGTTAGCATTCCGGTAGATCACTGCTTTTGCTAGGTATCATTCAGAAACCACGCTGGAGGTCTGCACTTCCCGTGAAGGATTAATCTGTAGGTGTGATCTTCCTCACACAGGGCACCAGTAATGCAGGTGCTGTGCTGTAAATCTAGTTAAATAAGCAGTCTCATTAATTATTCATGTTTAAATTGGGTAGATATTTAAATGTAACTGTAAATATTAATGCATTTGCCCTGTGTTCAAACGGCTTCCTGCTAAAAATGAGATGTCTTGTTTTTGATATATTTCTGCGGAAAGTAGTATAAAATAGTATACATTGCATTTGTTGAGTGAAAAGAACTTTAGAGCTAAATGCCATCTATTTGCTGCACTAAAAAAGCAGCAGGGTTTTTTTTTGGGGGGGGGGTTTACATTAAAAAGCCTGCAGCAGCACAACAAGTATCACACACTGATCCATTGAGCTACGACTAGAAATAAATGTCTGGAACCAAAAATACAGCCCTGCTGAAAAATCCAGCTTGGTCTGACCATCTACCATCTGCCAAAACACAGGCCAAGCTTGTAAGTGCTGGTAGAACGGAAACAGTTTCTGAATTATTGCTCCTATGCTAGTTTGTAGATGAGTTATTTTAAAGAAAATAACAATAGTAAGGCAATTAGAAACTCTTGAACATTTTTGAACACATAATTTTCCATCTGGCAAAGATAGTCTGTGTTTTGGCAGCTGGTCAGACCAAACTGGATTTTTTAGCAGTACATCACCAATGTCTGCTTCGTCTCAGCATAAATCCCCAAGTCTCACTGAAAAAAACCCTTTTGTCCACTTTATCTTGTCATGACTTGCAGATATGAACACAGTCTTACAGCAAAGAACCTATGATACTGGTACCTCCTGTATAAGGACAGAACCTATGAATCAATTTTAATGTGTCTTTTGTTTAGTATTACTGTACCATGATTGATAATCAGTGACTGAAACTAGTCTGATGAATAATAAAGAATTACCAATAACCTGAACACTTTTAAGCAAATATACACATTTATATACACATCAACAGATGTGCTGCTGTGTCTACTCTAAAATCCACTAGAACACAACCCGAACCCTATGTTAGATTACATACTGTATTTGTGTGTGTAGCTGATGGGGATCTCTTGGCTATCTCTCACCGCCAATGCCTCTAATAAACATTTACCTTAATGTCTTAATTGGCCTAAACAGGATTTTGGATTTTCTCTGATATACCACACATACAGCACGAACAGCTTGCTGCTTACTGTCTCATTTTCTCAGCACTGTCTCTATCAACTCCCAAAGATCTCAAGGTCAGTGTTGCAGTGTGGCATGTGGAACTCCACATGTAATTACACAGTCAACATAGCAGTGGGAAGAATTCACGGAAACAGATGTGTCTCTGTGTGTTTCTTTCTTTCTCTGTCTCTACTGTTATGCTTTTTGCTCTTTCAGTCTCATGATGAACAGTCTGCAAAACGAATGAGGACTTTTCAAGAAAACAGTGACCACAAACATTACTGTCACAGAGAGAGATCCAGAGAGAATTAGAGACAGCAATGGATGGACAGAAAGGATGAAAAGCACAGGACGGAGAGAGAATCTGGCAAAAAGGTAACAAAAAAACAGGAGTATAATAAGTGAGTGGCATTCAAGTGTGTGTCTGAAGTGTCAGGAGTGTGTGTGTGTGTGTGTGTGTGTGTGTGTGTGTGTGGCTGGGAGTTGTAACAGGGAGGAATATCGGTATGCGTTAGACACAGGTCTCATTTGTAAGCTAGCTCTTGCGGAAAAATAATACACACCCCGGTTGGACATTAATCCTCAATGAAATCAATCCCATCAATCCCCTTGAAATGCACCTGTATGAAACCACGCTAGCTCCACTTCCTGCACTATGGAAAGGCCAGTCTACCGCAATTAGCCTCTGAACTTCAGGAGAAGGAGTGATTTGTCTGGTGAAGATGAAAGAGAACAAAACAGGCATGTGTTTGAGCCCAGCGGACATTCACCGGCATCCTGATGCAATCACACATAACCGCTCATAGCTGACGTTTTACAGTCAGGGGTTAGCGTCAGGAAATGAGGATCATCTCTGGAAGGTTCCAAAATCAAAAGCCTCCATTTTGTGAGGATCTGATTATATGTGTGCACGCATGCATGTCTGTATGTGGGTCAAAACTGAAAAGGTCAACACTGTCATATGATTGACAGTGATATTTAATACTGAAATAAATCAGCATGCTTTTATTGACTCAAAGATTTAAAAAGAATGAAACTTGACAAATAGATAAACTTTACTGACAAACTTTTTTTTGGTGGTGTATAATTCCTACACTGTGAAATTACCCATGAAGCATTTACTGTTTTGAAAGACATTTCAATGGTCTAAATTTCTGTAAATTCCAAATTGTAAAACTGACATTACAGACTGTATGAACATATTTAATTGAACTTTATTTATTATAAAGCCAAATAATTCAGATTAGCTATGAACTTCAAGGGGAACCAAAGGGGGAGGGGGATTTATTTACATTTTTATTCATTCACAGACTATTTGCTCCTTCTTAATTTTTTTTATTATTTCATTTAAAAGGTAACAAATAGAAGTTTCTAACAGACTGTAAATATTATGATATTGGCTATATCAGGTATTCGTCAATAAATAGTAACAACAGTAACAATATTGACCCAATTAATATGTTTCACTAAAAAAAAGTAACCAGCTATTTTACTTATATTAGTGAAGAATAATCTCGCTTATTCACTTTCGATAACCGCTTTACCCTGGTCAGGGTCATGGTGGATTCAGAGCCTATCCTAGGAACACTGGGCAGGATGTGGGAATGCACCTGGACGGGACACCAGTCCATCGCAGGGCATCATTATACACGCATACATTCACACCTAGGATGATTTATCTTCGCCAATCCACCTACTGACATGTTTTTTGGAGTTGGGAGGAAATCGGTCAAAACCCGCACAGAAAGTAACCCGAGCTGTGAGGCTGTAAAACTACCCGCTGCGCCACCATGCCACCCGTGAAGAATAATGCGAAATGTAATTTACTAATGAAATAAAAACAGTTGGTCGTGGTGTTAGACTTTTGGACCCCACTGTAGCCTGCTTATGTATTTTCCTATTTCTCATTTTTTCTAGTCATTAAAATGCCCGGATCCCATTAAACAAATGATTTCACCATCTAAAGGTTAGCATCTCATCAGCATCACCACAATAGTTCAATTAACTAACAACAAAAAAGAACACTGGCCACCGCTGCATATGAGCATAGGCTAATGTGTCAAGAGTTTAGCTATTCTGAATCCTGTACAGCTGAGTCGCACATTCACCAGAGAACACTTAAATGGTATTTGTTAGAGTGGAATATACTCACAATGTTTATATGCACTGAGATATATTTCTAAGGCATTTGGCAGCATCACACGCCCACTGAGAAACATTTGAGAAGCACTTAACAGCGTTAAACACTCACCTCATGTTTGCCCTTCATCCTGCAGATTCGGATGTCATTCTTATTGGATTCCCACGTTCGCTTCTGTAGTAGTGAAAGAAACAGAATGTGGTCCGTTCACACACTAGAAGACACACGCACACACGTTAATGAGTCAGAGAGCATGTGTGTGTGAGGAAATGGGACTTACTTTGCTGTAGAACATCTCATCCCCTGTTACATGGTCCAGTTCCACACGGTAAAGGTCATCTCTGAAACAGACACACACACACACACACACACACACACACACTATTCATCAGAAACAATACATAGAAGTGTCATCTTTTCTCAGAATCACAATGGTAAACCTTTTATTAGTGAAAAAGAGAAAAAGGTTGAAAAGCAAGAACCACTGGAGCAGTTGCTATATCACCAGCAAAAAAAATACCATATTATGATACTGGATGATATTTTCATGATACTAAGTGACATTTTGGATAGAAAATAAGGTTAATGACATCAATACACGGCATTAAGAAATCTATCCATTATCTGTGTGACATCTCAAAAGGCTGAATTTAAGAACAGAAGAACAGACTCTTTACTACTCTGTGGAACTGTGGGACCAATTATAACAGCTAGACCATTACCACAGAGCATTTACAGCTCCCAGTGTCAAACATGTCCTAAAAAGCTAATGAAATCTCTAAAACAGACTAGATATGATACACTCCCTCTTGGGATGGTTGAGAATAAATGTGGACTACTGAAGGAGTCATGAAATTGGCTCAAAGTGCTCATTTTTAAAATCACAGTCTCATTTATGGCCAATAGTCTGAGCATCAAAACCTGTCAAGGAAAAAAAACCTCCCATTTTCTGTCAAAAAAAAGTGCTTTATGTAAGATGCCATTTTCACACCAGCCATTTTCAGAATTATGCTAGCTGCCTGATTAGCCTTGCAGTTTGGTTCGCAATGTTAACATGGCCTGATGACCAACATGACTCATGGCTACATATTTCACTTTACAATTTCATTCTTTCATTACTCCTACTGTTACCCTGTTCTGGGCATTTCATTAATATATCTTCCTTGGCACTACCTACACTACTATATATGGAATTACACAGTGATCAAGAAAAGTGTGAAAAAAAAAATCTAAACAATTTTACATTTTAAAGTATTCCTGATGCACACTCTTGGCATCTTCTCAACCCGCTTCTCAACCCAGGAAGCCTTTCTTAAACTTCCCGTAGAGGCAAATTTTCGAAATGAAAAGTGCTTCCTTGGTGAAACTATTCAGTTTTAAGTAAAAACTTGGTCCAACATCTGGTCCAGCTAACTACAGTTATCTTAGATTCATCCATTCATCTTCATTAACCGTTTTATCCTGGTCAGAGTGGTAGATACGGGAGCTATCCTAGGACCATTGGGTGTGAGGTGGGAATATGTCCTGGAAGAAACGTCAGTCCGTCGCAGGGCACCATGCACACAGACATTCAGACACTCTCTCACAACTTAGTGTAGCCAGTGCACCTACATGCATGTTTTAGGGAGGTGGAAGGAAACCCACACAGACATGTCAAGAACATGCAAAACTCTTCTCAGACAGTAAACTGAGCTACAGGAACCCTGTAGCTGTGAAGCTACCCACTGTACCACCATGTCACCCAGTTATCAAGTTATCCTAGTTTAAAAAAAAAAAAGCTTTTTTGAGCTTTGAGAATCTGTGTAAGCCCAATCTGAATGATGTCCAATTCAGAAGGCAGACTTCTCTTGGCCAAATTTGAAAACATCCTCTCATGTATCATTCTCAGTAAGGTAAACCCCATAATTCTGTTCAGATGATAGGCAGTTGTATAGAGGAACATCAATTTGGGAAGCATTTGCAGATGGAAGTCAGCTGTCATCTAAGGTAGACTAAATTTTAAATGCATCCAGTGTTTTCTTCTATCTCTCTTTGAAAGACATAGCTTACAGAACTGTCACTCTGGCTGATGAAAATAACTTACTTACCTCTCATGTGGCAATAATAATAATAATAATAAAAACAATAAAAAATAAAAATAACAAAAATTGTATAAATAAATAAAAATACATCTTTAGATGCTTTTCTTTACTGTTTCAATTAGCAGTCATAATTAAGTGACCAGCCAGTGTACATAACTTAATAATCAATAAATGTGACATTCTAGCCAGCTAATTAGCCATGTTGTTCAGCTCACTCTTCAGGTAGCATGAGAAGTCAGGAAGGATTTGCAAGTAAACAACTCCTAGAAGTTATGATGCATGACACTGATGAGTGTCCCTAAAGACATAACTGCCAAGGTTCCGTTGTTACCTAATCAGACACGTACAGACTATGATTACTAACATGGCTGTCTTCAGAGACAAAGACAACAAGGTTAATGTTTTGGTCAGGTAGAATCACGCCATTTTAACATCCATCCATGATGTTATACTGTTTACTGAAGTATTATTATTTTCCAACCACAATGCCTGATTCAGTGTAGATCTAATATGCTGTTCATGCACTGCATTTTGTGTACTTTCAGAAGAACTTTCATCTTTCATGCATCTCTTATAGAGGCATCTTCTGACAACTGATTTTGAAGTTCAGGTATGCACATGTAGTGAGGATTTTATACTGAAATCGAACACAGTGGTATACAGACAACATATACTTAAACATATAAATATATACTTAAGCACTATTCAGTATATAAATATATACTTAAGCACTATATGGTACACAGGCAGGGTGGAGTTTGATTAAAACAGAGGCATGTCTCAGTTATGTGCAACTCTGACTTTGAAATAAAGTGCATTTATTCTTTCAGGATATCAGCTCGAGTGAGAAGCAGCATTAAGTCCAGCTCCACTATCTGACAGTTTGATGTATCCACACTATGTCATGCTGAAGGCTATTTCTGGCTATTTTTTGGCCTGTAAATTCACTCAAACTACGGAATGCCATTCAAGTCCAATATTAAATACATGAGTGCTTTGTCAGCTTGTCCTTCAAACACTTACACAAGAGCACACCAAATTAACGAAAACATTGGCATTATTTTACTAATTCAACAACTCGAAATACTGAATTAAAAGCATGAAAATAGCCTTCATCCCATGTACACAGTACAGTTTTATGATCTTGATTTAGTATCTCCTGGCTTCATTTACTCATGTGCACAATTAACTATCACCACACTATATTAAAACAAATAAAATACCAAATTATGAGATGTGCTGGATCAAGTGCTATTTTATAAGCTGTCAAATAATGGAAGCCATATTGTTAAATTAAACCCAAATGATTAATGTCATAATTACAATTATGGTTATTCATGCAGCAATATATTTGCAATATACTAGACTCCTATTACATGTTTATTTTAACACTTGCCATCTTCTCATTCATATGTCATTATATTAGTCATTTTTATTTTTCATTTTTAAATTATCTATTGTTTTTATTCTATACCATATTACATTTGGCAGCAAAGAAAAAAATGCTATTTAATTTTGCAGCTTTTTTGGGCACAAGGCACATGCTTGCGTTTAAAGGCAGTGGTCTAGACACTTTTCAAAAACAAGGTCTCAGACTCTTCTACTCAAAAAAGGTCTGACAGCCTCAGAGATGCAAGATAAACACTGGAGATTTGCATAATCTGAATAGGGAAATCTTTTTCCACAAAAATGTGTCTCTGAAAAAGAGTAACTTTCCTTGTGAAAAATACTGACTTTTGTACTGAAGGTGCCGACACTGAATATGGCCCTGTGGTTTTACAGTGTGGGTTATGACTAATATATCTGCCCTGTTCTTCAAGCGGCTCCTAGCCTTGCGCATATTCCGTCCTAAGACCTCACACTTTCTGGAAGGTGTTAACTGGTTTCCGCCAGCTTTCCTGCCACGTCTAATCCTGCAACCCAAGTTGCAGTGTTTCTGCTGTCAGTAAGTAGACAAGAAGAGAGTGTTTTAGGAGAGTAGAGGGCAGGGGGCAAAGGCTGGCTTCCTAACCTCCCTTTCTAAAGGGTTTACCCTTCAGGCCCTGGTCTAAGCGGGAGCACATGTGAACTCTCCCGAGAGCTTAAAAGCTCCTGTCAACACTGGCTTTGAAGCGAGTGTGGTGTATTACTAACACTGCTTAAGACACCCGTTGGACAGAGTGCACACATACACACATACATACAACACACACACACACACACACACATACACACACACACATAGTGAAAGGAATAAAAAGCAGATGGGAAAAATGACTTTCAGAGTGGATAATACCTCCTTTACATTATTGGATCCGGCGCTTATCACAGAAGTGCTTTTAGAGATCTCAAGTTGTAATGAAATTGTTCCACTGTGTAATTTTTCATTTCCATTTCAGACAGAGTAGGACACCTGTCACTGCTGTTTAAATGAAAATTCTGTCTAGAATAAAATACTCATATAAGATAGTGGTGTAACATTAATAAGTCTGACATTTCCAAAGCAGCTAACGTACATTTAGAAAAGAGCTCAACATCCTCATCCAATTTATAATTTGGTGGTGAAAAAAACGGCATCAGTCCATTATGGGCCAGCCTATGTGTGAAGTCAGGTGAAGTGTGCCGCGATTTCCACATTAAAAGATAGACAGATAGACACCCATACTTACCTACATACATACAGACATATTGTACATACAACAGCACAAATATAAATCCAAGTAAAAATCACAACAAATTAGGAACAAATCAGTAGTAGAAAAAATATAAAGAAATAGAAAACAATAAATACAGGTGCAGGTTCATGCAGCTTTTCTAAAGTGATATACTGAAGCATTTTCCCCAAGCACTTTCAATGTATATAATCACACTCTCCCATACGTTCAATATACGATACATGGCTTTAATGAAAATGAATTCAACCTGCTCCTGCTCTGTTTTAAGAGTGTATGTGAGCATGTGTGCTTGAGTGAATAAGGCAGTGTAAGCTTTGTGTGTTTATTACTATTTGGAAGATTAGCTTGTGCATTAAGTTAACTTTCTGATATCAGTTTTGGCATATGTTTATCTGATTCTGATTTGTACCAAAGTTCGTTTAGTAAAGTCTGTCCACTTGGCAGCCATCTTGTCAACGCTCCCAGGAAGTTATTATATATCCTGGTCAGTCATACAAGATTAGGCTCCAACCTATTTGAATGGGGAGAGACCCATATACCAAACATGGATCAACAAGATAATATTACAAATGGTTTAAATTGGACAAATTGGCATAAATGATGTGAGGTTTTGACTCCAATAACACGCGCGCGCACACACACACAAATTTTTCAGGTTGCTCTAGCTACTCTCCATGCATGTTTCTCCATTACTAAAAGAGCGAAGCACCCCATATTTGTGCCAACCATTTTATAATGTCTTCACCAAAAAGGCTATTGGTTCTTTGTGCTGAGGGGTGGGACTTACATAATGCAGTATTGTTTAACACTGTCCCATTCATATTTTAAGCAGTTACTAGAAGAAGATGAATAATATTAGTTTCTGAGCACATCGAAATGCTCCTAGCTAGTTATCTGATGTTATGCTAGATGGTAGTTTGAGATTTGCATTATTGTACTTTATGCTTTAAAGTGTTATAATACCTGCGTAGGCTACTGGGCACAAATGATAAATGATAAATGGCAAGATGATAAATGATAAATGACAATATTACATTTGGTCATTGGGCAGCTGCTTTTAGCCAAAGTGAGAATTGAGCTAAGCAGTTGAGGGTCAAGTGGTCGCTCAAGGGACAAGCAGTGGTCCTCCGGCAGTCCTTGGATTTGAAGTTGCTCAGAAAATGAACCACTGAGACACCGCTGCCTAATGTAAGTGAGCATTCCATTTCATTTGATAGTCATAGAAGGCACCAGGCACTTGCCAATATGCTTTACGTCCTGTGCTCAGACTAAAGACTCTAAATGCTTCTGTTTATAATGAAAATCAGGAATTCTGCAGTAATTTATTCTATCTCCTAGCTGGTTCTGCCTTGTTGCATGACAGCTGCCAACCAGGGAAGGTGTAAGCTAATACGAAACTACCACATTTTAACTACTGCTCCTGCAACACATTATGGCCACTGACCAGCCTTGAAGGAGATTGTCCTTTTCTTTGTACATGAGCTAATTCTGACCGACTGGGAGAGCGGTATACCATGCCTCCCGCCCAGACTGCAGGGTCAGTTATATACAGTGATATACAATGACAATAAAGGCTTTCATTCATTCATTCATTCATTCAGTTACACTGTCTTGGATTCCCAGTCATAGATATGCTATGGCATCATTGGGGTTTAAATGCGATTTAAATGCTTTCCTGTTTTGTCACTTGGCAGCCTCATAATATAGACTTTTACTCTGTATGAACAGAGCAACTGAATATAAATATAAATAACTGTGTAGATATAAATGTATTTTACTTTAAGATGAAAAAGGAAACAGGTGAGGTTACCTGGCACCGATGTACAGTGTGCGGTTGACCTTTAGAACTGTCTGAATGTAGAGTGGCTCCTGCCGCGTGTAAGAGCGATGAGCTCGGCCCAGAAACACAGGGTAACGCCTGGCAACTGAGAGAGAGAGAGCGAGAGAGAGAGATGAGTTAAGGTAAAGAAGATTTAGAAAATGAATGAAGTAAATAGAGAACCAGAAAGAGGAAGTAGGATGGGGGGAGAGGAAGATAGACAGAGAGAAAGAAATATTAAAAAGCCAAGAATCAAGATGAGGCAGAAAACAAGAGAAACAATGGAACCAAACGAGGAAGAGATCAAGATAGTGTTCTAACCATTTACTAAAAAAAACAGAGAGAAAAGGAGACAGAGAGACAGAGAAACAAGAGGAGGAAGAGGATGGTAGTAAGACAGCAAAGCTATACATCACACTGTGCCTCTAATCACACCTTTACCAGGCATGACTGATGGAGACAAGGCATGTGCCACGCTCAATGCCTCACACCTCGCCCTACTGCTGTTTCCCATTGTTAAAACTGCTACGCAACATACATGCAAACACACCCTGTAATACAGCTGGAAATTTGTTGACACATTTTGCTTCTAGTCTCCGTGTGCTTGCATGTTTTACAGCAGAAACAGCTGTTGGCTTACGGCAAATAAACAACTCTCACTATTATTGCTGTATTGTAGCACTGGGAAAATAATCAGTAAAATTTATGTTTTTAATAATTCAGAAAATTCAGTAGATTAGAATGATTATATGAATATATATACAGTCCCCTCTGAAAGTATTGGAACGACAAGGCCAATTAATTTGTTTTGGGTTTGAGATCAAAAGATGGATATGAGACGATAGATCAGAATTTCAGCTTTCATTTCCTGACGTTTATATCCAGATGTGTTAAACAACCTAGAATATGCACCTTCGGTGGCAGAACACCCAATTTGTAGGTGAATAAAATTATAGGAACAGATCAGTCTTAAAGTAAATTAAAGTAAATAACACTTAATATTTGGATGCATATCCTTTCTTGCATCAACTGCATCAGGGTGGCGAACTACTGACATCACCAAACTGTTGCATTCTTCTCTTGTGATACTTTTCCAGGCTTGAACTGCATCTTCTTTCAGTCAGTGTTTATTTTGGGGGGTTTCTCCCTTCATTCTCCTCTTCAGGAGGTGAAATGCATGCTCAGTTGGGTTAAGGTCTGGTGATTGACTTGGCCAGTCTATAACGTTCCACTTTTTCCCCCTGATGAAGTCCTTTGCTGTGTTGGCAGTATGTTTTGGGTCACTGTCTTGCTGCATGATGAAGTTCCTCCCAATTAGACTGGATGTATTTCTCTGTAAATTGGCAGACAGAATGTTTCTGCAGATGTCTGAATTCATTCTGCTGCTACCATCATGAGTTACATCATCAATAAAGATTAGTGAGAAACAGCCATGCAAGCCCAAGCCATGACACTACCTCCACCGTGACTGACTGATGAGCTCGTATGTTTTTGATCATGAGCAGATCCTTTCTTTCTCCACTCTTTGGCCTTTCCATCACTTTGGTAGAGGTTAATCTTGGTTCCAGAACTTCTGTGACTCATCTCTGTACTTCTTTACTAATTCCTACCTGGCCTTCTGATTCTTACTGCAGATGAGTGATTTCCATCTTGTGGTATGGCCTCTGAATTTCTGCTCTCGAAGTCTTCTTCAAATGGTGGCTTGTGAGACCTTCAACCCTGCCCTGTGGAGGTTGTTGGTGATGTCACTAACTGGTGTTTTTGTGTTTTTCTTCACAGCTCTCACAATGGGTCTGTCATCAACTGCTTTCCTCCTATAGACAGCTCTCTTATCTTCATGTTGGTTTATCCTTTTTAACAAGGCGAAACCCAGAGCTCAAGCCAAGAATAGACTTTCAGAGCTATTAATTGTTCAATCAATCAATGTAACAGGGCACACCCGGGCAACAAGAAACACCTATCGGCCAAATGTTCCAATATTTTTGATTACTTGAAAAATGGGTGGGTTTAAACAAAAGGTGCCATGTTCTAAGTTGTTTTACATATCTAGATGTAAATATCAGGAAATTAAAGCTAAAATTCTGATCTATCTCATATTCATTGTTTAATCTCTAACCCAGATGTCTTCAGTGTATAGGTATGAGTTAGCATGTTCCTTTAAACTTTTATTAGTTACCAAATAAACAGTGCAGTCCATTTTGAAGTGATGAAACCTACACAGGGGGCTTTGAAGGGGGCACGCTCACAGCAGCCATTTGTAGAGTCATTCCAAGCTGATGTGTTGAAAACTAACAGCTTTAAAGGGCCTTTGTAAAAGGTCATTACTGAAAAAAAAAAAGACAACCGACAGCCGCTTTCTTCAATATTCGTCTTTAAAGTGAATAATAATATGGTGGTGGCATTTACGTTACATTTAGTTGAGCAATAGTTAATAGTATGCAGCACATCACCTTTTTTTGTACACTTTTAGAGTAGGCAACAGCACACAGGATAATGCAGCTAGCACAACACAAGTTTATTATACTGGCTTATACAAAGGCTTCATTTCTATAGGAACAACTAAGTCACAGTTACTTGCATGGCAGCACAAAGTGGCTAAATCTTTTTTCTTATATTCAATTACACAAGAAATCATTAAATGAATATTCCAATATTTCAACCTAATCTCTACGCACAGCATCTGCAGTGTGTTGGCAATTACCCCAAGGAATAATTTCGTCACGTTTCACCCCTTGTAACCATCAAGGGCAGTTTTTGCCTGGATACTTCTTCTTGTATGTGTACACATGCATGCCAAGATCTTCCAGTAAAGACACATAGCAATGTATGATGCAGTATTTGCAATAAATATTGCTGTCATACAGCCATCTTTCCCCTTCTTCTTCAGGGCACATGTACACCAAATGGAGCTATTCTCTTGTGACTGCAGAGCCACAGATTTCCTCCTTCAAAGCTGAAAACAGCCTCCTTTTTTGTTGTCTTCTACCTAGGTGCATGTATTTTTATACATTACTACCATCTTTTTTTCATAAAATGCTAATGGTATCCATTAGCTTTGAGTCAACCTTCCCTTCCCCCATTGCTAACCTTGTTGATTGTGGTTCTCCTTGGCAGACCCAGACAGCCCACTGGGACAGGATGCACTGGCCCATGACTAGTGTCACCATATATTACATGCTTCATCTTGTTGATTCAAGTTGTACAGAATTTAGCAACTAGGCCACAGATTCCTGCTTATGGCCCCAAAGTGACTGGCAAGACCTTGGTTTCCACTACTGCTTTTGCTGGTGGTTTTCTGATTCTGGTGATAAACTTGCCTTGCAAATGTTGCCTTGCAAAAAATGTGGCCAGGTGACTCTGGGATGACCTGGTTCAATCCCAGATTTCTGCCCAAGGTCATGTGACTTTGTGAATCAGTCGAGTGGCCTTGTAGAAGTCTTGCCTTGCAAAAAATGTGGCCAGGTGACTCTGGGATGACCTGGTTCAATCCCAGATTTCTGCCCAAGGTCATGTGACTTTGTGAATCAGTCGAGTGGCCTTGTAGAAGTCTTGCCTTGCAAAAAATGTGGCCAGGTGACTCTGGGATGACCTGGTTCAATCCCAGATTTCTGCCCAAGGTCATGTGAGAAGTCATGAAAGAGTACCTGCAGTGTGTTTCTTGCTGTGCCCCATGCATGCCCTTTGGTACTATTTAGGCTGGGTGGCAGTCAACCAACTGTTCATCTGTCACTGAGGAAAGACACAGAGGCCTATGCTTCTCTATGCAGGGGCAAAGACTGGACCACTGGGTGGTGGATGTCATCACCATTATCCACGAGATTCTCTCCACACCTGTCAGTTAGGAGGGCTGAAACAGAACTCTAGTTATGTATGTAACTGTGCTTCTGCAACTCCCAGGTAACCACTGGGGTTCCTTCAGAACTGGTGTGGACCTGGTGAGAACTTAAAAAGGTGATCAGGTAGTCATTACTGCCCCTGGTTGTTACTCGGGGGTCATAGAACCACAATTACTAGCCTTTTTAGCATGAGACAGAAATGAGATTTAGCAACATTTAGCAAGATCTTGCAACACTGGAGAACTACAGTAAAGACTAATTGTGGTTACTTTCCCTATGGTTTTGTGGCGTTCATGCATGATCGGAGCCTCACAACTATGTTGCTAATACATAACCACAAATTTTCATCTCTGAAAAAGTAGTCCCTGAACAGAAAGGACAAATTATACACATTTAAATTTACTTTAAAAAAATCCCTCCGGACTAAAGTATTAAAGAACTACTCTAAAGAACTAAAGAACTTTAAAGTAGTTCTTTAGAGTAAACAGATTTTCTGTTATTTTCTCAGTATGGAAAAATGTTTCATCTGTAGCAACTGGACTTAGGCTGCAGATGCAAAAGCTAGAGAGCTGTTTGAAAATGCTGGAGAATTCCTTTAATAAGAAAAATGAGAAAATAAATCTACTATGCAGACTTTAGGCCCAAATCTAAGTAAATACATCTCCAGGTGTTTCTGAAGACCTAGATTACTGGGATTAGCTGTATTGGATTTTCAGGAGCAGGGCTGACAACAACATTCTATCATCATTATGCATAAAAACAGGCAAGCATTTCATTTATGAAACAAAAATAATGCTAATAGTGGCTGGACTGGTAAAATGTTTCCACTCATCTAATAAACAAATCCATTATCCTGTGTTTTCACACTCTGGGTGCAAAACATTGCAATCATATCACTAAATCACAATATTTTTAATTATGTTATGAAATTCTAAAGCCATCTTTTGCTAATTAATTTTGTTCTTGCCCATTCCTGCCTGACAAGTTTAAAAGTACAGTCCTTTCCTTCTGGCTCGTATGAGCTTGTTCTCCACTTCTTAGTCATCCCATGAGATTTTTCTTTACTGGTCATGGTAGAATTCCCACAGGGCCCTGTCCAAATGTCACCCTTCAGCTGCTGTAATTGGTAGGGTGGAAGTTGTGGATGGTGGAGGTGGGGGTGGGGCTTACCCTCAGCAGGGGTGGAGATTAAAGGACCTGGTTCCTCAGGAAACGAGCAGGCAGCCAATCGGAGAACAGCCAGGAGAATCAGGAGGAAGGAGGTGTGGGTTGTCATGATAGCGGTTGCCAGAACTGTTTGGGACAGGAAGATGGATAGAAATGTTAGTGAAGTATACATCAAAACATGCATATATATATTTATATATATATATATATATATATATATATATATATATATATATATATATATATATATATATACACACACACACACACACACTCAATGTAGGACTACTATGTGGTGTTTAATGTAGTCCATGTCTAGCCATAGGGACTTGGGACTATTTTATTCTTGATATTCTTAACTACATTAAGCAAAAGAAACAAATTCACATTTTAATTATAGTCTGTCTCAGATATGGATCAGTTATAGAAGCAATTCTTCTATATGGTGGTTAGATGTTGGAGCCACAAATCAAACTTTTGCTCAGTTGGATAGATACTGGGAACACTGGGAGCAAGACAGCTGAGTAGTCCGGAGGGGATGCCAATCCATTGCAGGGCAGTATAGACACCCATTTGAACACTCCCTCACACTTAGGGGCAAATTGTTACAGCTAATCCACCTACCAGAATGTTTAAGGAGGTGGAAACTTCAGGAACCTCACAGAGACACAGGGAGAACATGCAGAACAGTAATCCAGATAGCAACCCGAGCTCAAGATCAACTCTCACAATTGCTAAAATTAGAAAATTCCATACTCTATTAAATAATGGCTAGATCTATGAAGATTTTCCCATTGCCTATTCAAAAACAATGATTAATCCAAACAGGAACCAACCGAAGCTGGGATTCTAGATGATTTTCCGCCAACTTGACAACTGGACAATTCAAACACCCTGCTGAAAAATCAGTAGAAACCATTAAAGATTTCTGTTGGTTCCTAATAGGTTTTTGATGGTCTGTAATGGTTCCTAATGGCTTATCTAATGTTATTATGATGGTAATAATCTATCCAACTAAACTATTTCTGTTCTTTCTTTTTTTTGTGCTGCACAAACATAGCACCAATGAGCCAGACTATTGTGTGTGTATTTTTTGATCAGTGTTGGTCTGTATTATTAGTACACTAATAATATACTGCATCAGAACCAGCCTGACACGTGACATACTAGATCTAACCAAAATGCAAAATACTGTAAATCAAACATAAAGACAAAGCAACAATGTATGTATTAGCATTATTTCTAGACATTTGTATTATTCTTATTAAGTTATTATGCCAACAATGTACTTTCTTCTCTTGAAAGAAGTAAAATGACCTGCCAAGGAACCCCTGATAAAACTTTCTAGTAAAAATGTCTACGAATAAATTGATTAATCAGATTAATAATGTATATGACAAGTTAGATAAATTGGCTATGAGACATGCACTTAAGATAATATTTTTGTCTCTGAACAGACATTCTTTAATATTTTAGGCTAAATCTTTATGTTAATATCATTTGAGAGATGCTTTGGCAATACTGTAACTAACTATGGTCATGCCAGTAAAGCATGCTAAATTGACTTAGACTTAATTAAGAGAGACAAAGAGAGAGACGTTAGAGTTTATGGAAGAAGATCCTTCTTTCTTATTATCCTTTGTTCTGTTTCAAAAGTGAAACAATAAAAAAGCCTGCAATTGAAAGAAATGATGTCTTTGGTGTTTGAGCCAACCTCAGAAAAATATCTGCACGAGTGTATAAGGATGTGTGCGTGTGTGTGTGTGTGTGTGCAATATATGTGCACACATGTGTAACCATAAAACTGCTAGACAACAGCTTTTATCTCAGGCAATCACTTTGCCCAGAATGTTTCCAGATTGAAGGTGTGAAGTCCGCCTTCTTCACAGACAACCCACAATTAAGAGTCTGAAGACCGACCACACACACACACACACACACACACACACACTCACACGCGCACACACACACACACACTCACACGCGCACACACACTCACCAACACAACAGTAATTACACACAATTTCCTATTTGAGCGAAAGAAGAATGTCTGCTCTGAGTGACCAGTTCAAAAGGGCACAAAACAAGGGACGCCACCATCTGCTCATCACTTTTTCCCTTTTTTTTCTGGTCCCTTCTCTTCCCTCTTTGTCATTCACATGGTGAATTCCTCTGCACATTGTTTAATTGCCTGATGATTTATGGCGGTTTGTCAAAGCTCCTTTTTTTTCCAGCACATTACCCACGCGCACAAACAGCAAACAGCAGTTTGGAACGCAGACGCACAGCCAACACGACATAACAAAAGACTTCAGTGTACACACAGCATCCCTGCTGCTGTATACCACATCTCTGAGGCTCCAAACACAAAGCTGACAGAATCGATTATTTCTAATCAGCTGGACCGAACGAGGAGAAAGAAAAGAACATATTACAGAGATTTGGAATTCACAGTCCCAAAGGGGCAAATAGGGTAGACTTTCCCTTCTCCCTCGCAGGTACCTAGGTGCCTGTCTAAGTGTTGACTGATTATGTGATAGTGCAGAGAAAATTAGTGCGGGTGTGGATTCTGAACAGTATCTAAGTTATGTTTTACATTTGGATTCTACAGTGAATACACTCATTCGCGTTCACTTTCAGTACCAGCTTTATCCTGGGTAAGGTTGCAAGGAATACACCCTGGATGGGATGTCAGTCCATCACAGGGCACTATTAGTATACACATTCACACACAGGATCAATTTATCTTAGCCGATCCACCTACTGGTGTATATTTGGGAGGTGGGAGGAAAATGGAGAACCTGGAAAAACCCACACAAACACGGTGAGAACATACACAGAAACTGCACGCCGAGAGTTTCCGGAGCTTAGAGGACCCTGGAGCTGTGAGGCTGCAACACTACCCGCTGCGCCATCCACTGTATATACAATATGCTATATTTATATACACTGTATGCTGTAATTTTATTTCTGATGACTAACTGGGTGCAACCTCAAATTTCTACTTTTATCTGGACACGAATAGCATATGGCTAGCTTTATTTGATTTTACTAATCCCATAATGGCTAATAATGCCCCTCTCCACCATCCACGCCGATGATGCCGACTGTGCCTCCTCTCCCCTACATGCCACCTGTACACCGACTGTATGGAATTAAATTTATGCCAAAAGTATTGAACCTAACTTTTCAAGAAACGAACAAAACAATACAACGAGAAAGAAGAAAAACACTCTGAAAACAATGAACTCAGTGGCAAAAATTTACTGGAAGTAGAGACTTCAGTGGCGAGAACTTTGGACAGCATTCTGGATACGGTTCTCTGTAGTTATAGTGTTTGTACATTGTAGTGGAAATTACTTACTTACTTAGTTCCTTACTTAGCATATTAGTTTGTAATTAATATTTGAGGTTTGGGTAGTCTCATACGACTATTTTTTTTGAGATGAGCACTCAGGAGCATCTTTTCTTCCAGGGCAGAGAGTTATCGATCCAAATCTTACTATCCAATGAGTAAATCGCTGTTAAGCCCACCCACTTGAGAGGTTTGTGCCAGAATGGCAAACCTCACAGAGCATAAACAAAAACTTTCAAAGTGTAGATGAAAACTCTGGCAGTGCATTCATAAACCATCATTATGTTACATTTTTACCACTGATTTCTTTGTTTTCAGTTTCAGAACTTTTTCTTCTTTCTCACTGTATATTTTTGTTTGTTGTTGAAAACTTAGGTCCAATACTTTTGGCACAAATTTAATTCCATACGACTGGTTCATCAAAACTGTTTTGAGCTGCATTACAGACTGCACTGTTAAAAATGCTGGCCTAAAGTTAGCTAGCAAACATGACTACTGTCTTTAATGTTAGCTATCTTTTTAGTGAACTAGTAATAGCAAATACCTACTGCTGGAGACATAAGTTAGCTAAGCTAACTTACAAGTTGGGTAATTATTAGCATTATTAGCTATGTTTAGGTAGCTTCACTAATGTTGTTAAACAATTATAGTGTAATTAAAACCAGTATTTTACATGTGCTTGCGGTAATGTCCTCTCCCCTACACACCACCTATTCACCAACTTGTCCATCAAAACTGTTTTGAGCTGCAGTACTGTCTGTGGTGTTAAAAATGTTGGACTGATGTTAGCAAACATGCTAGCAAACATGACCACTGGCTTGAATGTTAGTTTAGTGAACTAGTAATGGCAAATACCCACTGCTGGAGAAGTAATGTTAGCTAAGCTAACGTGCAAGCTGGATTATTATTAGCACAATGTTGTGTTTAGGTAGCTTAAGTAATGTTGCTAAACTATTATAGTGTATTTAAAACTAGTATTTTACATGTGATGGTGGTAATGTCATATGACTTGCGAAGTTTGCTGATCAAATATAACTTTAAGTTCTGTTTGTTGGTGTTTAAGGGTCCAATTGGCTCTACTGTGTAACCACTGCTATTATCAGCCTGATGCCAGACACTTATAATGTGTGAGCTGTTATCTGTTTGGATTTCAAATGTGAGAAAATAGGACTGTATTTCCAACATCTCTGTGACCTGAAGTATACAGAGAACAAAATAAGTCTGAAACATCATGGACCTGCTGGTTTAAAATCTGTTAGCCTTATGATCAAACACATCTTTATGGACTCTAATAATAACGTTGATTATGATCTGCTGGTGGAGATGATTATAGGTGTCGAGGATACACCCATATGATGCTGCGTTCATACATCTCTGTTGTATATAATGTTGTTTCTAATTTCTGTCAAATGCGCTGCATGTATAAGAGTGGTTTCATACTGCTTATGTTACTCCTCAGCAGTGCAACTCCATATTAGCCAGCCTTCTGTTTTTTTTATAGCAGCCAATGCAATTATGAGTGTTCCTTAGAGATAAAACACAGAATAATGTAATTAAGGCATCCCTTCGGGGGTGGTCGAGTGAGGGAGAAAGTGAGACACGACAGCGAGAATTTGAGACCAGGAGATCACCTGATGCATTCGGTAACGAGTTCCTAAATTAATAGCAACCCTACGAGGCTTATGCTTCATAATTTACTTACAGTTTATAAGGCACAGAGGGAAGAATGTGAGATTCACATCCTTCTCATATGATGAGTATGTAATTACAGAGGAAAAGCAGTCACTCAGAATTCAAGGAAGATGGGAAGAACAGGAAAATCAGGGGAAAAAATTTACCCTGGATACTCTGTCAAAACTATGTATGTGTGCAAGAGACAGACTGTGAGAAAGAAGTGAGAGTAAGACAGAAAGAGAGAGAGAAAGAGAGACAGGGCACCTTTATAGCCGGAGACTAACAAAGGGACCATATAAACAAAACAAAGGAACCAGAAGACACACCAAGCTAACAGAGACCATTAAATCTGCTAAAGAAAGCATAAGTTTCCCAGAACCTTCCTCTTTTTCTGTCTCTTTCTCACTCCTACTCTCCCTTCCCCTCCCTCCATCTATCTTGCTGCCACCTATTTACTGCTCTCTTGACTCCTTAGCATGGAGGGTCAGTCACAGAGATCAAAGGTCATGTTGGTTTTTTCTTCCTATTAGGCTACGCTTCAGAAAAGAGACCTGTATTTGCATTTGGAGCTCTGAACAACAAAATAATAGATTTTAGATTAGTGAATGAAGTCTAATTAGTCCTTAGATTGTCCCTTAATGTGCAAAGAAGGTGGACAGGCACAAGGCTTTTGTAAGCAGCATCTAACTGCCCACCTACCTTTGGCTCGTTAAACTAACTTGAAGCCCAGAGAGATTTAGCTGTAAGAATGTCCCTCACACAATCCAAGCCAGACAATTGCTTAGAGACCACAGTAAAGACAATCACAGAACTGTCCCTGGGTCGAAGCCTTTCTGTCCTCTCTAAATCATAAAACTTGTTCCCCTGTGGCTGTCTGGAGGACGCTAATAAGAACCACAGCAGGAAGCCAAAATGCCACCACATTATAAGCATTGAGGGTAAAACAGACCTGAATGCAGTACTAACAGTCAGTCAGGGCTAAAGCAGGGATGGGCAGTGTGCATATGAAATATCATTTGTAATTTGTATTCAGTGGTCAAAAATTTTGGGTGGTGACATGTAAACTGATTTTCGAGCTGACACTTACACCAGAGTCACTCTGTGGATAGAAATTCTATGGGCTAAGCACCACTGCTTAGCCCATATTCAGAGTTGACTTAGGCACACTTAGTGAGGAGTTCATACTGAACTTGTGCTCATTGGTATTCATACTCAGACCTAACTATGGACTACACAAAATGTTTTTTTTTTCACATGTTGGACATCAGAGATGATAGCATCATAATCAGAGACGTTGCTTATCTCAAGAACAGATTTTTTATAATGGATCAAATTAGGAATCAACTTAAACTGAGCTGTAAGCATAGTAGATGAGTGCTTAGTCAGCTTATCCTTTAATGCTGCAGGGAATGGTTTCTTTATAAGAGGGATCATCGAAATAACCAAAGCACTGGCATTACTTTATTAATTTGACAGCTCAAAATAGCAAATTAAAAGTGTGATGAAATAGTATACACCCCATGTACACATTACAATATCCTGACCTTGATTTAGTATCATTAATTAATGCTAAATTATAGGATGTGCTGGATCAAGTGCTATATTATAAGTTGCCAAATAATGTGTAGGAACCAGATTAGATTAGATTTGTATTTCAATGCTTGCAGTCTTTTCAATCATCTATCATCTATCAAATGTATTAGACATTTTTTATTTAAATTTTTAAATTAACACTTGCTTTTATGTTACATAGTATTATAAAAAAAAAAGCGCTATTTGCTTTGCTTTGTCTATCACTTGATGGTTTAAAGGTGGTGGTCTAGACACTGCTGAAAAGATCTACTCAAGAAAAGTCTGGCAACCTCAGAGACATGTGATTTTACACACAGGTGATTTTAATAATCTGAAAATCAGTTCAAGGAGCTGCATAACCTGACTCTCAATACACATAACTTTCCCTGTGTAAATATTGACGTAACATTTGAACTTAAGTCACTGACTCTGATTACTGCCCTTTGTGATACTATATACAACAAATACATAAAAATACACTTAACAGAGGGACAAGACTGCCTTTTGCACTGACTCTTAAATCAACAAACCACACCACCTGGGTCAGAAAGGCATGAATGGCAACATTCATGAAACGACTAACCAGAACCTGACAGGAGCTCTAACACCCCCTTGGTCCATGCACATGTCTGCTGCCTGGGCCGAGAGTCCTCAGTGTGTTCTTCACCTTCTCCATTTGAACTGTTCCTTCTGAAAACATGCTCCAGATCTGAGCAGAGTGATAATAATGTCTTGTAAATCTCTCATGGATCTGTTCCTTTCTCTCTTTCTGTGTGTAATAAGGTGAGATTTAGTGTTGTGGGAAGAGCCGCACCTCTGACTATGAAAAGGAGATTGAGAGGGGGGTTGGAGGGGCATTAGAGAAGAAGAAGAGAGGGGAGAGGGAGAAAGAGGGGGAGAAGAGAGTAGGTAGTGAGAAGGAGGAGAAAAAGGAGAGATAACGGACAATGTGGCTGAGAAGGACAAGAAGAGGGGGATGGAGAGGTAAAAATGAACATGGGTATTGCTTTTTAATGAGAGAATACAGAACAGACAGAGAAACAGAGAGGACACATAAAGAGAGATATGAAAAAGTCAGGACCAACTTGCAATTACATTTCCACATAAATCCACCCCTTTCCCATCATTTTCATCCCTCCATCTCTTTTTATTCCTCTTCCCATGTAAGCTGGATGGAAGTGTTACTGTATGTAGACACAGGAAGTATGGTTCTCTAATGAGCACACCACGACAGGTGTGTATCACACACCCACAATCTGAAAGAGCATTCACACAGGAACAAAGCTGGCTGGGTAACCACATTCAACACTGCCAGGTGACACAAAGCTGTGTGTGTGCAAATGAGGAAATATCAAACAGAGAAATGGATGCCAATTACACTCACACACAAACACACACACACACACACACACACACACACACACACTAAATAATGTATTATTGAAGAGAGTAAAATTCTACACAGCCCACTCATCATATGATCATAAACTGATGGATGGATGGATGGATGGATGGATGGGTAGATGGATGGATCAGTGAATTAATGGATGGATGGATGGCTTGCTCTGATAAATGGATGGATGGATCAACAGATTAATCGATGAAAGGATTAATGGATTGAACACTGGATGGATAGGTGGGTGGATGGATGGATAGATAAATATATGAATAGATTATTACATGGATTGATGGATGGATGGATCAACAGATTAATAAATGAATTAATAGATGGATTAAAGGTTTGAATATTTGATGGGTGGGTGGATGGATGGATGGATGGATAGCTAAATGAATAGATTATTACATGGGTGGATGGATGGATGGAAGGATATATCAACTGATTAATAGATAGAATAAAGGAATGAACACTGGATAGATGAATACTAAATGAATAGATTATTACATGGATGGATGTATGGATGAAAAGATTATTAAATTATTACATGGATTAATAGATGGATTAATGGATTGATCACTGGATAGATGGATGGATGGATGAAAGCATTGATGAATGGCTCAACAGATTAATAGCTAGATTAAAGGCTTGCTGAGGCAACAGCTGGATAAATGGATAGTAGTTTGGATGGATGGATGGATGGATGCATGGATGGATTGGCAATTTCGTGCAGAAAGAAAATAGGGCTGGGCAATAAAATGATGCAATATCAATACCAAAATAAACTCTGCTGCCGCTTTTGCTTTTTTTCTTTTAACAACCATAGATTACTATATTTATCTTTAAAATGTCGTCAAGTAGCATTATTTTTGTAAGAAAATTGGGGACGAGTGAAAATCCAAGACAGAGAGATGCAAACGTTGTAGAAAAAAAGAATAAACATAGAGCCCAGCTCACACTGACCTCCTTGATCCTCCCATTACATAAATTCAGCAAACCTCACCCATTTTTTTATTTTATTTTTATGGACACAGGTGCAGACACACACAGCAAGTTAATGGAGTCTGTGTATGTTTTGATAATATGTATGTAGAGACACTGCCAAATCCATAAACGGCCAGGTGTACCTGAGCATGTTCTGCATACAGAATTACACCACTCAATATAAAAAAAAAAAAAAAACAATCACACGTAAGTAAATTTATTCCTAATCAGTATGCTCTTGGTGTGTACACATTACCACCTTTAGCTTCTAATTGCTGCAATGACCCACATACGGCTCTGCATAACACTGACCTTCACACATGGGCAAACACACACACACACACACACAGAGCTATCACCACATCTATTTATTTGACGTACACAGGAACAGAATAAATGAGCCAACAGAGTGGCAATTTCAGCTAAAAGAACCATATACAAAAACTCCATAAGACATTTACATGTAAGTGAATTAAAAATATATAGTAGAATATTTACATTCTTCTTATTATTAGTTATTATTATTATTATTATTATTATTGTTATTATCATAAGTAGAAGTAGTAGTATTGGTAAAATTAGGTGTCAGTCTGATCTCATTTACTCATACTTGTATAAAATGCTATAATACTGATCATTCAATACCATGTGATACTATGCTAAGCCTAGTGTCGTGCTAATGAACAGACGACATGAAATGACATCGATCCGGATTAATAATTAATGATGGCAATTGATTGGCATTCAAGGTAAAGCAGACTACAACCTGTGTACTGCTAAAACATCAAGAGGAGGAAGACCAGCATCTTCCTACATTACAATTAACCTGAAAAAACATCATGGTGTTTCTTTAATAGAGAGCAGTATCAGAGACAGTATCTTTAATAGAGAGCAGTATCAGAGAGGATGGTCATTAAAAATGAGAGCAGGGTGTTGTGAACTGCATGCAAACAGACCGGTGAAGTGAGCGTGTGGAGAAACTGTTGGGGTATGAGAGCACTTCAGTTCTGCGAGCACTAAGCACTGTGCAAAAACATATCCCTTGACTTTTGTGTTACTCTTGCTGTACCACTTTCTCTCTAACGAGGTTTAGCTCGATGGTAGTCCTTGAGAGACCCTGGTAGACCCTGACCTATTGAACTAGCATGAGGATAGGTAGTTGATGGAGACTACAAAGTATTTCAGTACGTCTTTCTGGATAAGGGCATCTCCTAAATGCTGTAAATATTAAATGGAAATGAGCATTGAGACAATTTTCTGTCATTCAAGCAGGGTCTACACTTTGCTCATGACTCAAGGGGCAAATCTTCTATTAAAGATACCATTTAAATGATAACATTTTAAGCATAAAACTCAGCGCAAGGAGTTCATTTCTAGCAGCACGTGGCAGCAACTAACATAAAGAGAGCTAAATAAAATGTTCAGTGACGCTCCTGATTGACCAATGCTCAGTAGTTAACTTATTTCGGTATCAGTATCAGTAGTGATATGTACTCGTATCGATGCTCTTGACTCTTGTGGACCAAATAAAGCTTTTTCCATATTTATTTTTTCATACCTTTCTTACCTTATGTTCACACATCCAACATGTCTGGCAGCACATCTAGTGATGATTTTGATTCAGATGCGACATATCACTACACTTCTCACTATGACACCAGCCAGAGGCAGTTATCTTTAGTGAAGGACTACATAAACATGTGTTTATAGCTTTCCAAACTTGTCTAACTTATAATATGATAAGTTACAACTAATAAGTATGTGGTCATACTTAAACATCCCCCATGACACTTAAACGACATGGATTATCACCCTAATTAATGGAGGAGCACAGCAGTCATTTTTATTTGACAAGGTGTTTTGTGATGCATGTACATATTTAAACTGAATCCACTTTAACATTGTGATGTTTGTGAGTTTTTGAGGTTGTGAGTTTAAATCCCAGGACTGCCTCTTGTGCCTTACTTGTAAGTCACTTTGGACAAAAATATCCAATGAATAAATGTATTAATAGCACAAATAAAAATAGCAATATATAAAATTATACTAAGAGTTTCTGTACAAGGTATTTTATGCAAGTAAACAATTTGGCTAAAATATTTACAGAAATGAATGCCACATTTTTAGTTATATCACACAGGAATACAAAATGGACTGAGGTCTGAGAAACAGGAAGCATGTTTTGGATAGCTAATAAATCACACATTCTTTTCCAAACAGATTTACGGCTTTTGTGATACACTCAAGCAATCAAACCCAGATGTCACTGCAAAACCCACAGTGTCGCTTCTTATCAAGACTACTGTGAAGATGTTCTCAAATGCTGACTATGAGTCAGCGTTTGAAGCCTCTGTACACAAAGATCAGCAGCAAATCTGATGGCTGCAAAAGAAATGACCATCAGTGTGGCAAACAAATGACTCCAACTGCTCCCTGTTTGCACTAACAAAGTCCATAAGGCTAATGGCGAAAGCTCAACAGAAAGAGCCCAGTGAAATATCGGCATGATAGAGACCACACGTTGACTAGTTCAGTAATGTACACTAATTAGGCACCCTTCTCTCTTCCTGTGTGGCTTACTAGAGTCTATTGATTGAATATTCTCATTAAGCAGTTTATTGACTAGATAGAGAGGGTGAGCATTAGCTATCTGTGCACCCAGGGCTACTTGGCGCAGGGTAGGCTTAAACGAAGCTAGTCTCCCCAACGTTTTTAACTTTGATATACACTAAAGTATTCCACCCCCGCCAATCGCACTGAATAGCATATCACTAATTGGGGTGGGGGGGGGTGGAGGGGCGATTGGTGGAGGATGAAAGATAGAAGAAAGAAATTCCAATTAGTAATTCATTTTAAAATGCTTTGGAGGATTTGCTCCTTTCCAAAGTAACAGCAAGTGATGGTGATTTTCATAAGTGTCCTACATGGTCACTGTCCCACTATTCTGACTGGTCTCTGGTCATAACATATTGGCAGCAACCCAGTAGATAATTAATGGGCAAAGTCCAAAAAATGGTTTCGGAATTTTGACAAACCAACAATTTCTGACTTGTTGGCAAATTCAGTAAACTAAAAATATAGTTACCTAAGTTACTCCACAGCCCCTAAACAGTGACTCAATAAAAACAGATCTGTTGCTGATCTAAAAGGGGAAAGTGGCTCTTATGGTGGTTCCAGAGCTTATCCTGGGAACACTGGGAAGAATACACCCTGAATGAAACACCAGGCTATCACAAGGCACCACGCGCACACACATATTCCCACCCTCATTCACAACTAAGGTGGGAATATGTGGAAGGTGGGACGGAAATGAAGAACCTGGAGAAAACCCATGGGAGACCCTGGAGCTGTGAAGTGGCAACACTCGCTTCAAGTCAGTTTTATTTGTATAGCACTTTTAACAATAGATGTAGTCACAAAGCAGCTTTACAGAAATCTGGATGTAATTTTAGACCCTGAATGATCAAGCCAGAAGAGAGAGTGGCAAGAAAAAACTCCCTGAAACGACACGAGAAATAAAGCTTCAGAGAAACCAAGGGAACCCATCCTCTTCTGGGTGAATGGATGTCAGTAATGAGCATGTTGTGCATATGAGCTCTGGGATGAGCACAGGACAGTGTTTCTGATTATAGCAGCAGTTCTTAGATACAAGTCTACAGTAGTGATCTGCTGTAAATATCTTTGGGGTATCCATGTGGAATCATTCAAAGCAGTAGAAGGTGAGTCACAAGTGCAGAAGCTCCAAGCAGAAGTAGAGCATCAATCAGTCGGTAAAACAGTTTAACTCTTTACAAGCAACTTGATTTAACCCTTCAACCACACACATTTATCACTGTAAGTCCAATATATAGTGTTCACAAATTCATATCCAACTTTTCTCTTCACCTCAAAAGATTACACTAAGTGTCCTTGACATACAGTAATACGTTCAGAAGGGGACACTTTCAGTTTTGGCAAAATAGCTTTAAAATCGGTATGAAAACCGGACATGAAAACCAGCACTACTCTTCATTCATCAAATTATCGAGCAAAAATGTCAAATGTTAGTAAAAAGATAAAACATACCTTGTTTTTAACTTTCCACTCTTGGCATTGTGAAGGTATAATATTACATTCATTCCCCTGTATTTATGTATAAGGTGTGTTAAACATGTGTTACCGCACGGTCACTAAGTTACTAAACTGAAGTGACTTCACAGGAGTTCACTGCCTACTGTCAGTCAGCTGTGAGCTAGATTTTATCACGGTAACCTCTTTTACAATGATTATCAAAATGACAATACACTGAAAATATATCAATAAACAGGAAATGCACACTCATGAACCACAGTTCTCAGATTTATTTAAGCTCACAAACTGAGCAGCTATGGGTTAAACTTCTGTGAGCTTTTTACTAAAATATGTAGAATAAAGTTTCCAACTATGCATGTAGCATATGTATGTTTTTTTTATATAGAAGATGATACTCTTTATAGAAGGCGATAGTCTTTTAGAAGGTAATAGTCATGGTCTCATCCTGTATAACGTGTGTAATTGTAATCCTGTATAACGCTTGTAATTTCACAAGCAATAAGCACTAAGTACTAAGTTTACAATCAAAATTCATTAAATTTGTGGCTGTAAAAGTAAAACCATACTAGTGGTTCATTTTTCTCAACAGGCACTTCTACTGTTTCCTTAAACAGGTAACTCAACCAGCTGGTAGATGTCTGTAAATCCTAATCTAAAGAGTGAATTTGAAAAAAAAAAATCAATGAAATTCTATTGAATGTGATCCAAATAGTAAGAATTAACATAAAAAATATTTTTTTGCACAAGTATTTCATTGTATGCCTGTTAAAGGGTTAAAAGGAACCCCTACATAGTTTAAATATTATATATTAATATTCACTACTGCTCTCACCACCTTTCACACCCCTTCATATGTTACTACTGGCTAGTTGGTGGCCAGTTTGAATGTTTGTGTTTTAGAGAGTGACTTCTTTTTTATGAAAAATCATATTTCGACATTACAATTTACGGCTCTCAGATAAAAAAAAAATCAAAACTCTAAATACAAAGAATTCAAATCGTTCAGGCTAAAATGTAGTATCCAGGACTCGCAGACGAAAGTAGAAGCTTTCAGAGGGGTTGAACTCAATCACAGTCGTCTCCCACGCTCGCACCCATGACTCCAACGTGAATGAAGTGAAGTGAAGAGACATGGAGTACAGTTAAATGGAGTCAAAAACGAACGAATAAGAACTATAGTGAATTAAGTGCATCTAATTTTTTTATTTTCTCCTGAAATATTTAAATTCCTGTTAAGCAGGTAACTTTGCAAGCAAGCTGATATTAGAGTAGCCTACCTAGCTAGTTACCTAAATAGTTATGCTGGACATTGAGAAAATTAGTTATTTGGATAGAACAAAACTTCCTAATTTTTTTTTTGACCAGTCTGAAAACATCTACTGTTCCCCGAGAATCTTGGATACTTCACCTTTGGCCTAATTTATTAAAAAAATCGGTATTTTTGAGATTTGTATTTTGGGTACAGATTTTATTTTAATATTAAAACCATAACCATGAATCATATAGACCAATCTTAAATTCAATTCAATTCAATTTTATTTTATAGCGCTTGTAACAATGGACATTGTCACAAAGCAGCTTTACAGAAATTATATAAATTCCGGATATAAATTTTACATTTATAAATTTATCCTTTACCCCTAGCAAATTCAAAGAAAACCATTGGCAAAAATGTTAATTTATTATATATACCAGAGAGAAAAAAACTATTATTTACTGTGAAGTGTACAATTCAAATATACTAAATTCATATTCACATAGTTTATTCAGCTTTTAAGCTCCATAGCTGAAATTTCCAGAGGTTTCAGAAGCCTGTGTGAAAAGAAGCATGAACAAGTCTTAACCCTCAACTGCTAAATTATATGCTTGCATTGTATTCTGCCTTACTTGTAAGTCACTTTGGATAAAAGCATTTGCCTAATGTACGTAAATGCTTTACGTTGTTTATCCAGACAGTTTCCCCTCACAACAGTTATAATCTACTACATGAAGGAAAATAGAAATGGCTCGCTGCCATTTTTACAGGCTGGAGTGGGCCTGCTGGGCCAGATGGATCTCAGATGATCTCAGACGAGAAAAGGGTTACATCAGCTTGACGAGAGCGGTAGGGGTTTTAAAGCACAACAAAACAAAATTTTGAGATCTAGAGCACTCTAGAACAGAAAATACTGTTTTTCAGTAGTCTCAGATACGGATCTGCAATCACCCTCAAAACAAAGCTTATCAGCAACTATGGCCACTACAAATGATTTATTACTGGCAGTGCTAAATGTGTAGCAAAGGCTCAATTAAAACACAACAGCTGCTAGGGCACGGGAAAACAACTCCCGTTTCATATCTGATCTGATCTGGCATCCAGACGTGATACAGTACAAAAAGAAAAACAGAAGATCAGATCAGTGTAAAGGCTTTGGCTGAGCATAAGTAACTGTGTTTGCTGGAGCTATAGTGTACTAACAGTGGCTGTTAGCAGAATAAGACTACGTGGTGTCCTGAGCTACTGACCGGTACATTGCAGATGTGGTGGTTGAACACATTTACAAGAGTGTTTTATGAGAAACATGGCTGGCGGACATTCCAGAAGACCAAGACTGCCTCTATTAACAAAAGGCTAATACTATGGCGCTAGGCTAGCACTGGTGGAATTAGATCTTGAAGGTGTTTTACCTGCATAGCTAAGGAGTGGTGCAACATCTTAATGGATGACTAAAAAAACACTTTCATCAACGAGTTAGCTAATTGCTATTGGACATGAAGCAGTGCAGAGCTGTTTATTGTTTTTTTTAAACCAGTACAGAGATCAATTTTGAGGATTTACACTGACTTCTTTAGAACCAACTGTTGGTGTTTATGATTAAAGATCTGTCCAGAAATAGCAGGAAGTTGTCATGACCTCAACTAGAACAATCAGTAGATTTAAAATATATCAGCTATTCTTCAGAAAAGGTAAGGGTGTAAGTGAAGAGACATACTGTATGTAAATCAAAGGACATGTTTCAGGAAAACAGGAACTTTTTCAGGAATTTCGGAATTATAAATGTGTTTTTATTGGAGGAGCTATGCTTTTTTTTCATGCTATGACTGGCAAAAGGGACCATTTTAGTACCACTTTTGTTTTTATCTGCCAAATCAACCTAGAAGTGCACAGCGGTAATAGCAAGTGGCAAAAAAAGGCTTGAAGAATGAAATTCGTTTGTGTTTGAGCTTTATGTGAGCTCCATGCAGTGAAGTGAGAGCACAGAACAGGATAGCTCTCTTTCAGAAGAATTGAAGAACCCTTAAATTCAGCAAAAAGATTGTGGAAATATAGCTGTAGATGTAAAACGTGATGGAAAGTTAAGGGCGAGGTAGGAATTACAGTGCCTTGCATAAGTATTCACCCCCCCCTTGAACTTTTCAATATTTTGTAGTGTGACAACCTGGAACTGAAAAGACGTACGTGGGATTATACTGTATGTTATGAATCTACACAAAGTAGACCGTAATATTGAAGGGGTGTGTGTTTGTGGGGTTTTTTTTTGGGGGGGGGTTATACCGATTTAAATGTGAAAATAAAAAAATAAAAAAAAAGTAAAAGCTGTGATTGCCTAAATGTTCACCCTCATTATCAGAAGTCACATAGTTAATTAAATGGAGTCCACATGTGTGAAATTAAAGTGTCACATGATCTCAATATAAATCTTTTATCTCTTTTACCAGAGGTCTCCCTAAGAAAGAAAACAAAAGTTCAAAAGTAGGAGAATAAAGCAAATAAGGGTTTGAAAATGAAGAATAAGCATAAGCTACATGTTGAAAGCAGAAAGACATGTAGTCTGCTTGCCTCTGCTCACTGGTCTCATTAGGAATAATAAACAAGAGGTTTCTTTCAGAGACGAAAGCAAAGGGATGACAGATAAGAATAGCTGATTTTACTTTCATTGTTGGTGATCATCCTTCAATAGTGGTGTTTTTTTGTGAGTATGCCACCAGTGTGCTTAGCTTTTTAGGAAGGGGGATAGCCGTGTGAGTTTATGCTTGTTTTTCTCCCTGTCAGGACTTTTTGTGCAGCACTGACAAAGTGAGAAATATTTCATTCTGGGCATTATGGATATATTTCCATAATGCCCTTAACTCAAATACAAAAGTGCCTGTATGTGTGTGCATGTGTGTGCGTACACATGAAACAGAGCAGTGTGTGACTGCACTCTTCCCACATGCACCCGCTCTAAACCCTGGAGTAAACAAAATGTGCGAAAAAAAACTCCCAACAATCTTGACTGTGCAATCTCTACAAACACGAAATCTGACAATCGATACCGTGAAAGGCGACGTGTTTTGACAAGCCTTCAGTCTACACAGGTTCACTGAGTGTGTGTGTGTGTATGTGTGTGTGTGTGGAAGGCAGAGAGAGGGAGACAGAGAGAGAGAGAGAGAGAAGAGAAAGTGGATTTGAGTGCAATATTTCGGCTGTCAGAAAGACATCATCTTCAGCCCTGCCATTTCGATGTCTACTGCATCATTACAGATGCCTTTTCAGTATGAAATTCATTTTGGCGAGTAAAGACGGAACATAAATGTGGATGTTTTGCCATTAATGCCTGATTTCACACTAAACACTGATAGCTTCTGAACCACCACAAGACTAATGATGGAAAAATATTTAAAAAAAGATTGAAATGTAATACATGTGTATAAACACAGACACATATACACTGTCCTTTCTTAACTCTCTGTTGATCTTTCTTATTTATCTGTCATCAAAAAGCACCTGTGTGAATGTAATATTTAATTAATGAGCTTCAGGGATGTGAATCACGCTAATAATTCATGAAGGAAAGCTAATTAGCGTCCTCCAAGCCCTGAGTCTAATCATACATTCTCCTGCTTAAGGAGCTGAAACTCTATAATTCAGACAACGTTTTGAGAAAACATTCAGCTATATTCCAGCAGAGCAGAGTGGTTTGAGAGACCATAATGTTGCTCACTCCTACCGCTACACTTGGGTGCTTGTTTACTGTGGCTTTTAAGATGCGCATACGGGAGCTGACATGTCATCTGGGAGTGAAATAGAGGGAAGATGCTGTCAGGCTGGCTGAACATACAGGCACAGAAGCTATTTTCACCTAAGAATAGCCAAGAAACTTCACTGTGGGTCCCAATGCATCACTAATTGATCAATAGATTACTGAGAATATAGCTCTTCTGAGAGTATTTGAACATCAATACTGATGTATCCCCAGCACTCTTCCGGAGTGTGTGTATGTGTGTGTGTGTGTGTGTGTGTGTGTGTGCGTGTGTAGTATATGTCTATCAAGATGTGTTCTCTTTTGCTGTGGTGCTACCCGTTGTTGTGATTGATGACTTGTACTGCTCAGTTAAGTATACTACTTTGCAATCTATTGAAGGTTAGACTTCTTTGGCTTGTAGGATTATCTCACAGGTAGTTTGACTGACTGCTTTGTGACTAGGCTTTGCAGTACATCTGAGTACTAGCACATACACTAATCCTTGTGTTTTACTCTTTAGTTTAGTCAAGTGGCTTTTCTCTCTGTTGTGAGTATGCCTATATGAACCTGATCTTGAAAACAGTGGCATGGCTACAGTATGAACTTTAATCACAGACGAATTAATTATAAATCCATGCAATTTGCTATAAATCATGCAAATCTATTCAACAAAATAAGTCGAAGAAGAGGCCATGTTTTTTGGGGTTTTTTTTAGCACCAATGTCCCTAATGTTCTCTGTAACACTATTTATTCTAGAGTTTATGGGAGATCAGTGAATTTAGGATGCAAATCTATTTAACAGAACTAATTCCAACATGAAGAACAGGCCGTGTTTTTAATCTTGAGCCAGCTTTCCTTGGAACACTATTGCAGAGCTTATGGGTGAGGAAAATAAAACCTCTTTCACCACCCAAGCTGTGAGTGATCCTTAGGTCTAACAGTAGGCCTTCCTCGGTGGCTATATCGCTTCAGGAGATCAGTGAGATCTAGGAAACTAAGATGCAAATCTATTTAACAAAACAAATCCTAATACTAAGAATAGGCAATGTTTTTCATCTTGAGCCAACTGCGAGTGATCCTCAGGTCTCACAGTAGGCCTGCCTCAGTGGAGCAACATGCATGAGATTGGCTATACTACTTCAGGAGTTCAGCAAAATATGCTGGAACTAGGTATTTAGGATTCCTCAAGGACTGAATATGGTTCTTACCTTCATAAAAGGGTTCTATTGGAAAAGAAACACCCATTTGTAAGCTTCTACATATAACCTTTAAGCATTCCCCAAGAGGGACACTCTTATTAGTGTAGGCTGTACAGTAGTAGCTTCTTACAGATCACAGCAAGCAACATGTTGTCACCCCAGGCTTTGTAAACTTGTGAAAAGGTAAATGAGGCAGACCCAACCAATCAGGACAAGGAGACTTCTCTACTTCTTGTCAGTCACGTTGCCAGTTCAATTCAGAAAGCATTATGAACTCTCTCGGCTTTGGAGGCAGCTTTTAAGAGACATGCGACTTTGAGTTTCCAAATAGCTAGCTTTAGTTAATTTCCACCAAAATCACTGACTATTAGATTTTGGATTTTTGTTCAAGATCAAGTCGAAATTTGAGTCTCCTAATCTTATGGCCAAATCGAGCCTCAGGTAATACATAGGTCATAGGAAAGAAAGTAATGAAAACTGTAACCTAAGTCAGCCTAAGTTCAGCACTCAAGATGTACAACACAGGACCACTAAGACCACAGTAGCTTAGGTCTAACACCTTTATACAAACTTTTTATGTGACTTGGTTTGTCCATATCTCTACCATTGCAAGCATGAGATCCTACAGGTGAGATTTATTTGTTGCACCACTGTGACATTTACTCTTAACATTATTTAATATCTAGTCCAGCGATTCTTCTTTCTTGCTCTGTGATTGCCGCTGTAAGGATGACAGTGGCCATAACTTGATAACAAACTTTAAATCAAGTTTTCCCTTTGAGACTCAAATGAGATAAATGTGCAGGCTTGTGTCACAGTGAAACTCTTCCCCCTCAGGTCACAATGGAAGCCCAGGGACTGTTAGTTCCTCTATGTGTCAAGCCTAATTTAATAAACCCAGAGAGAAAATGGGAAAAGGAAAGGGGGGGGGGGGGGGGGGGGGGGGGGGGGGGGGGGGGGGGGGGGGGGGGTTTGCAGAAGGATGGGATGCTTTGCTCAGTCTTGGCTCTCTCAGGCACACACACATATACACACACACAGTCCGTCTGTCATGGCCTAATGCTTGTTGATTTATGGATATGGCACAGAGAGAGACTGCAGCATTGCTCTAATCCTCATAGCTCTGTTAGTATGGACTTACAGACTGGGCTGGCTATTGCTGAGGCTTATTGCAACACATCCAGGCAATAATCCAGCACCAACCAATCCAACATGAACGCTGTCACACTCGTTTGCCCCTAAATCATTTCACTGACTAACTCTTCACAGCCCCGTTCTGCTCCACGGTCTGGTGTATGTTAAAAAAAAAAAAAAACAGCTTTACAATATAAAACTACCACAAGCCCCAAAAATGAGGATTACAGCAAAATGTTCCTGCAGGATTCAGCTGCTGCAAGTCACACAATAAAATCTAGACAATGAAATCCATCTCAATATGGGATATTGATAATAATAATAAATGTTATTTATATAGCACTTACTGCCAAGCCAAGGTCACCAATGACAGAGGAGGGTGAAAGTGTTCAGTGAAAAAGAAAGTTTTTAGATGAGGCTGGAGATGGAAGAACAATCTCAGAGATATAGAGGTAATGAGTTCCAAAGTTTTGGGGCTGTTTTGATAATGGCTAATGGTCCTTCCGCTAAATTTGACAATCTAAAGTCCAATGCCAGAGGAAAAGGGTATAGGATGTGGTGGGTTTGTTTGTAGGAACTGACCAGGAAAGAACCTGAGGCAATCAGGTGTTTAGTATACAATTTCACATAGATTTAGAGGTTCCTCTGCAGGAATGGTGGACTTACTCTCCCTGATAGGATGAGGAGCCTGACAATACTGGACAGCCTCCGAGTACAGCCATCCTTCACCAAATCGAGAAGAGCCAGGTGAGATGGTGTGGGCACCTTACAAGCATGCCCTGTTGGGAACATTTGGCGATTCCCCAGGATGTGCTGAATTCTGTGGTAGGGGACATAAAAACCTTACTGACTTTCTCAACCTGTTGCCATCTCAAACCCCCACCAGGAAAATCATGAAGGAAAATGAATAAAAGAATAAATGAACACACTAAACCATAAGGATTTTAAGGTTATATGTAACCAGACATACCAGGACTATCAGAAAGCCATTGTTGAGCAAGGCACTTCAAAGTAGAGTCAAGGATTTTTAAGTCAGAACACTTTTTGTAATATGACCACCTCTGGTCTCTGGGAAATGATTTGTAAATGGGAGAAAAAAAGAAATGATGTGGACCTCTGACACCCTCCAACAACCAATCAGGATGGGGAGGCATCTCTCCTTGACAGTCAATAATGTTGCCAGTTAATTCAGAAAGCTCCAGAATTAGGCATTCCAGATGTGAGGATGCGGCCTGAATAGACAGCACTGATGAACAAAATTACTGATGTTCTCCAAGTACCAAAAACTGGACAATTATTTATGCATGTAGAAGTCTACTTATCATGTGAGGTAGTAACGCCAATATGTATTACAGCTATCTGATTCAAAAATGGACACTTGCATCCTACATTCCTTTGCATTTTTACTACATGGCTCCAAAACCAATCACCTAAAAACTGACATTTTAGGGTTAGAATGATGTGAATTGACAAGAGGCAGTTTAGCAGCAGCAAGTGTCCTATTTACTTAATACTTGCCTCACATCTTGATTGTCACGTGGTAAGAAAGGGAGAGTTAATCTTACTGTGTCTTGTTAGTCTACTTGGTCTGAATATTTAAGTCTGCACTCAGGACTGATTCTGGGCTCATTTGGGGAAGGGCTCATAATCACAGGTTTGTATTCACAATTTCTTTTGAACTGTGTCTTGATTGCACAATCCCACATGTCATTTTTGTGCATGCATGTTTGCAAAATGGTAGGCACTAAATTCATCTTTTCCTGCTCCCAATTCACCTAATTCAACCAAACAGCTAACTAACCAGATAAACTAGGTTGTTCTAGGTGAGTTAGAGGAGAAGAAATACCAAAATGTGCAGGAAAAATTGGTCTAAGTACACTATATGGCCAAAGGTTTGTGGACCATCACAACCATATGTGCTTTTTTGAACATCCCATTCCAGATGTATTCCTCCTTTGCTGTTATAATAACCTGTACTCTTCTGGGAAGGCTTTCCGCTAGATTTTGAAGTGTGGCTGAGGGGATTTGCCCGTTCAGCCATAAGAGCATTAGTGGGGTCAGGTACTGATGCTGGGTGAAGAGGACTGGGGTGCAGTCAGTGTTCCAGTTGATCCCAAAGGTGTTCAGTGGGGTTGAGGTCAAGGTTCTGTGCAGGACACTCGAGTTCTTCCACTCCAACCTTGGCAAACCATGTCTTCATGGATCTTATTTTGTGCCCAAGGGCATTGTCATGCTGGAACATGTTTGTGCCCTTTAGTTCCAGTGAAGGGAAATTGTAATGCTACAGCATACAAAGACATTCTATACAATTATGTGCTTCCAATTTTGTCAACAGGTTGGGGAAGAACCACATATGGGTGTGATGGTCATGTGTCCACAAAAGCCACATAGTGTATATAAACACCTGTTTTTCCTATGTCTCTCTGACATTCTGCTGTGTTCTACGCTCTGTTCATTGGCTTCCTAGTCACCTAGTTCTCCTATTTTATAGTTTCCTAATGTTCTAGTGCTACTGTTTAACTGATTTCAGCACAGGGGTAAGTATGTCTACTTATCTCCTAACATAAAAAGAGAATTTACAAAGAGTGCTTAAAAGGAAATTTACCGAGGTTTTTAAAAGTTCATAATACCTCATTAATTGAACACTAAATAATTGATCATTATTATTTTAAAGAAACACTGACAAATTCATAAACAGTCACGTCAGTAGAGTTGAAACTGTTCCAAGAGGACTCAAAAGTGCTTATGCAGAAAAAGCATTTTAATTAACAACTAATATCATGTGCTTATGCTGACTTGGCAAAAACTATTTTGCTGGCAAATCCCAGTAACTGAACCCAGACTGACTATTTGGGCTAATATTCACAATGAGGGTAAATGCAGATTTTGGGCTTAAAAGAATAAGAATATTTGAAATAATTAGCATTCAGCAAGTTGAATGGGGAAAAAGTCTTCCATGCAATACCTCCGCTAGCAATACTGTGGTGAGAATGGGAAACCATTAGAGAAGTGTACTGTTTGGTCTGCTTCTTTCTGGAACAAGCTAGTAAAACACTTATATACTAATCTAGTCCCCTGACTGTGTAACAAACTGGCACTTTTTTACTGAATAATTTTTAACAGAGACAAAGCATTTGTATTGAGACAAAACTTGTGTCACTAGTTGAATTGAATTCAATGTCAAGTTTTACTTACCTATTTCGCCTCAATATCCAACTCTTAAACCCAGTCCAACTGAAATGAATGTGATTTTGCTTGTCAAAGAACTGACAAACAGCTATCATGAGCTAACAACTTTATGCAATCAGAACATTGCAGAAAGCTTACTTTTATAGCATTACAGCCTAATCATCTTCGAATCTGTTGAGAACATTTGGGATTTAATGCCGAAAAGCACTGTTATCAATATTTACAGTTACAGGTAGTGGTACAAGAATTTTTTTTATTCTAAAGCAAGTCCCCTAAAGGGATGTGAAGGCTGCATAGATGTCCCAGAATCTAATAGCAATAAATCTAGCCTGCCTATTTTTTCAATAGAGAGTATGGATTCATGTGTGGAGTTGAGATGAACATGTTTGTGTGTTATCTGACTTGTAGATTACAACGAAGATATACAGAAATGTCATAATAACAAGACTTAGTGCATATGTCTTATGGATTTAGGTTCTCTATGTTACAAAACATTACGATAGAAATAGAATGCAAGACTTTTTGGCAAATAAAAATCACCCCAAAGATGCAACAATGTGGGATGTGCAGCTTTTTTCCCCCCCTTTTCACATTATGCATTTATCCAATCATACAAGCTCTCCTGAATTCCACAGTGAAGCTGTGCCTCCTCCAGATGTGACTGCAGCACTGAAGAAGCTGGCTGGTAGTGTCAAGTGTAGCACTAGAATATAAATGTACTGTACTAGTGTTAGAAGATATACCACATTTCCAGTAGCACACCCTGTTCCTGTCTCTCTCACTGAAGTCATGCAGTTGATTGCATGACTGACTTACAGTGCAATTGGCTTACAGTGAAAGCTTGGGCATAGTGATATGGTCATGCTGTGTTGTCAAAATAGGGTAAAAATTTCTGAACTGATTCACTAAGGGTCTGCCTAGCTTGAGGGGGTTTGTGCGTGTGCGTGTATAGGTTCTTAGTGTCAGGGAGCAGGACCGTATATGTCACACACACACACACACACACACACACACACACACACACACACACACACACACACACACACTGTTACTGACCCTATAGAACTGTCACCACTCACTTTTCCAGCAGCCATGGTTCTGGAAGATGCTCCCATGTGTTAGGTCTGGACATTTCAGAAAATTGGTGCATAAAGAGATTAAGGTTACAAGATGAATCATGATTCACTTAGGATTTAGAAATAAATAAATAAATAAGGTACAAGACTGTGCACTTAATGTCTCTACAAGAGAACGAACTACTGATATTACGAAGTATTGCAATTTGTCATGTAATCAGTTTCCAGTCTTAACTTCTTTTCTGCAACAAATTTAGCATTTTTGTAATTGTGTTTCGTATGTATAGTCTTTTATATTACATTCATTTATTTTTATTTCTTCAATAATTGCTTTATCGTGGTTTTCACACACTCATTCACACTTAGGAACAATTTAGAGTAGCCAATCCACATACTGGCATGTTTTTGGGACAGGGGAGGAAACTGGAGAACCTGGAGAAAACCCACACGGACACTGGGTCGAACATATGAAACTACGTACAGGCAGTAACTCAAGCACAGGACTGTACCAGGAACCCTGGAGCTGTGAGGTGGAAATGCTACCTGCTGCACCACAGTGCCTCCCTTTATATTATATTGTTCTATTTTTTTCATGTTGCATTGTTCCAGCCATCAATAGCCTATGGTTTTAGCCTGTATAGTCGCTAGCAAGTTCACAAGCTAGTTAGCCAGTGAAGCTAGCACTATGTACACTCTCTCACTGTGTCTTAGGCTCACACACATAGGCACAAACAAAACTCACCAGTGAACCAGTGTACACAGATTCACATACACACACACAAACCATCATGTAGCTTGTACACACCCTGTACATTGACATTCTGCCCCTCACACTCCAGAAGAGCCTTGTCTCATATTATTATTACATTGCAGCAATTTTCATAACTGATATTATTAGATGCAGGTTTGTTTATCAGAATAAATTTCCTAAAAAAATAAATCGTGGAAATTTTAAATCAATCACACTGATGAAAGATGTTGCTCCAGCTGTGAAATGAGATTCAGTGCAAGACTGCAGAGTGGCACACAGATTCATTTCCCACATTGCCATAATTCTTAATACGGGTGATCTATATGGGTGAGTGTGAATATGGCTGATAAATCACACTCAGCGAGAGGGAGGGTGTATTGAGTCTCGTAAAAATGATGGATCAATGTCATCGACTCCTTGTAGCCAATTAACATCACACTTAATTGCTGAGGCTATCAGAGCCATTCAGCTCTCCTTCTATCACTCTGTCAGTCTCTATATGTGTCACGTTCACAGCACACACACACCGGTCCACATGCAGGCTACATTTGATCAACACTTTATCAACTAGTGTATGCAATCAGCACTAATTTAAGCAGTCATGTGGATTATTTAAGGGCTATAGTTCACTCATGTATTTGAGACCTGGCCAAATTCAGTAAATTCCTGTGAGCAAAAAAAAAAAAAAAAAAAACAACCAACACACACAAACACACACAAAGAAAGGGTTATGAAAAAGACAGCTATAAAAATGTTCGATACGACCACACGGCTCTGCCTGCTGATTTTCCCCTCGCGCCTCTGTTGCCGTGGAAACAGTAAGCGATGTTCAGCAGAGCCGAGAGAGAGTGGAGGGGCAAAAGAGAGAGAGAGAGAGAGAGAGAGAGAGAGAAAGAGAAAGAGAGAGGAAAGGGAAGAAAGAAAGAGAAAAAAGAGAGAGAGACAAAGAGAGGACAGGGCGCGAGAAGGATATCAGGACAGAGTAAAGCAGCAGCACCTGAGTGACAGAGGGAGATGAAGAAAAAAGGAGCGAGACGGTTATTGGAAAGAAGAGGAATAAACAGAGAGAGGAGGGAAAAGAAAAAAAGGCACCCTGCTAGTCTTGTATTTTCCAGCTGAAAGCAAGTGATCAAATATTTGACTTCTTCTTGGATGCTGAGGTCAGACAGAATACTGAGCTATTACACCTTTAACACAACATGGCCATTACTTTCACTAGTTTTTCTCTCTCTGAAACACACACACACACACACACACACACACACACACACACACACACACACAGAGAGCTTCGTGAGGCCTGCAGATAGCAGCCCCTGACCATAAACAAGGTAAGTCACTGTTCCACATTAATTATATTTCTTTCTGACAGAGATATCGACATGCTGAGCTCCTCCTTCCAGCCTTGTACACTCCCAATGCCTGTCCAAACACTGCCAACCATCACTCATTACCTCGGAACAAGCCCCCCGAGACATGAGACTGAAATGTAGGGCATCGACGCCAATTACTTCATTAGCCACGGCCAAAGAGAACCATTTTAAATGCAAGTAATAACCATATTAATAAATACAATAAATGTGTGTACTCACTTATAATTGCTCTTAAAATCAATTAGGTCACAGCCCTTACCACACTTCACCTGGCAATTTATCATTTAATGCGAAAATACAGGTCCTTTTTCACTTAATGTACTGCATTTTAATTGGACTATTGTAAATTTAGTCTTTATAGAGAGAAATGAAGCATTACATCTCAGCTGGGTGGTAATGGGCAAAAATCACAGTGTTGGTTTAATATTATGAATTTGTATTCTGCACAAACAGACACGTGTAGTTCTGTGCAGTAAAAATGATTTGAATATCAAATCTATTGATACCTCTCATATTAATTTTGCTTTAGTTACCGAGTTATATGCTTTAAGATGAATTACTAAATAACAAACTGGACACTCTGTTAACTGGGCGGGCCCTAGCGCCGAGTCCAGGACTGTAGCTTTACACAGATATACAGTTACTATCCATTTCATCAGGTGATCCTATCAGGTGCAATTACCTATAAAGACTGCAGCCCATCTGTTGCTATGCACAATCTGTCAGCTCTCTCTACCTCCATCAAAGGAAGAAGACCACCACTGACCAGATATTAATTGGGGTCCTGGACCATTCTCAGCACAGCAGTGATTCTGGCATGGTAGTGACATCCGTGTGGGTTGTAAAAGAGTGTCAAGCAAAGAAGCTTTGCTGGGATTTTTTTTTAACAACCTTAAAGGAAAAATACACCCTGAACAACTTGCATAGTGATCTATATATTTAACATGGGATCTTCAATGGATCTTCTAAGATTTATTTTGTAATGAAATTACGAGTTGTCATTTTTAGTTTAAAATCCTTTCAGCAATATTTTGGTGAATTTACACCTACAGTACCCACAATGCCATTTGTCTACCTGCTGATAGTGATAGCCAGTAAGACTTAGCAGCATTTAAGTCCTATAGTCTGTTCATGTTAATACTGCCATCAAGGCCCACATGTTCGTCATCTCATAGATTGCTAATTAGCCGAGCCGAGTCTCTGCCGTAACTCAGAGCTATACAACTGTGTTGTGTGGCTGCATTGCGTTCTGGAACTTTGAGTCCAGCGTTTGCTGTCTCCACCACTTCTACGTTAGATTTCATTTCATAAATGGTGAGAAAAGAATGTATTGTTCTTTTGTTTTTAGGAGCCAATAACGAAACCTGAGCATTATCCCTTATGATTGAGAAGGTTTAATGTTTTACTCCCACAAAACGCCATTGTAACGGCGCTAGCAATATCCCCCTGTGACATCAGCACCACACACAACCACTATTTTCTCGCAAGAATAATGAAAACACAGCACCAACCAACAAATTAGCACTAGAATCACTAAGCACATCGCAAACACTTTAACATTAACCTATTTACTGTGTTTCAGAGTGGAGTTTTCCTTTAACGCAACCACAAATATTCAGTCAACAGACATCTTGTGATCATAAACACAAATTGGTCAAAGGAAAAAAAAAGCTATTATTACTAAAAGTATGCCTACAAGGTGGACCAAAAAGGTAGGTGTGTCTAATGAAGTGGCCAGTAACAATATATGATGCTTTAAAAGCCCACCACAACCATGATGCCATCATGGCAGTGTCATTGCTGTACTGAGAACAAAACAATCCACCACCTTCATAATATCTGCTTTATGAGGGTCCTATTTTGGTCTGTTTCCACGGATAAACAGAGTAGAAGGCTGTTGACAAATTGTGCACAGACAGCTTATATGTAAAAACATCACCTGGCCTTTTTACGAATCTTTAACTGTCTAGTTTCGATGAGCCTGTGCTCACGGTAGGGTCAGATCTCTGTTCTTGGATGAAAGGACTGGAACCCGATGTGGTCTTCTGCTGTTGTAGCCCATCCACCTCGACGTGTTGTGCATTGTGAGATGCTTTTCTGCTCACCATGGATATAAAGAGTGGTTGACTTACCATAGCCTTCCTGTCAGCTCGAACCAGTCTTGCCATTCTCCTCTGACCTGCAGCTTCTGTTTGATGTGATCATTTACTGAAGTATTCGAGCTGCAAAATTATACACATTACGCTGTTTGCTGCCACATCATTGGCTGACTGGATGACCACATAAATGATAATAAAGTGGTCGGTGAGTGCATGTATGGGACCTATGTGGTAGCTGTATCTGAGGTGTATCTCAGTAGATATACCTAACAAACTCAGTGTACATAACGAATCCATTTACACCACGGACCATGGTGTACATACAGAGTCAACATTGAAAATTAGCAGCATATATTATCATAATGATGATGATGATAAAAATAATAATAATGCCAGAAAGAGAAGGATATGATTCGCATCAACACAGTTCCTGTTAATGTAATTTACAGCCTATAAAATCCTGCTATATTACAGCACTTAGTCATGCTCGCACTCCTCCAATATATGATCATAATTACGTATATAAATGTGTATGATGGATTAAAGATCTCAGGCCTTTTTATGCAGCTGTCATGCAAAAAAAAAAAGCATTTGTTGACAACTTTAGCCATTCAAAGATAAACGTGGCTCAGTATTATTAGGAATAATATCTATTCATCTCTATAATAATGTCTATTCAACAGCGTCTAATAATTTCAGCAAGAGTAGCCACAGTAAACAAGTGCAAAGAAAAGGAGTCAGAATGACAGATTGTTTGTCACAGGGTCTGGGCTAGATTATTATTTTTTTCTTATTCGAATGGCATTTTCTCTCTCTCTGTTTGCTCTCTCTCTCTCTCTCTCTCTGTCTATTGTGTTGCTGATAATCAGTCCAGTCAGCCAGTCTATGCATGTGTGTGTGTGTGTGTGTATGTGTGTGTGTGTGAGAGAGAGAGAGAGAGAGAGAGAGAGAGAGAAAGAGATCTAATGATGTAATGACTTGCCAGGTTTTTATACATATAATAGACAAAGTTCTGTGTGTCCTGAAAGCACATTATGACCATAAAGCAGCAGAGATTGCACAACTGTTTGCTGGTCTGCTTTTTATTCATTCGTTTATTTATTTATTTATTTAAATAATATTGTGACCCTGATTTTCTGATTTTCCAAGCTGAACTTTCCACATGTATCTCTGCTTCTCTCTTTCTCAATACATTTTTTTTTCTATTTAATTTCTTCTTTTTTGGTGCGATGATTAATGCTACATTTGTACACACAATTTTCATATATGAATATTAAACAATAATAATAAGGAGGGTAATAGGAAGCTGAACATTTTATGAACAGTCTGAATATGAAGAACATCCTTTGAACATTTAATCCTCTCTCTCTCTCTCTCTCTCTCTCTCTCTCTCTCTCTCTTTCTCTGTCTCTCTCTCTGTCTTGTCTTCAGTATGTCTCCAGGGGTCTTGTAATGTAAAATAATTTAATCCTTTGATTAAATCTTTTTCTTGCTTAGGGGTTCCTAAATTAAGGTGTCAACTTCCACTCTGCGATGACTGCCTAATGTGAAGGGGTGTACTTAGAGTTTTCACATTCTCCCTCACTGTCACACTCACAAGGATTCCACGATTGTAACTCCTTAAGATGAAACACTATTCTGTAAAATCATTTTTAAATATGAAATCCATTAAAAAAGCTGTTAACCCATCTCGAGCAGCAATATGACCTTTTACGAGGCTTTGCTGATAATAGCTGCATTTGTTGTTGTTGTTGTTGTTGTTATTGCTGTTTTGCTTTTTTTTTAAAGCATAGAATACGAAAAATGTGATGTATCCATGCTAATGAGATCCTTAAGTTAATCTAACGAGTTAAATAAAATTCACTTTTTAAATGTATAATTTACTTTCAATCTATAATTTGGGTAACAGGGTTGTACAGTTAAGTCAGTCTCACAATATCATTGAAAATACAGAAGAAAAAAAATGAGAGAACAAACTTTACTTCTTCCCATGATCTTTAGGAAATTCTTTAGGGATGATGTAACTTCCTGCTGAACAGGTGACCTGAGAAATATTCCAAATTCAAATCCAATATTTCTAACTGGAAATGTGATCAGGTAACAGTAACATTTTTCATAATCATTAATGGATGACTCATGGAAAAGCATATTTCGAGTATGAGATGTTAAACGGATTCACACATTAGTGAGAGAATAATACACTTTTAATGATTTTTTTAATGAATATATTTCAAGGTAAGTAATTGTAGTTATAGTGGGCTGGAAGAGGCAAATACACTGTTTGCTAAGTGCTGTAGAGGTTTTATTAATGTTTTAACTTTTAAGTTATTTAACTGAAATATGCATATACAGGAGATTCTTGTGAAGGACTTTGTACCTATGTTTAAAATGTATTTGTAATTATGTATTATGTATATTGTACTATTGTATTATGTAAACTAATTATGTGAACCAACAATATACAGCACAACCAACCAGGACAAGATTTCTCTAGCCTATAAATCATGTATCCAGTCAATATAAAAAGCTCCTCCTCTTGCACTAGCATTCAGGAGTTCTATCCTCCACCGTGTGTGCAGATGGTTGGGGACTTAGCTTTAGAGAGAACACTGTATGTGTTTGGATTTTAAGCTTCAAAACAGTTATCTTTAGCTTACTGCACCCACAATCACTTAAGACTGCTGTGTTTTAAATAGCTATGATTAGGGAAAAGGCTAATTATTACTTTTAAAGCTAATTATTACTAACATATATATTTTTTTGTTTTTGCCCTTAATGGATTCATTGATGGTTTTAACCAAGAAATTTCATTCTGACCCAACAGCAGGGTGGTGAAACTCATAAACAGCTTGTGGTGGTCATTCATCCCTTTTTTTTCCCCCACATTGAACAGCGACTACCGTGAGTAGAGAACAAGACAAACATGGTACAGCACTCAAGAGAAACATGAGAGGAGAGAAAGAGAGGAGGAAAGCGAGCAGGAGAGAATTATTATGATCACTGTGTAATCAAGCATCTGATTCAACCGGCATGGACACACACTCATGCATTTTACCTTTCCATATTCGTTTTTTTTTGGAGACTGACTATCTATTGCTGTCCAAACCAAAATATATTACAATTCTGTGATCTTATGCCTTATTTTTGCACTTGGGTTATGATAATGAAATTAAGCCTTCTATGTATTATTGTGCACTGAGAGCATCTAGACTTATCTCAGATGCCCAGATGAGTGTGTTTGGGTGAATCTCAGCAAGCAGGAATAGTTTTTGATTTTAAAAAAAAAAGACAAAATTAATGAAATGTTTACCCTGTTGCCGAGAGATCAGAGCAACACTATTATCTCAATATTTATCTGTATCAGCACATGTAGCTTCGTTTTAAGAGTGCTCAGTTACCATGTACTATTTCATGAGCAGCAGTTGAAAAACCGGAAGCGCGTCTTGGTACCAGTGTTGCCAACTCTTTTCAGGAGAAAGTAGCTAAAGCATGCTGAAAAAGTCAATAGATGTTTCCAGACGATGTCATAGGCTAATATGCGTACTAAATGAACCATCGTGACAAACTGCATATCAAACCACCTTACACGAATTAGAAAGATCTATGAAGAACAGGTTTATCAGAATAGATAATACAGGGTGTCCAAAAGTCACGAACCAATGGGAATATATTGAGCAAGTATGTCGGTCTGAATAGGTTGAGCAAAATCTGCAAAAAACATGATACAGCAGCTGAGAAAATGCATAGAGCGTAAGGGTGAACGTGGAGAGCATATGTTGTAAATAAGAAATACAGAAGTAAGCATATAGCGTAGTTTTAGTCTCATTGGTTCCTGACATTTTGGACACCCTGTAGATTTGAACTTATTTCTTGGCATCAGTACCCACATATGTGTCCCATATCACACCAAAGAATTTGCATTAATTACACATGTGGGGTTTTATATATACTGTATATATATATATATATCACTTACACACACACACTTCTGCTTAATCACACTTTCCCTCGCCTGTAAATTAGCCACACTGCTTCTCTTTCTCTCTCCTTGGTGCTCACACACACACACGCACACACACACACTGCACGTTTTCTCCCTCACCCTCTCTCCCTCCCTCTCACCTTTCACACACCATCATTTTTAAATCCATATGAGAGAGGAGTTAAAGTCATTGAGTAAAATGAGAGGGCTCCAAGACCTTTTTAATCTAGGTCACCTTCACCCCAACACACACACACACACACTCACACAGCGCCATTTATCATACTGTTGAATTGTGTCAACCACAAACCTTGAACCTATCAGAGATTTAAACCTCCCATTACAGGGACAGGACACTGTCTGAATAGAGCGGATTAGTAATCAAACATAGTTTGTGCTCAGACACGTATGCATGCACACACACACACACGCACACACACACACACACACAGAGGCACACACCACAGCTGGGAAGTGCATGCACACTGGTCTTTATCTTATCATAAAGACAGCCTTATTGGATAATATGGCCTTTTGAGCAGGACCACTCTCTCTTGGCACATTCCCTAAAGGGGCTTTGAGCAATATTGCAATTTTGGGGGGCTAAATGTTGTACCGCACTTTTCAATTTTCTGGTCAATTTATATGCTAATTTACATGGCAGCTAGATTGGCTGGCAGGCTGCGGGTGATCAGGTGATTTTTTTTTTTCTCCAGTCTTTCTGCCTCTGTATAATTAAAAGGGCAGAACAGATGCCACAATGCTGCCTCACGACCAACACCTACTACCTCAGTCTTTACATTTACATTTATGGAAATCTGGCAGACGCCTTATCTAGAGCAACTTACAGAATATTTATTTGTACAACTGAGCAGTTGAGGGTTAAGGGCCTTGCTCAAGGGCCCAGCCAGGACAGCTTGGTGTTGCTGGGATTTGAACTCACAACCTTCTAATCAGTAGTCCAATGCCTTATTTTTATTATCTAATGGCAATATTTACAGCAAACCTTTTTTCGTCACTCAACCGTAGATTCCAAGTAAAGCGTTGATATGCAACCTTAATTTGGCACTTGGTTTAAAATCTGTTTACGCAGACATTACAAATTTCAAAAATGAAAAATGTGATTCCTCTGAGAGTGTAACAAGTAGCTAGTGATAGTTCTGCACGCTAGCTCTGAGACTTCAATTACCTTCATTGGGTTTTTACCAAGTCTTACATGATGGTCAGTCTCAGCAAAATGTACTCCAAATGAATCTGTTCAAAATGTGTAACATAAACGTTGTTTTCTTAGAGTATTTATGCCATGATGCAAATACAAATGTGTAATTCAAAGGTTAATATGCAGATTATTTTTTTTATTTGGCAAACTATCTTGAATCACACAGAGATTTCTTTTGGAAATCAATGGCCTTAACTACTTTACTCTATTGCAATTAAGTCATGCACATGAATGCTTTTTATTCTGACTGCTTTTTACTCTGTCAGTCAAATTAGCAGCTAATTTAATGGGTTAGCAAAGCTAAGCCCCCCATATTTCATGTACAAAAAGACATCAGAATAAGGTTTCAGTTTTAGCATTCATATCAGATTTGTTTTGCCGCTAACAAATGTGTTAAGTCAGACTATTGCAGACTTTTGTGGAACCAAACTCAACAGCAACTCAGTGGTTACTGAGCAAAATGCACTATATGGCCACAAGTTGGTGGACACCTGAGCATCCCATTCCAGATTTTGTCTCCCCCACCTTCACTGTTATCATAACCTCCACTCTTCTGGGAAGAGTTTTCACTAGATTTTGGAATGTGGCTGTATTGATTTCCTCCATCAACCACAAGAGCATTAGTGAGGTCAGACAATGATGTTGGGAAGGAAGGGAAATCTTAATGCTACAGCATACAAAGACATTCTATACAATTGTGTGCTTCCAACTTTGTGACAACAATTTGGGGAAAAAAAACATATAGGTGTCATGGTCAGGTGCCCACAAACTTTTAGCCATATAGTGTACATGAACAAGTGAGGCTGTTGTGCAATCAAAGTACAAATTACACAAAGTGACAGACACAACTGTAAGTTTAGTGGAAGGTTTTTTTTTTTTTCGTGTGTGGTATCCGGAGAAAACACAGCATGAACCCAGTAAAGCACTGACTTGAAACACTGATATTTAATCTATGTTTCATATTCAACAATATTAAATATGAAACAACATTAAATATGAATATGTAAATATTTAACAAATGAAGCTGCCTATCTGCCTTTAGGTGTGAGTGTGTATAATAGCTTGTCCACATCCTTCTTATTATGCCATCAGTGAGACTCTGGTATTATAATGCATTGCTCGAGCCTAATAGTTTCATTATTGAGGTATTGATTTCGGCCTCCCATCTAATATCATGACTAGATATTACTGTGAATTATTAACAGATTATTAGGATGCATGCATCCATAGGTATCAAGACACATCTATACAATACCATTCCACCTACAGTGAGGTCACAAACCTTGCATCCAATTAGAAAAAAAGGAAAAACACATTTACAAATAACAAAATGGGCATATACTGTATGTTATTATATTAATGCTAAAAGATCTAAATTATATCTATTGAAACCTTTATATTTCCTTTTCTGAATGTGATATAAATATTATCAAATAACTTTTTTTTATTATCTAATAAGATGCCCACCGTCATGCATTTATAACTGCCTCCAACTTTTTTGCATATGCTTTTAACAGTTTTTGGATGGTCTCACTTCTAATATTCACTTCAGTACTATTCGTCATGACATCGCTGCTCTCCTTTAAGGCAGATTAAGACTGGAGACCAAGATGGCTTATTTTTTGTAGGGTTTTTTTTCTCGCTTTGTTCCCTTGTTGCAATATACACCCACATTAAAATTATTTTTTTATGCTCTTATTTTTTAGATAAATGGTAAAATTACAGTACATTTTCATGTAACTGCACACACCTTATTATTCCATCTCATGTTCTTCATCTCTCTATCTTTGACTCATGTACATAACTAACACATGTTTGTTCCACCCTCTCTCTCCTTCTGCTGTGTTTCTAAACCCTCCTGGGAAGCATGTGTTTAGTGCTGGCTTGTGTTTATGACAGATGTGAGGCTGATACCTGGCGTCCTTGTGGGTGTGTGTTTGGAATGGACAATGTGAGGCGTGGTATAGAAATATGGGCTGGATGTCTGGTACCTGTGTCTTTGTACGTGTGTGTGCTGTTTGCTATGGAAGAGATGCACTTCAGTTTAACAAGTCTGGACATACAGTGTGGCTGCAGCAATGAGATTGCTATCCTGTGGGTAAAAACTCAGTAGTTTCAGCTATCTCCCTCTTTCCTTCTCTCTCTCTCGCTCTCGCTCTATCTGCCTCACACCTACGAATACTTCATCTCTGAACTGAAAAGGCTTTAGATATCATTTCGAGTTTGTTCTGTTGACAGACAAGACTCGGATCCACTTTAAAAGAGCTGACACCATGCCATTAAGATCCATCTACACAACAAGGTGAGTGGCCGCTTCATTTTGAGCTGATAAAAATCCACAAGACAATAATGCTATTCAAAAGCAGAGGGAAAATCCATTTCTATTGGATGGTCCAGGGTGTTTGATATTGAGCCGATGCATCAGGGAGACAACAGGACTGTGGTAATGTCATCCAAACGCAATAAACCCAGAGAGATGGGATCACTCTGACGGCAAAGGGAAGAGGGCGCCAACATATTCGCACACACACACACACACACAGAAGGAAAGAGTGAGAGCAAGATAGATTAGAGAGACTGAGTCAGGAAGAGATGCTTCCTTGATTCTTTATTCATTAAAACCAGTCAAGGCTTCACAAGAGCTCCAAGTAATCCTTTTAAAAGCAGCCTATTCTGCTCAATTCCTTGCAATGATGTTTTCATAAATATTCATCAATTAGAGAGCTGTTTCACCACTTGCTTGAAACCTATATATGCAGTTCAGCACCATCAGCTAATGAGGGAACGACCAAGATCTAACGCTGCAGTGGGCATTAATTAGACTGGGGGAAGGGCATCGATGATAGCATTTTTAATTTAACATAAATGTTCAGTTTGCATATTCATCTTCAGTTTAAACACACTGTGGATGAACATGTGCTGTAACAACCTAGTGCACATGTCATGGGGCACTTTAAGAATATCCTTGATATGTCTTGAATCTGGCATGAAAACTTTCCCCCAGAGTGGTAAGGTGAAGCTACACACACATTTTCACGTTTACACATTGCCCATTGAGTAACACTGCAGACCTACATGCATTCATCCTTCCATAACCCCGCAGTTATTGCTAAAGGTTGCCACAACGTCCTTCAAGCTCTTAAGGCCCCATTAGAGGCAGCCTTTGTAAGTCGGCTATCTGAAAGGCCAAGAACAGCAAGAGCTTCTATTCTCTTTCCACTCATACTCCTGATAAAGCCCCTTAACCACACACGACATCATGTTCCTCTCTCACACACAAGGACAGCTATAACAGCTACAGTGAATAGTCAATAGATTAGTAGACTAGTAGAATAGTCAATAGAGTTCCTGTGAAAAAATATAAGCCTGGACCAAATGATGAAAAAGTAAAGATGTGATCATGTATCCGAGTATCTAGGTTAACTTTTGTGTTACTCTAATGTGATGTTGGTTATTTTGTGACCAGCAGCTTTGTGACTGCTTTGGCCTTGTTTCAGTGACGGTGTGGTTATGTTAGCATAATTTTAAACCTAAGTTCAAAGTTCAAAGTCAGGGCATTGCACAGCAGTGCACAGTATTGCACACTATACTAGGAATGGATTGATACCAGTACTGGTATTAGGTATTGGTCTGCTACAATATTTATAATATATTGTATATAATTTTTTTGTCACTACTATACTCTCTACCTGGCTGCTACCCCAATAACCCAATAGCCACCCTCACACTCTCTATTAGAGATACTGTTCAACCGGTATAACATTTCATATACAAAACTCCACACAACGAGCTCACTGCTAGCAGCACACAGCAGTAACCAATATAAACAGACCAAAATAAAATGTTCCATGATGCACCTGATTGGTTAATACTAAGTAGGTATCAGTATTGATATCAATGAGTATCAGGAAACATGTATTCATACTCAGTCTGAAAAAATGGGCACTGTCACAATAAATGGAATGTGTGTGGATGGATATCCACTTTATCAGGTGAGGATTGTTCAATTTGCTTGAAGCTTTCATTTTGGCCCTGTACCATGTCCAGGTGATAAAGCCACTCGTCTATCAAGGCTAGGGTAGCTCCAATGACATTCCAAAAAGTATTTGAGTGAAAGCAAAAAATTGGGTTTTACTGCAGCCTTTATCTGTTAAGATCAATCAGTTACATCTGAGCAGAGAGCTCCTCTGATAGATTCTGATGAATACTGGATGAGAAGCAGAGAGAGAGAGTGTAAGTCAAGGTCAGCTCTGTTTTAATGCGAGCTGTAGAATCCATAATCATGCGAGGGTTTCAGATTCCAGTCTGTGCTCCGAGAAAAGCCACACGGCAGAAAGTGCTGTCATCAGCAAGGAGTTGTTCAGAACTTTCTTGCTCAAGCATGTGGGAACCCGACTTAAGAAAAATGAAGGAAAGCCTAGAGCAGTTCTTAATTACAATGCCGAAATGAACTTTCGCAAAAGTTCATTCTGCTAATCCAAGTACTTTGGTGTAATTTTTCTTAGTGCGGAACTTGAAAAGCTCTCATCTGTAAAATCCAATATAAATACTGATGATATAAGAGCTGCCTTTTAAGGATTGCTAGCTCTATTTTTCCAAAACAAAAGAAGAAAAAAAACATGACTTGTAAAAACCACAGCATGGATCCATCAGAATAACGAATGAGTAATCTATTCCTCCATTTTACCCCGCACTCCTACATCTCTTAAAGAATATAAGCCCGCTACACTTCCCACATCCTTCAAGATCAAATCAATAGATATGACTCAGTGCCTGAGACTTCTCCAGCCTGACTAAGCCTGAAAGGAGCAAACTACTTTCTATTTGCATCTTGCTGCCCCACCGTCCGTCCGCTAACCAGCAGGATCCTCCATATTACACATGTCAGATTTCTGCAATAAACAACCCACCCCCGCACTCTTGTCATACAAACAGTTCATTTGGTTCCTGTGAGCACTTCCTCCAACACTTGCCTGGTACTGGATCTTTCAAGACCTTGATACGGAAGAAAGAAGTTATGAAACACTATCATTTCTTAAGGACGGTAATTGCGTCCTTAACCGTCATGTCCACTTTAATGTTGTACTACAACGCTGATGAATTCTTGAATATGACTGGATAGAAGGTGATTCATTTTCTATAACTGCCAGCTGCAATTCAAATCACTGGTTTATATTAATGAGCTCGTTCTCACACATAATCCATCCATCCATCTGTTTTCTGTAGCGCTTATCCTACAGAGGGTCGCGGGGTAACCTGGAGCCTGTTCCAGGGGATTCGAGGCACAATGCAGGGTCACCTTGGATGTGGTGCCAACCCATCACAGGGCACAATCACACACACTCACATGCCCATTCAAAACACTACAGACAATTTGGAAATGCCAATCAGCCTACAATGCATGTCTTGGACTGGGGGGAGGAAACGGCACGCACGCAGGGCAGAGGCAGGAATCAAACCCCCAACCCCGGAGGTGCGAGGCAACATCGCCAACCACTAAGCCATCGAGTCCCCTCACACATAATATTAGTAGTAACAACCCATTCACAAGGACTTGTTTGGTGTTTCGCTCATTAATTAATATATTTAAAAAATTAAGTTTGCTGTGGTATAAAAGGAATAAAAAAATTCTGGCCAAGCTGTTATTGGAAAAATAATCAACTTTGGATGGTAACAGTAACTTTGCCTCACACCGCATGGGCATTTTTTTCCTATGACAGCACACTCTGTATATTTTATTCATTACTTATACAACAAGTGTATATGCATGGCCCAATTTATCTAATTAATCTGAAGCATGTTCTGGCATTTGATAAATAAATGACTGTGCGAGTGATTTATGAGTCAAATAATGAACTTCTGGTCCCTAAAACATGGCTTCCTGCACATGAAGAGGTTTTCTGACCAATTCTCTACAATGTAGGGACTGTAATTGTACTGTAAATGTAATTCCAATCCAATAATGCTGGCACATACACTAAGAAGAATTTCTGTCATCCTACGATAAAATACAATGTTCATATCATTATATTTTACAGTTCAATATGCTTGCCCGCTAGGTATTCTGAGAAACATTTACAGCACTGGTAGATTATACTATATTAGCATACCTTACTATATACAAGTTATGGTAACACTTCTGTGTCTGTATTGCATTAATACAGTAAAATATCCAGTATTATTTAACTTTACTCTCAAACTAGGCACCAAAAGCATTTATCTGAAGCAGCAAAGGAACATTGTCTTTGATGTGTTTTTTTTTTTACTTTAGTGAGTAATTAAGTACCATCAAGTTAACCCTGGGGCAACACTAGGTAATCTTAACCTAGTAAAGTAGCTCATATGTCCATATTTGATACAAGACAATGTATCCTTACTGTACATAAGCTTTACAGTAAAGATCTTGTAAATATTAATTACAGTAACTATCTCAACTCTGCTACCAGTAAGAGTCTATAAATTTCCAGGTAAATCTTGCACAGTGTAATCAAAATGAAATATAACCTTGGTTACTATGGTTACTGTAGGGTGACTATTCACTGCACCTTTTAGTGATTTTCTTGCTTTAACATGTGTGGCTATGGAAGACGTCAAGCCTGGGACTGGGAACCAATGTAATATATCAAATATGTAAGGATTAATACATAACAGATGCAAAACAGAGGCTGTTACCACCCCGAAGTAGGTGATTTTCTTATAACTGCACTGTGTGAAGTGTGTTATTCTGCTCATACAACAGCAACTGACCAATTACAATTACAGTTTTATTTTTTAATGAAAGACAAATCGTGCTTTTGAAGTGTTTATACTTAGATGTAATGTTTAATGGAATGTCTGTGAGACACGTTACTCCCGGTCATCGCTTACATTATAACCAGTCATTCCATCACCAGCCTTTGAAATTATTAATACGAAAACTTTTAGCCAAACCGTTTGACCAATCAGATCTGAGAATTCAGCTACATTGTAGTATAAGACAAAATATATGTGTGAAAAACTGATACAGTTAATATCCATGTAAAGTCTGTAAACCAGTCAGACTCTAACTAAATGTCATTTGTCAGAATTTAACCTTCATCATAAAAGTACTATGGCCAGCCCACTTAAATTAAACTGAAAATGTTTATTTATTTTTTTTTAAACAAGGTCAGCTTCATGCTTGAAACACTTCATAGAGGAGTGAACAAAAGCTGTTCCATATTTTTGCAATGTAACATACCAGAGGCCAATATGATACAGCATGGAGTATCACACAGCCCACAGATTGAGTTGTATAATTCTGAAAAGGTCATGAGATGTTACAGAAGGAACCACAGTCAGTATATAGATGTAGTGTATGTAATTTAGCTTAAAAAATTTTTGTCACAGTTCTAAAACAGGCTGAAATATTTCCTCATTTCCTGATTGGGAATTTAAAACTCAACAGTGGAATAAACAATGGTGCTGATCAATTCTGGGAAAGCAGGACAGACTTTTTTTCAGATCTGCTCATGAATATTTCATATTCATTAGGGTTTACAAAAAAATTTAAACACCACATGTATGTATTTGAAGAGCAAGATACGTCACCCATACAAAATATATGAAATGAAATGTTTCCAAATAAACTTTTTCTTCTGACAGAATTTTAGCATTTGTTATTGGCTTATATCACAGATTTTTCCTCAGTATGTTTTAAATCCTGGATATTCCACTCATACACTATATGGCCAAAAGTATATGAATACTTGCCCATCACAATCATATGTGGTTCTTCCCCAAACTGTTGGCACAAAGTTGGAAGCAATTGTACAGGATGTCTTTGTATGCTGTAGCATTGAGTTTTCCCTTCACCCAAACATGTTCCAGCATGACAATGCCCATGTACACAAAGCGAGGTCCATAAAGACATCATTTATGAAAGTTGGTGTGGAAGAACTCAAGTGGCCTGCAGAGAGCCATGACCTCAACCCCGATGAATGCTGATCAACTGGAACCCTGACCGAGTACCAGGTCTTCTCACTCAACATCAGTAATGCTCTTGTGGCTGAATGGACCCAAATCCCCACAGCCACACTCCAAAATCTATTGGAGAGGCTTCCCAGAAGAGTGGAGGTTATTATAACAGCAAAGGGGGACTAAATCTGGAATGGAATATTCAACAAACATATCTGTGTATGGGGTTGCAACTGACAGATTGAATCAAGCACGTGAAAGTGTTTCAGTGGACCTAACCAAGCGCTTGAAAAATACCGTAACAGACCTGATAAACATGAAAAAGTTTTCTAAACATGCACTTGCGTGGCTTCTGTAGCAGATCCTCTGTTGCGGTTTATCAAATCTGATTAACAACTTGACATAGAAACATAATGTTTAAAGGTGAATGAACAACTAAGAATGCGTTTATTCTCCCTGCATCATGTATCTCATCTGTTCAGAGTCCACGGCTATAGTCAAAGTGGTAACATGCTAATATTTAAACAATTTAGTTGCTAATGTTAAGCATTAAAAGGTAACTGTTGTCGCTAGTCAGCCATGTTTCTTATCCAGACCTTTGTAAGCAAAGAATGTAACTGCACCTTTACAAATTTGGGGAAAAAGCTGAATACCAGTGTTTCTTAGCTTTCTAAATCTTTCTTCCCATTACTTGATTAACAGTGTGAAGCTGGATCTCTGCAAAGATAAGATAGATATCAGATAATGCTGAGTTTAATTTAATTTAAATTAATTCAACAGTATGATGAGCCACAGCTTTATACGCTGTAACCCAGAAGAACAAAGTACTGCATACTAACCCACTGATCACCTAAACTCCTAAGCTACTCAAACACATCCAAATTTCTTTCCATTCATACACCCACCCATGTTCCACTCCTAGACTCCGGGAAACCGCCCTTGGCATAGCTGCATCCCCTGCTGTCCAGGGAGCAGTGGGCCGTGGTGCCAGCAGGCTAAGCACAAATCGTTAACTGCTCATTTTAGCTATCAAAACTGCTCCCGCTGTTGGCCCTTGGGAGGCCGAACTACTTCCATCGCATGGAAATACCCCACTATGGCAGCCCCACAAATGAAACGAGTCACTAACATTCGAAGCAGCAGCCATTTAGCACCAGCTATTGTGTAAGAACACAAATGCATTTTATACTCGCATGGGAAAGCCATAACCCTAGTTAGCTCTCAGACTTGCAGCATTTTACGTCTCTGTGTTCTGAAGCTCTATATTAAGCACGTTAGCTAATGGATGTAGATGTATGCCATGGGTCTTGTTAGAAAGGTAATTTCATTATACAAGGCAGAAGAATGATTTGTAGACCTTTGGAAATTGGACTTTGTTTTTCTTCCTAAAAACAGAAAGCAAGAGAGGGCACGTAAGTAAGTAGGTGCCGTGTACTGCAGGAGGCATCAAAGAGTAGTTTTCCATTTCTGTTCCAGCTAAACGATGAATAAACTTTCATTCGGATGTCTGACGCCTTGCCAGCTCTTGCTCTCTGCGACAACACACATATGCCACTGGAGCTTCATCGCATTATTCCAAGTGCTAAACTTAATCCTTCAGTAATCCCTTGAACTGAAAAAAGGGTTATCAAAGCAAGAAATATGAAATAGGCTGGTATTTTCAAAAAGGAATATGAGTTTCTTTTCAAGGTTCCTCTATTAATCCAGTCTCCTCTATCTCACCAAGCATAAACAGGTTGCTTTAATAATGTAGGACACAAAAAACATGTTCAAGCAGCATAAAACCTCCAACACAGAAACTGCAACATTTTTTTCTTTGTTTAATCCTTCCTAATGAGGGCCCCATGAGTTAATCGCTCACCATGTTACAGGGAGATATTTATATTAGTCTGTAAATTGTTCGATTGTTTAAATGGATCATATAATGCCATCAGCAATACTGTATGTGCTAGAAGAGTGTAATAACGCCCCAGACAAGTTCGCACCACAAACAGAGACCGTAAACAGAACGAACAAGGTGTTAAACGTCTGTGCTACTGATGATCACATTCTCAGTACTCGACAGTCTGGTGCAATTGCGCAATAAGCATGAGTCCACCTACTTTGGGGAAAGTGAGAGGATGTTTCAAATACCAACCTGTCATTTTATTCTCACCTAAGACAGGATCTGGAGCAAGGTGCTGCCGCAGTTGAGCAGTTTCCAATCCTGAGAGTTCCAAGCAATTAAACACATTCCAGGCCATTCAAGTGTCAAGTTGGGTTAGAACAAGCTGGGAAACGTTCTGATATCAGAAAATATCATACAAGATGGAGGCAATGAACAAATTGGTCTCATGATATAATGAAATGAAAAGTCAGTATTTTTTCATTCATTTGAATAATTCGCTGAATAATATAAAAAGAGCAAAACTGCTATCATTAAGTAACACTTCACTTGAATCCTATATACAACTATCGTGATTAAAACTGATGTTATTATATAGTAATCTATGGTATCTTTTCATGGAAGATACCATATTGTTGCATGAGTTTCCATAACAGTTTTGTTAAGCCCAGTGCTGTAAGAGTGCCATGTTACCAGTACCGGCTGACATAATTTTTGCGAAGTGTATTCTACTGCAAGTCTGCAAGACCAATTATAGGTTTATATTAATGCACTCGTTCTAATACATTATCGTTTCTATAGTGCAGACGCACTACATAAGCTAAGGCTGTGTGAAGGTTTCTGTGAGAAGTGTTTACTTAACATTTATAGAAGGAGCCTCCAGTGTCAGTGTTTTCCACTATGGGAGAGTCATCAGCACAGAGGATTTTGCTCTTTGCAGTTCTTCAGTAATATCGTAACCCCCACCATGTTTTATTCCTTACATATATAAGTCCTTATAAAAGTTAAGTTCTCTTGATCTGTTATTGCTAGGTTTCTGGAATAATCATAATCAGGGGTTTATTATCATGTTTGTCATAACATATGTGGCAATAGTGGCCATTATTTCAGTGAAGAAATAGAAATTTCTGATTGGACCACTACTAAATTGGTTATAGCTGCTACAGGTTATAAGTCCTAAAAATTTTTTTCCTTACTTATTATAATCACATATCATCCAGATTTAATTTTATTTTTTTGTGATACTCGGCTTCTTGGTTTCACAATTGTAAATTGGAAACTATTGCATGACTCAAGCTTGCATGAATTTCTCATGAGATCAGTCTGCTTATAAAGGTCCCACCGTCAGTCCAAGTTCAGCACCATGGTCAGCAATCCTACAACAAGAAATACATGAAACCTGTCGCAAGCACCCAGAGCTTGAGGTCAATTAGTGCATCAAGTCTCTCCACACAGTAGTCTATGGGAGATCAGAGGAAGGGAAAAATAAGGGAAAAGGGTAGGTATAGGGCGGTGGTGACTCAGTGGTTGAGGCATGGGCTTCTGATCAGACGCTCTTAACTCCTCAACTGCTCCATTGTAACCTGTCTAAATTGTTAGTTGCCTTGGATAATGAAAAGTTTAAGGGAGAGAGGCATCAAAAGCACCATAGTGGTCACTTACCATGATGAAGTCTGCCTTCCAGTTTATAACTAAACATTCACCCTGCACATTTCAACAACAGAGGGAAACTCTTAGGTCATTTTCATACTTGTGTTTTTTTCAGGACTATGGTCCATTTGCCCCCAGAATTTTGTTATGTTTGGTGAAGTGTGAAAGCTGTTTTTGAGCCCAGAAAATTGCTGGTCATCTTGAAAATGGTCGTCTGGAGCTTGCCTCCACTGAACCGTGGTGTCAACCGCATCAGGTGTGGAAGCTATAAACTCTTAGTGCTGCATGCCGGGTAATGTGACTAGTTCAAACTTATCGCATTACTTCCTGTTTCAAGTTTAGTTATAGCTAGGAAAAGGTTGTTATGGGCATTGGAGGTGACAGAACACCTTACTGATACATTAAACCAGACTTTCATAGGACTGGAGCACTGTAATTAGTTCACTTTGTAGTGCAAGTGCTTGCACTGAAAGCATCGTGAAAAATGCACGTCTCATGTTGGCCTGCATGGCTGAAAACGTCTTATATGAGAACGGCTCTTCCGTTGTAGGTATTCCTGCATGATGACATGCCATGCATCCAAAAAGTGCTGTTCTTCATGTTGCTACCAAAGGAAATTTAAAAAAAAAAAAAAAAAAAAAAAAAACAGCAAACAGAGGAACTTAGTGCCTACCATTTTGCAATCCTGTGTTCACAAATATGAGGTAAAGATCTGCTGAAAGAATTCTTCTATGTGAAAGCAAACCCGTACCATGGATATAAAAAGTCTACACACCCCTGTTAAATGGTAGGTTTTAGTGATGTAAAAAATGAAACCAAGATAAATCAGGTCAAAACTTTTTCCACCCTCAATATGAAATTACAACGTATAAAGATTAAGTGAAAAACAATCCGAATTATTTAGGGATTAATAGGAAAAATAAAAAACGTACAATACCTTGGTTGCACAAATGTGCACGCCTCTAAACTAATACGTTGTTGAAGCACCTTTTGATTATTACACCACCCAGTCTTTTTGGGTAAGAGTCAGTGTGGCACATCTTATCTTGGCAAGATTTTCTCAGTGTTTCTTGCAAAAACGTTCTAGATCTATCAAATTGTAAACATCTCCTGTGCACAGACTGCTTCAGGTCACTCCGCAGATTTTTAATTGGATTCAGGTCTGGGCTCTGGCTAGGCCATTCAAAAACATTGATCTTCTTTTGGTTAAGCCATTCCTTTGATTCTGTTGATCTGGATGTAAGCTTTGGGTCATTGTCGTACTAAAAGGGGAAATTCCTTTTCATCTTCACTACTAGCAAAGACCTGAAGGTTTTGCACTAAAATCAACTGGTATTTGTAGCTATTCATGATTCTCTTCATCTTGATAAAAGTCCCAGTTCTGGTTGAAGAAATGCAGCCCTAAAGCACGATGCGGCCACCACCATGCTGCACTGTGGGTATGGTGTTCTTTTGGTGATGTGTTTTTTTTTTTGGACCAAACATACCTTTTGGAAGTATGGACTTATTATACCTTTTGGAATTGGACTCATCAGACCAAACCACATTTTGCCACATAGTTTGGGGTGATTTAATTGAGCTTGGATGTTTTTTTTGTGAGAAAGGGCTTCTGTCCAGCCAGCCTACCCCATAGCCCAGACGTGAAGAATATGAGAGATTGTTGTCACATGCAGAGATTAATCAGTACTTGTCAGATATTCCTGCAGCTCCTTTAATGTTGCTGTAGGTCTCTTGGCAGCCCCCCTGTTAAGTTTTGTCCTTTTGTCAATTTCATAGGGACGTCCTGTTCTTGGTGATGTCACTGTGGTGCTCCATTTTCTCCACTTGTTGATGATGGTCTTCACAGTGTTTTACGTTACATCTAATGTTTTGGAACCTTTTTTTTACCTCTCTCCTGATTGATACCTTTTAACAGTGGGACCCTGTACAGGCTTTGTAAGATCTTTGCAGAACATGGCTTCAGAAGTGAGATGAAACCAAGAAGATGTGAAGAAAATCCTACAGAACCAGCTGGTCTTTATTTGGGGTTAATCAGAATAATCTCATTGATGACAGCTGTATGATAATTACTCTTGAACATGAGATTGAATGTGATTGGTTCATTCTGAACACTGTCACATCCCCAATTATAAAAGGTGTGCACACCTATGTAACCAGGTTGTTGTAGGTTTTTTTATTTTTCCAGTCTTTCCCTAAAATGTTTGATTGTTTTTTACTTAATTTTTATTCACCGTAATTTCACAGTGAGGGTGGAAAAAGTTCTGACATGATTTATCTTGGTTTTTTACATCACCTGCCATTTTAACAGAGGTGTGTAGACTTTTTATATCCACTGTACATATGAGCCCTTTCCGCACACAAGCCCAGAATCAAGCAACGAGCATTCGGGCCAAGTGTTAAAAATGCCCTTAGAGCGCACTCCAATCCTTGGTCTCTGTTGCTAAATAACTTTATTGCATATATGAATGATTTTCTGGGAATGTTGAGCTGTAGGCAAAAGCACAGTGCAACTACTATTATGGAGAACCAGACAAGCGCTAATGATATTCCAGCACTCAGAGAATTTGGCCATGAAATAGGGGCCATGGGATGATGCCAGTTTCTTACAACTTGCAGCACAATTTGGAGAAATGCACTGAACTCTATGCTACTCCTGTGAGTCTCTGCCAGTAAATACAAGACACTTTAGTAAAACGAATCAGCAATGTGATTATAAACGAAGAACGACAATGTTAATAATTCAGTGTCAGTCACAGTGTACAATCACCAACCCATCAGAATGTATTCATGAAGAAATTGGAATACAATTCGTAGCTTTCAGCAGAGATTTCTCTCCCAGAGATTAAAAGTTTTGCCAACTTCAGTAACGGTGCTTTTAGAGAACTAGTAGGAAGTTCTGAATGGACATGAAACTTGGGACTGACTTCAAATGTAAGTGAGCTGACTGGAGTCTTATCCCATTCACTCACAGAGAAAAGCTGCAGTAAACATATCCATCAGTGCCGCTGCCTGGATTACAGCAGTACAGAGGATGAGTATATAACATTTTCTTACTCCGTCAGAGATTTTTAACTCTGGAATGAAATATGGATGTAGGCAGGGATGGAAAAAGAACAGAAACGTGGAAGTAACTAGTCGAAATTATACTTAAAATTAAAAATATGTCCATAAATAAATTTACTCAGGTATATTATTTTAAATGAAAATAGAAAGAATCACGATTTTTGCAACATATTCTCAAATGCAAATTCATTTCATTATTCATTTTGTGTTATGAAGGTTAAGGTTAGGTTTGTGGGAGGGAAAATTGCATAAAATACAATTTTTTGTTTGAATTTGAGCAGATTTCTCATGATTTTTCTCACGCTTATTTCATCTAAATTATATGAAGAACAAGTGTGACTAACAGGTAGTGACTAGGATATATTTGATAGGATGGTTTACTATATATTGCTAGCCAGTATACAAAGAAATATATTCATGTCACAACCTTTGTAATGAGGACTTTGAAGGTCTATAAAATAAAATAAAAAATATATATAGTGTATAGTAAGAAGTGTGTGTTTTTTTTCCCATAGAGATATAAATGAGTGTGAAAATACAGAGGAATTAGAAATCTGTAATTATGCTGACAAATATAAATAATGCGAATATCTATTTTGTTTCCCTACAATCTGTGCTGTTCTATTTTGAAATTAACAAAGCATAATTCTGAGTGAAAACAAAATAACACAAGCTGCAAGCCAACACAAATTGTCCCTATTAAAACTGTAATACAGAGCCACGTTAATGGGCTAGGTTAGAGAGTCGGCAGCCAACAGTGACAAACAGCTTTGCTTTTCAGTAACAAGAATTAATGAGAAGAGATCACTCCTTGGGTTAATTGTAGATATTCACAGGAAACGCCAACTGAGCATTGTGTACAGGGCTCACGATGACCACAGCGTAACCATGGCTACCCATTGAAGATGTCAATCTTACCTTAAAGGTTAAACTGGAAATGGAGGCATAAGAAGGGAGACAGAGTGAGTGAGAGAAGGGAATGTTATTAATATGCACAACAACTCACCTCAACTCATTAGAACAGGTTAGAGGATTAAACCTTGACTTTCAAACTTTGCCTCTCTGCCACCCACAGCCCTCTTGAAAAATAACTGCAACTAATGGCTATATAATACATGCTTGACTTTTATGTTTGGAAAATACTATACCATCTACATTTAAATGGTATCTAGACTTTGCAGGAACCTAAATCCAGGATATTCAAATGAGATGTGTACAACTAGAATTTTATTGCTTACATATAAGACCCATGTCATGCTATATGGCAGAAAGGGAGGTTCATATAGAGCTAGAGCTGTTTCATTTAGGACCGTATTCAGAAGTGGCAACTTAAGTCCAAAAGTTACGCCATTATTTACACGAGGAAAGTTATGCACACGCTTAAGCTGATTTTCTGGGCAGCCCATTCAGATTATGCAAATCACCTGCGTGTAGTTTACCCCTCTGAGGTTGCCAGATTTTACTTGAACAGAAGCATCATCATGAGACAGGATTTCTCAATGCCGTCTTTAAACACAAGCCTTTCAGCCTGATACAAATGTGGTCTAGTATATTTGCAATATAATGCTACGTGAATAGTCCTAGTCATAATTATCGCATTAATCGCCTAACAATTTTGGTTTAATTTAACAATAATGGTTTCCACTCTCTTTATCCTGTATCTTGTGAAATAGCACTTGATCAAACATTTTTTTTTTTTGTTTAATATTGCTGGCAGTTACTTAAATTGTGCACGCAATTTAATGCACTAACTGGAGTTGTGATTTGGAGGTAAACTATTTTATTGCACTTTTAATTTGCTACAATGAGTTGTCAAATTAATAAAATAATGACAATGCTTTTTGTTAATTTGATGTGCTCTCTTGTAAAGAAAAAGTGGCCTGAAGGATAAGCTGACAAAGCACTCATCTGCTACGTGTACAGGTTACTTTAAGTTCATTCGTTACTGTATCCATGAAGAAATCGGTCCTCCAGATAAGCAATGTTTCTGATTAAAGGGTCGTCTGTGTGAAAGAAAAAAAAACATGGACTTTAAAGGGACAATATTATACATAAATAATATAAATAAACAATAGACTCATATTTATTTATTTAATATTTGGCTCCACAGAGTGCATTTAAAGCCCAGAACATACATTTCAGCATGAGCTATTGCGGTTACATCAAAGTGTCAGACAGTGTCACTAGACACTGGTATCGCATAAGAAAAATGGGTTGTCCAAGGTCAGGATTGTGTATAACTGAGACATGCCACTGTTTAAAGCAAACCCTGCCCCAAATGTGTAACCCTCATGCAACTGTCTGAAGGGAGTTTAAGTCTGTATTTAAGTCTGAAGTCTGAATATCAACGTGCACGACTTCATGATTAAATCCTCACTGTGCTTACTTAACTCAACTCTGAATCCGGCCCGTATTGCAGATTCCTCTCCCAGTGGTTTGGTTACCATAAAGAGAAATGAATTGGAAACCAGAGAGTAATTTGATTCAGCACAGCCATGTGTACAGCACTTACACTCAAGACAGCCCTGGGGTGCAATGGAAAAGAGAGAGAGGAAAAGATGGATGGCAGGGGATTGAGAAAGGGAAAGAAGACAGAATAGAAAAATAAATGCCGATGACAAACAACTAGTGCTCCAGTGCAGATATTACAATAAGACCAATGTGTGGAAGAGCCAATACACGCCAAATACCTACTGATCCGTCAGCTGAATGAGCTGTGAATGATGGCCAACATGTGCAAAGCATTTCATGTGTGTTTCTCATGCTATATGCCTGCAATAGGATTAGACACCGTAAAGTGGCTTTAATAAAAGACAGATATATTGATGAGAATATCCTTCAGCACAAGGTGAACATAGCGAGACCCAGGGGAAGGCTGGCGGAATCGGCTTTGTTTTAAAAGCAGCTGAAGTCCCGTAGAGAACAGAGAGAGAGATCACACATGGCCCTTTTTGATCTCATCTGCTTTTTAAAGATCTAGGTAGGATTCTCTGCAGCTGGAAGGCCAGTTTTGTGATGACAGAGACCTTCAAATATCACCACAATCCACATATAATGAGTGGATGGCAAGCGTATTGTTAGTCATCTCAGCTCTAATCCTGAGGTTTTACTCATTCTGGGCATAAATCAATTCACTGTCTTTCTATGAGGTTTGTCTTGAGCTTGAACTTTGCTAGTGGGGTTTAGTACAGCTTATTTGCAGATGTGAACATTCTCATGGTGGAGAATAAATCTATAGGCACTGCCTCGGCAAAAAAGTCCTTCAGTTCTAGGATTTTAAATGAATTGTGCTTGATACTGGAAGGTCCTTTCTGGAAGGTTCTTGGCAAATTCTGCTTACTTTAGCCTTTACTTGCCAGCTAATTAAGGTTTGTATTCTTCTACATACAAAGCCTCACTGACCTCTGTACAAATTATGGTCTACATAGAAACAAGAATGCAAAGTTATTACCTCAGTATTATAAGATTCTATGTAGCATTTAGTCTATACAGATTCAGCATGTAAACTTTATAGACCCTATAAGAAACTTTTTTTTACACAAAAGAGTTGCATTACAGGTTTTACATGGTGCAAATCAGATATTTCCAGAGCTGTGTATCTTTTCAAGCTCGATATGAGGTAGACGTGCAGTCCTAGATCATACTATCTGAGATACGAACATCAGATCACTTTTTTTTTTTCTTTTTCTTGACGCGTTTTCTCTATAATTTGGTCTAGGCTAATTGTCCCCCACCAGCCAGCTCTGCTCTATCATATTATAGCTAGTTACTGGGGAGGGTGAAGGCTAACATGTGCTTCCTCCGAGACATGTGTAGTCATCTTCAAACTGCTGCTCACGCTGCATCACAGGGCACTGTAACACACTCCCAGGAAAGTGCTATCTGCCTTCTTCCTCATACATGAGCTCACGGACGCCCACGATTGGCTAGTGTTGCTATGATTACCAGGGGAGAGAGAGTATGCCACACCTCCCTCCCAGAAAGCATGGCCAATTTTTGCTCTCTTGGACTCCATGGTTCACGGACGGCTGTGTCATCACTGGGATTTGAACTCGCAACTCTTGGCACAGAAGTGTCAATAATAACTGCAAAAAGCTATGCATCTGGCCTTTTCTCCTCCTAATCCGAACTGCTGATGAGCTGCCAGCCGGCCACCAGAGCGGATAATCTCTGTGAAGAAGACTTGGGCTGTGCAGTTTGTTCATTTTATTGGTACTACTATGATGGATTGTCTCCCACTTTAGTTGTTGGTCATGACATTTGACATCACTGTGCCTTGCCCTTTTTGGATTTAGTTCAGTTGACTATCACTGTATATAAAACATTCAGTAAATAGTATGCATACTCGTAAATAAAAAAAACCTGCTAATTGGTGGTAAGCAGGAAAACAATATTAAACAATTACTGTTTAATATTTGTCTTCTATTTATTGGTTCGATAGGGAGGAAAGGAAGAAAGAGTATATTTGTTTCTTGTCGTTTGGATAGGTTAGCTTATTTGGTGTATAGTTATCACTGGTTTGTTTTTTGTTTTTTTCCTGGTTGCCTTCTGAATACAATATCCATTATTTATGAAAAAAATTCACAAAGCAAACACAATTCTGGTCTAGCAACCCTTTCTTGTACAGTACTGTGCAGAAGTCTTGGGCACATGCAAAGAAATGCTGTAGAGCAAAGACGCCTTCAAAAATAATGAAATTAAATGTTTCTACATTTTAAAAAAATACTATAAAGAGCAGTAAACAGTAATAAAAGAAATAAAGTCAATATTTGATGTGACGACCCTTTGCTTAAAAAAAAATTGTAGTCTCAGGTACAATTAGTGCAGTTTTATAAGGAAATGAGCTGTAAGTGTTACTGAGCATCTTGCAGAAGCAGCTACAGTTCTTCTGGAGACTTTGACTGTCGCACTCGCTTCTTATTTTTGCAGCAAAACCCAGCAGCCTTCATTATGTTTTTTTTTTTTTTTTTGGTCTGAAAAGTGGTCTCTTATGTAATATGCTGCTTTCTTTACTGACATACAAACATTCTTCTGTAACGTTTAATTTTGCACTGGAAAACTAATGTTTGGAAATCTAAAAAGGTTTTGTACTGAATCAATAATGTAGAAGTCATAAAATAAAAATCTATAACAAAGTTTGCACTAAAAAAAAAATAGGGTGCCTAAGACTTTTGCACAGTGCTGTATGTTACTGCTTGACTTAGACTGGGTCATAACAGTCTAAAAGGGCTACAAAGTATTTTTAATGAAACTTGGGTTAATGTGTGTGCAGAGTTTCGCATGTTCCAATGGCATTCCATTCAGTGTGTATTCCTGGGACTGCCTCTGGGATCCACCGTAACACCGACCAGGATAAAGTGGTTACTGAAGATGAATAAACGAGGAAGTGAATTAATACTTGAAGAACTAAACTTTATAGTGAACTATAAATGTAGAATTCACTGTGTTAATTCTGCGCCATTGATTGTGTTAAATGTTTTATGGCCAATATCTCAAAACTGTTCTCAGATAAACCCTTATAATCATAAGGTCAAAACATTACAGTGCTCATTTTACACAATGTATCGCTGGAGCAATGTCTACAAAAGAAAGCCTAAAACTTGTGGTTTGTGTGTAGCACTGACAGTTTTCCCATCAGTCATCAGAGAACGAGAGAGAACACTTAAGATGAATGAGCAAAGTGCAACAGATACAATACTGAATATTTAAATGCTTATACTAGTTTTTAATAAAAATGTTCATAAATGCTGAGTGACTAATGGAGACAAAATGATAGAGCAGTCTCTGGTTACACTGACAAGGGTATTAAATTGTGAGGAGGAAAAAAAGGTTTTAAAGCCTGTGAGAGATGCTAAAAAAAATGTATGAAAGGTGTGTGTGTGTGTGTGTGTGTGTGTGTGTGTGTGTGTGTATGTGTGTGATTTCAAGGTGGCAAAAAGAAAAAGTGAAAGAATTTTGGAAATAGATCATTGTGACAGGAAATTCTGTATGTGTGTGTGCGTGTGTGTGTGTGTGTGAGGATGTAAGTAATGGAGTGAAAGAGGAAGGGAAGAGAAATTAAGCTCTCAAAAGATTTGCCGATAATCAAATGATTTTTTACACATCCCTCTCTGTACTTGATAATTGGAGCAGGATCGCACATGTCAGAAATTTTTAATCTTAATGCATGTCTCACTTCCCTTTCCTCCTGCTTTGAGAGAGCAACACTTCAAAGTATAAACACTTCGGGGGAACCTGACGAAGCGGCAGCTGAAGGAGGAGGCGCACGTCAAAAGCCCATTCAGCTTCCATTCTCATTAATCAAGTTATGGCCCAGGGACTGACGTCGGAATCAAAAGTGGCAGAGACGGCCCTCTTTTTTGAAGCCTCTCCCCTGTGGTGTGTGTGTCTGATGCCCCTGAGAGAGAGAGACAGGCTGTGGACAGCTCTGTCCAGCCAAGACCTTGTGCTCCAGCTCTCCACGGATAAAAAGCAGCTCTGTGGAGGATTATTAATGATTTCCAAAGAAGCAGCAATGGCACAGTGGGATCCTGGGCACTTATGCCATCTCTCTCAGAACATATAGAAGTCCTTTCCAATGGAAAACAATGTCCATACAGCCGAGTCCATACACAGTCACTTTATCAGTTATCAAACTAAAGCAGTTCATATTTATTACTCAAAAATACAAACTCATTCATATTTTTTTCATTCAGAAAATAACTCAATTGATTTACTCAATAAATATGATTACAAGCAAAATGACTAAATACATTTAATGTGTTTATTTGTGCAGTTTGTCCAGCTTTTGTAAATGTAACATAGAAAATCGAAATAATAAAGGAAACCAAATTGCGTATTATGTACCTGTTTCACAAAAAAGTTTCACAAAAAAAAAAAACCAAAAATCAAGCTGAATAATTATAATACATTATAATATAACTTTTTTCTCTACTGAACTGCAAATCTCCAGCTTTGATATTAACATTATTTTTAGGCAACATTGAAATTTATTAAAAAAACTTTTAATTAAAACGGCTATTTTTATGTGTGAATGTAAACATAAATACTCTACTGAAATATCCTAGGCCTCTGTATAACATTTTGCATCATTTTGCATCATTTACAAAAACCAGGACAACTTTTTTTTTTAATGTTATTCAAATAGCTGTAAGTGTTGATCTCGTTAAACAGTAGGAGTTTTGCGTTGTTTCCTTAAGAAGTGCCACTACTTCTTCCAGAAAATAAAAACAAACTTTTTCAACTTATATTCGTGAAAAATGATGGCGTGAATTTGAATTTACTCTATTCGACTGAATTAGATTGAAAACTCGATTAGATTAAATTAAAATTTTACAAAACATCAACAGCCTGAAAGCTTCCAAGAAATCTAATGAATTTTACAGATCATTTAATTATCATTTATTTTGTATGTTTTTAATCCACTCAAATAGAGAGTTATTATGTAGATGGTTATACACTCATTTTGTTCTTGGGATTTATTGTTATAACTTAACCCTCTACTGCACATAATATGATAGTCTCATAGATAAAAAAATATATATTCCATTTTATCAGTTCAAAATGATTATCTTGTTATTTTGAAGTATTTGGGGGTATGTTGCCATATGGCAGCACTGTACAACAATGGAAACAGGCCTATTGAATATTTATTTTTGACACTGCTGAAGCAGAGGTACACATCCCATCTGGAGCTTTGAACTCTGGTAATCTTCTTGCAGCCAAGGTTTGTGCATGTTTCTTTTGTTAAACAGAATTTTCTGCTTTCAAGCTGGTTTATGCTGACTTTCATTCAAAATCAGTCCCTCCCTCTGACTGGAATATGACTGACATTTTAATTAGAGGTAGGAATTTTAGTATATTTTAGCTAGGGATATGAATGCTCAGTAACATGTCTAATAACATCTAAACATTCTTCAAAGCACACACCTTTCTCCTGTTCCTGTGATAAAGATTCCTGCATTACCACCACCATCACCATGGACTAAGTTGCCCTCACTATCATCTATAGAAATAGGAAATGAAATCCTCTTCTGACCCTAGTCATAAAACATCTCCATGTATTAAAATATGTAAACCTTAATTGTTATGAAATCTGCATAAACTAAAAAAAAATGGAATAATTCATTTCTGCTTTATGAAAATTGTATCGTATTCATGCAAATGAACTGCAGATTCTTCTGTGAACTTCACTTGCCAAATTGGGTAATGAGTAATCATTTTTTTCAAAAAATAAAATGTTAATGCCAAAAGGTTCTTCAAACAGCAAAGAATTAGTATATATTTTTGTGTGCATCAAAGATATGCAGATGAATTTTGCAGAGCTGTTATGAAGGGGGTTCAAAATAATGCTCAGTGGGAGATGTTATGAAAATGTCATGTATTTTCATTTTTAAGTATATAACTGTACAAATAAAGCCCTTCTACTATAACAACACCAATGAATATATTTGCTTTTTTATTTCTTTAAACGCTCAAGATGAAAACAGATGGTTATATTCCTAGTTAAATTTACAGTGCTCATGTTATGAACCCTATTCATTGGACCTACTTTTGAATCATTTGATTCTGGGGAAAAATACATATGGTTTTACATAGCAAACGAAAACAAGTACCATATATTATGAATATCCAATATATTCCAACTGTACCTGTCCATCCCTGTATTCTGCCTTTTCTACATTTACTCAGTCTGGTTCCTGTATAGGTTTTGAACAGAACCTGTTCACAGGTTGAAAGACTTTTCAATAAACAGCGTATCCTGCTCCAGAATCAATGACCTACACCATTTCCCTACATTTATATTCTTTATTTCACCACCACTTCAAGCGAGGTCAACTTACATTAACCTTCCCCTGCTTCCTTGGAGAATTTTGCTTAAAGAACAGTGTGGCAGTGGACATCAGCTAGGATTGGAGCCATGACCTCTTGATTCAGAGGTTGGTACATCACACAACAGGAATTACTGCATTTCCCTTAAATTTCCACAGCCAGCCTGAATTTAACAAGCAGTCTAAGTGTTCATTCTCTTGGAGAGAGATCATGGGCTCCATGGATGGGTGTCCAAGCAAACATACAGTAATTGGGCATTGTCACTCCAGGTATGGTAGCTGTCTGATAGTCCATGTATACAGAGTGAAAGTGTTAGCTGTCTCATCCAGCCTTGTTCCAAGATTTCGTATGAGAAGCAGCTAAAAAGATGCACTGTCTGGCTGGAAGTGTGATGGAGGAATACCCTTTAGCTCCTCCTAGATAAGTAGCAGTTTTGGCAAATTTTGTTGATGGAAAATGTTCCCCAACAGGCTTCTATGCAAAATATATCACAAACATTAATGCTATTTTCCTCAACAAATAAAAGAAACAGTTGACTGGACTAAAGTGAAACCATTCCTCCATCATCTTGGCATACTAGATTGGAAGGAATTAATTAAAATGCGCTCAGACACACGCAATAAAAGATAAAGCGAATGGATGCTTGTTATCTCTGATCTGAATATGTATGCTAATGCTTCAAAGTTGGACAAAGATGCTGTCCTATTCTTTACTTGTTGGGTAACATTAATTTTAATCCCTAGGGAAAGCTGCTTTACTAATGTCTGTCTCATTAGGCTGATGTTGAGTTAATACTAGCTATCCAGAACTGGCCTTGACTCAAAACAAGGAAGTACGAGAAACTTGGATACAAAGGTAATTATAACGAGAATTTTATGAACCAGATAACTATATAAGTATTATAAGAACTAGAATACTGGGAAAGCACACACAGGTAACTAGGAGATTGAAAAACATGAAACAAGACCAGTAACATGGATGGAAATATATACATAGTGATGTTAAATTAAAACATACACTATACGGCCAAAAGTATGTGGAGGCCTGACCAATCACAACCCTATGTGCTTGTTGAACAGTGATCCCAAATGTGCTCAGTGGGGTGGAGGTCAGGGATCTGTGCAGGACACTCAAGTTCTTCCACTCCAACCTTGGCAAACCATGTCTTCAAGGACCTCACTTTGTGCACAGGGACAGTGTCATCCTGGAACAGGTTTGGGCTATGCCCAAATTCCAGTGAAGGGAAATCATAGTGCTACAGCACACAAACACGTTCTAGACAACTGGCTGCTTCAAATTTTGTGGCAATAGTTTAGGACGGACTCACATATGAGTGTGATGTTCAGGTGTCCACATTTGGCCATATAGCATAGAAAACCAATGGACAAAACAATAGCAAAAGCATGTGGAAAACCATGAACTAAAGAGGAGAAATTTGTGGCACTAGCATAACACTTAATACATTAAGTGTATTAAGTGTGCTCATTAAGAGTAATATTTGTTTCTCATAGCTTGGTAATTTCAGGCACTGCAGAACTTTGAGAACAAACATCAAAAAAGAGAGAAGGAGCTTGCATTTGTAAAATGATCTGGTGTGTCATTTAAGAAGTTAAAATTTAGGAAGTTATTGCATTTGTGTTTTTGTCGCTTTTCATCAAACTAAATCTAGATTAAAATATTAATAGACTAACAATAATTAAATGTTCAAACATGACTCACTATAATCCACGTTCATCAAAAGAATAAGACTAAAACTAAATGCAAATGAGCTGCTGAAATTAACTTCTGAGTTGTGCAACTGAGGAGACCTAACAAGTGGCTTGGAGTTGATAACAAATAAATTGAAAGAAAATGAGGCAAAAATAGGGAAACAGCTATAGCCAGCTTATTAATTGGTGATCCTTGTGCCAACACCATTTCGTCATCTCCCCTGAGTATTGTGCATGTCGCGTTCTCCTGAAAGAGCTATGTGCAAAGATGTAAAATGGTGTGACAGCTTTCTTTCCCAAGCACTTAAGCAAAGAAATGTCCTCTCAACAAAGCACTTTGTATCTACAAAATGATTACAGATTGTTACAAAGGTTTTAGGGAAACATCTCGACGGCTTAATGGTTTTAGGAATCTCGTTTTTCAGTTGTGGTTTACGTTTTTCTAAGACACTCTGGAGGTATTTTTTTTATCTATTAATGTAAAACCAACTGTCACCTCTCCTGTTTTTCATAAATATAGCGACATTAGCTGTGTCGAGAAGGGGGATATCTCGTCTCCTGCTGATGATATCACTTGGTTCCATTCCACAGCACATCATCATTCTGCCCAGTCGCCGGCAGCCACATGCCGCGTGTTTGCAAATCGATAAGAGGAAGGTGAACGCGAAGCAAGCAGTGATGTTCTGTTTCCAGCGTAATGTAATAGGGTCATAGTGCCCTCTCCACAGCCACCATATTTTCGGGATGCTTTTAACACTTAACAAGCAGATATTAAAAAATCCAGGTTCACAGAAAAACTAATTACATTGCACTAGTAATAAATAATAAAAAAAAAAATACATGTGGAGGAGAGCATTTTAGTGGTCATATACTGACCGGTAATTGGAGCTGCAACAAACAGCGGTTAACATAATGAATGAAGATGTAGTTAATTTAATCAATTAAGAAATGATTACCCGTGTATCTGGATCTCATCAAATTAATCAGATGAAGGTTGTATTTCCCAGCCCACTGTAACCAGGTTTAATAACATGGAAAGTTATATATTTAAAAAAAAAAAAAAAAAAAGAAATGCAGTTTAGGTTCAGGTTTAGTTTATTGCTATAAATAAGATAATGGTTATATTTTGTTTTTCGCACTGGCATTTCACATTGATTACCACTTTTAACTAGCGCCGTGGACTGAAACAGAGGTTTATGTATGATACTCAGAAAGTTTAAAAAATCCTCCTCGCTCCTGCAAATATCATATTTGATTCTGCCTGTCCGAGATATTTTCTAATAAATTTACTTGGTTCAGAGAAAATATAAAGAAATTAGCCATTTAAACCACCATGACTCTAACCATGATAAAGCAGCTACTAAGGATGGATGATTGAATGAACGAATGCAGTAAAAGCATCATGCAGAGCCACGTGACCAGCCTCTACATTCCCATATTTCTTTGCCCCGTATGTTTCATATCTGACTGACTGTAATTTTTTTTTGTCCTCGCAACAAATAAACTAGAGGGAATAAACTAGAGGTGGCACAGATCTGATTTTTATTATACTTATACTTTATTATAGTTGTTATATTGCAATGTAATGATTTTTGGGTGAAAGATGCAGATTTGTGTGTCATGTGTCAAGTGAAAAAAATCATTTTAAAACTCAGTGGTTTTTAAAGGGAAAAAAACTCAGACGGCTGACACTCAAGGTTTCAATGTCGGTATCGATATCGATATCAGAAAAAAGTGGTATCACGTCATCTATAAAAGTGTGTAAATGTGTAACTGTCAATTTTCTAATCTCTGGTCTAATGAGCTGCCTTCATCTAAATAATTTACAGAAATGTACATAATTGGATAAGCTGCAACAGAGGATCTGCTACAGCAGCCAAGATGTTTAGAAAACTGGAGTCACTGAACTTCGGCCAGTTTTTTTTTTTTTTTTTTTTTTACACACCAATCTGTTCTGCTAGCATATTTTTTCAAATGGTCAGTCCGGTCCAGTGAAATATTTTGCCGGACCGCAGTCTGCAAGTTGATGACCGCTTGATGACATACAGGAATGTTAGGATAAGGACAACGAGTGAAGAGAGAGACTGAGGAAGAAATCTGACAGGGTATTAAGAGTGACACAATCTACCCCAGGAGGGGGCCAAATTTATGATGTTGTCACAGTGAGGAATGGCCTGATCTGTAGCGCACGACATCGCTGAGGGCAAGAAGCAAACAACTTCAGGGCAACGTCTGCTGAGATAGAATTAGCTTCTTTCTATCCACACATACACCCACACATGCAGACAGGTTGTCCCAGGGTGGCCAACTTCCCTGTGGTGAAGCGTCTGATTTGCTAGTTAGCATCTTAAATGTCAATGTGCTTCCCTGAAGCTTGTTTGTGAGTTCTTACATATTATTGCGTGATTCAACTATGGTACACCATGTGTTAAATCAGTTTGGCTTTTAGGATGGGTTCTTAACCACAAAGTTATACTGTAGCTGTTGGACCAGAAAGTTTTACAGTTGGATCACGTTCAGCCCAAAATGTAAAGCCACTGAATGTTCTTTCCAGCCGACGGTTAGCCTCAAGACCTCTGAGCATGGGTTTTGCACAGATGTGTGGATATGATACACACTCTAAAAGGATTTCTCATGCTTTCTTTGGAACTAGCTTTCTACTTGGAACCTTTTCTTTAAAAAAAAAAAAAAAGAGAGAGAGAGCAAGAGAGAGAAAAGCCACACAGAACTTTTAAGAGATCCCCCAGAAGAACAAACTGAAGAATACTTTAAGGCCCTAGTTTTAGCCTCTTTTTTAATTAGTAAAAAAAAGTAGTTCTACTCAACCACGTGGATGGAATATCATCATGATATTCATCATGATCACTGGAAATAAAATCGGAACTTGATTTGATTATGACTCGTTAGAAGAAATAACCTCTGAATCAGATTCCACCTTCCACAGAGCTGAATGGATAATTCGCACCATGTCCATGTCCAGGCAGGACTGTTATCTAAAAGTCACAGGACTTCAGTCGGCTGAAGAAATATGACCTTATACAAAATTTTCTTAGGAAGACTTCTGCTTCTGAAAATGAGCAGGGAGAAACCGGCAGCTTCCAGCTACCACATCTAAATGGATGTGGATCTGAAGAATGTGAGACATGACCAATACACAGCCTACGGGTCTTCTTTTAAAAGTACTGCCTCGGCAAACATATGAATTTAGAAATACAACACAAGGATCTTGCCATTCTGTCATTTGTCTAATCTACACTTACAATCTTCTTTAGCCTTGAGCTGTGAGCCTGAATAGTAAACAGTGGATTGTCGAGAGGCTTTATTTACAGGTGAGACTGCAGTGCAGTAGATCTTCTTAGAGTAGGTGAAAGCTGTGTGGCACTGATAACTCTGGGTTGTGTAAAGCAATGCTATAAGGATTGTTTGATAAAACACGACTGAAAATCTTAATTCTTTCTGGAACTGTCATAAAAAAAAAATCTTATCTCAGAAATGTTAATTTCATATAAGAAGCAAAAAAAAAGTCATTAACGTCTGAAAGCTTGGATTAAAAAAAAAAAAAAAAAATTATTAAAGCACTATTCAGATGTTGAAGCTGTTTATACATGGCCTTGCTTTATATTAAACATCCTTAAGTATTATGTTCTAAAGTATCTAAGAATGAAACTTCATTAGACTTCTTTTTTTACTGTCTTTATCTCATTACTTAGAAGTAATGAGTTTGTAATTGTATTAGAGAAAATCTGTATGTTGTGTAATTAAGGAGCTACCAAGCAGATGTGTAGCTACATTTAGATTTCAGTGCCTAAATGTGGATTTTTATTACCAGTAAGGAGAATCAAGCTATGCAATGTGAGTGTATTTCTTCCAGCCGGAGTACTGAATGTGAAGCTGCTATCAGACTATGCAGTACACTACATGGGAAACAGACTGGTTCGCATAAATGTAATGAGGTTCATTAATAGTATATCATACTGCCTGCACAGCATTTGGAGTAATATCATGTTATACGTACGTGTAGAGCTGGACTGGACAACCAGGCACGCTGGTAAAACATCATGAGCATACCCTCATGTTCTCTAAAAAGGGTTGAATTACCTTAGACAGCTCACTGATCCCGTTACTGATACTGATACTGAAACTGATACAAGCTACTGACACCAAAAACACTGATTGATAAAGATCACCATCAGAAACTATAAATTACTAACTTCATTGAGTGGATAGTGTTTGGGCCTACAATGGCTATCATAGGCATTGTGTAAATATTTTATGGACCAATACTAGTGGATGTGTGTAAAGTTTATGTCAAAAGAAATCTCCTATGAAGGACCCACCTTTAATTTTACCTTCAGGGAGGTCTAATGACTATATCTAATTCTAAAAGTACTGGTAGTCCATTAGCATTTAAAACTACTACGAAGCACCACTCCAATACAGCTTACTTATTTACGACTAAATTTGCATTGCATTGCAATCCTCACAGTTCCAGGGTCCCTGGTTCGATCCTGAGACTGAGTTACTATCGGCGTGGAGTTTCTGTTCATGTTCTTCACCGCGTCCGTGTCCGCAGAGTTCTCCGGTTTCCTCCCACCTCCCATAACATGCCAGTAGATAGACTGGCTATGCTAAATTGCCTCTGTTTGTGAATGGTGCCCTTTGATGGACTAGCATCCCATTCAGAGTTCCCGGCATAGACTCCGGATCAACTGACCAGGATATAGCGGTTACTGAAGATGAATGGATCACCACTGTCATGAAGTGCTATGTACAACTTTTTCAAAGTGTCTTTAATGTGCTTTTAATGAAAACAAATAAATAATTCGCAGGATTAGGATGGAAAAAAGAGCAATTCAGTGATTTTTTTTTCTCTCTTCTCTGTTCCATAGGTAAGATTTTCTAAAGGTGATTATGTCTGTAGATGTAGTAGGTATGACATACAGATTTTCTAAGGAACGAATAGTCAGTAGTCAGTGCTGATTGAGGACCAAAAAAGGAGATACAGGGTTTTCTTTCTAACATTGCTTTCCTGCTTCTCTCACTATTCAGTATTCATCTTTACAACATTCTGTTTGTCGTATCATTAACCTCTAAATGTGTGCACGATGCATGCTAATGTCTTTCATAAGAATGATATAACTAGTTATATAGACAACCTGCCATAAACAGTAACTACAACAACCATAACAAGTGAAATAAGCAGTTATAAAGTCTAACAACCATAAACAGTAACACTATCAGTGGCTGCGACGACTATAGCCAGTCATATAACAAGTAATATAACAAGTGACATAACCAGTAATATATCAACTATAACCAGTGATATAACCAGTTATAAAGATTAACAGATATAATCAGTGATGTAGCCAGTCATAAATATTAACAGCTATAACCAGTGACATTATCAGTGACTACGGCAACGATAATCAGTGACATAACCAGTTATAGAGAGTAACATAATTTTTAAAAGACAAATAACCACAACCAGTGACACTATCATTGACTTTAGCAACTATAACCAGTGACGTAACCAGTTATAAAGACAAACACCCATACCACTGACACTACAAGTGACTACTGCGACTATAACTAGTGACATGGCCTATTATAAATAGTAACAGCTATAACCAGTGACATAACCAGTTATAAAGGGAACCATAAATTGGCGCTGAGTAAAACAACCTTAACCAGTGACAAATTCAGTTTTACACACACACGCACACACACACACACACATAACACAAAGTGTGGCAATAAAACACATTTACACACTGTCAGCTGCAACTGAGTAACAAACACTCACATGCTTCATATTACTGAACGTGAAATCCTCACACAATTCTCACACTGTGGACAAAAGCAGGGGGCAATCCCTCGTTCGGCAGCCCGTGAAAACAGCAAGAAGCGCCGCCACTCACAACAAACGGCAGACAACAGCCGAGACGTCACACATGGTCGCCGGAGCCCGGGGAGGAGGTAGAGGGTGGAGAGTGACTGCTGAAGGAGAAGTGTGAGTGTGTATGCATGTGTGTGTATTATCCCAGTGAGACACCTGCTATTTTTGTGCAGTAGAGGCAGCACCTGCATGAGCGGCCTGTTGTGCTGATGCCCGCGTGCAGAGCGGCGATAACAGGGAGGCCATTCATGAGCAGAGCCTCTGAGCCAGCCCTTCTCTTTCTCCCTCTCTCACTAACACACACACACACACACACACACACACACACACACACACACACACACACTACACTCCATCTCTCACACACATGCCAAACAGTGTATTCTCAACCTCACACATATACACACAGTACTTCCTCACCCTCAAAACACACACTACTCACGCTCTTTCGATCTCTCAGGTCAAGACACACACATACACCCAGTTTTAATCTCCCTCAATCTCAGACACACAGACATACCATCTTGAACAGACACCACATTAACTTTCCTCATTCCTCTGTCTCTTCTAACACGTGTACACACATCTTCAGTTGTGTTTGAGGTAGACTCAACTCACAACTCAAACATGATTTTTATTTTAAATAAATGTAACTCTTCTTAGATGGCTAATTCGGATTATATAGACTGGTGTTTGGCTCATATTTGTTGATACTGTGCCAAATTCATATTTTCTGGTAAAAATTGAGTTTATCTCAGCACTTTCACAAAAGAAAAATTGGCTGTAATCCTATTATATCCAAATTAGAGGACTTGTTACCTGAAAACAGTTAGCCTGTGTGCTAGTTTAGCTAGCTAACTAAACTAAGGCTAGTAGTGAACAAAACTGTGCTTGTTATTGTGTATTTTGATGGATTTTTAATGGAGATACTGAAATCTTACTCGTGTCTACCTCTGACAAATAGAAATTTATTCGAAGCTAGTTCAACGGCTAGCAATTTGACATGCCAGAAGGACATGGGGCGTTTAGCGTACAATTAGCATTAGCTAGATGTTAATTCATAGGTTCTGGTAATAGTGGCCACTTTTAAGAGTAAATGTGATGTTCCTTAGTCATTTTAGTACTTTGTTCTGCAAACATATTAAACCACTTTGTTACATAGATTGTTTTTATGGTTTAAAATGAAAAGCTCAGGGGAATGGTAACTGCTTAAACTCCCAGGACTCCCTGTTTAAGTAGGGCTTCTCAAAATTATTTCAAACTAGTGACTTGTTTAAGTAGGAAATAAACACCACAAATTCATCAGTCCAGATATATTTTATCTACATAATCCAACTATTCAAATTTTAAACACATTATTTAAATGTGTACTATTACATTTTGTGCTATTTATTAGCGCCATAGAGCTTTCTACGCCAGAACTTTGCCGTGACATTATTTATAAGCTACTTGTTTTTGAGTTATTGATTATATAGTTATTATATAGTTATTGGCTAATAACTATTAAAGTATACAATCATAAAAAATAATAACTTTTAATAATGTTGGGCTGTGATTTCCACTACTGGAATTCAACAACATATTTCCATGACTGTAAGAAAATTAATAAATCACTGACCACTAGTTATGCTTCATGTTTTTTTTTGTTGTTTGTTACTGAATCATTTTTAAGATAAATAATTAATGAATAGCTGGGAATTTAAAGAGTTAAAGTAAGATAACATATTCACTTAGAAATAAACCGATTACACAACAGGCGCTACACTGCAAGGATGTGGTCTGCATTTAAAATCGTTTAGTCACAATCTTCAAAATAAGATACACAGCTCATCCACTGAACTCCTCTCTAACGTTAATAACAGCTCCATTCAGAGGCTTAATGACGAAGTATGTTATTTCCCTATGAAGTGATTTTTTTAAACTAACCATTAAGCATTCAGCTTTTCAGATTTTCTTTCTGATCTATTATTAAACATGGTTTTCACCTGCTCTACCTGACAGCACTCCAAACTCCTTTCAATCAGTGAATAACAGGAAGCAGGCCTTCACCTCTCTTTGGAAGAGCGCGTAAAGCCAATTTAAAAAATGGTGCAATTACCATTCACGACAGTGTCAAAATGAAAAGATATCAATTGATATTGCAAAGTCTGTATCCGCATGTAATAAACGGTAAACTGTCTGGCTAATTGGGAATACAGCCATGGATATGTACTGTTGCAAGGCAGAACGTGAAGGGTTTGAATGACAGAAGGCTGAAAGGTGACAGTGTTATACATAGCTTCAGCTCCAGACTAATGAGCCTGATGGACAGCATCAATAAGTCAGGATGTGTTTTTTTTTTCTCCCCTACTTTACACTAGATCAGTAACTTTCTGTTGAGGAAAAGGATTTCTATCCATACTTATTTCTCTCATTCAGCTGTTTAATGAAACACTGTGGACTCTTTTTTAACTTTGCTGACTTACAGCTTTATGCCCTTGAATCCTACAAGCCAGAGAAGGAGCTACAGAGTGCCAGAGAGATAGAAAGAAAGAGAGAGAGAGAACAAAGAGACTGAGTGCTGATGAAAAGAGAACTGAAGACAGGGCGTCAGCGTAAAACGCAACATTACTGGCCTGCTTGAGTTGACACAACACCTTCGGTAAGGTTGAAGCAGCTAATATGCCAGTCTCAAATGTGAAAGCCCTGAGCATTAACGGAGTACTCTGTGCTGCAGAACAGGGTGTAAATGTAAAGATTTGATTACACTTTATACTTAATAGGCAATGTAAGACTGATTAGGTGTTTAGGCAGTGTACTGCTTTTTTTGGAGCAATGTCTGATTCCTATTTCCTGGTCAAAGTGTGCTCTGTGATTCTGTTAGATTGAAAGAGATATGATGACTCTTCCATTTAAGAGTGGTTCAAAATGCTCAGGAAAAAGGATTCAAAATGAAATCTGCCAAGAGACCCTTGGTCTAATGCTCAGATCTTCACAGGGGCCCATAGTAGCCTATTATTTCACCTATCTATGTTAACACCCCAGTGCCTGAGGAACTGAGGCTTGAATATTTCATCCAAGAGGACCTCAATACTGAATAATACAGTATATATTGAGAAAGTGAGCAGCAGTGTATCATTGTGCACTTGCTCCACAGGACTACTGCAGGACAGAGTGAACTGAAGATATTAAACATTAGTCATGCATACAATCGGACACTCAAAATGCGCACATCATTACACGTCCATGCTGCGGATTTTCATAAACAAACATCCACTTTTTTTTTTTTTTTTTTTTTTGGCACCGTGTGCACAAATCAGCTTCCGTTTGCTCACCTGCTAACTTCTACGTCGCCGATTAGATCTTGTGGTACAGGATGCGGCGGGGATAAAACCCGAGGCTGTAGCGCGCGCTCGCGCGCGTGCGCCGCTGTGCGACTCCGGGCTGAATGGATTCAATGCGATTAGTCCGGTTTTCTCCCTTTTAACACCTGCGTCGTCTTCAGATCACACAGCCCGATGCGGCGACATCCTTCTCTTTCTTGTCCTGCACACCACACCGCACCGCACCACACCACACCACACAAGCCGTCCCTTTTTTTCTTCTCCTTCTTTTGCACAGTATGTGAGCGCGAGACGCTTGCTGCTGTTGTGGCCCCGCGCTGCACGTGCTGTGTGGACAGACCGGAGGAGAGACAGAACGGTAGGTGTGGCGGAGAACCGGAGCAGTCAGAAAGACGGCGTTGTGGAGCCGCGGCGCAATTGCGCAAAATCGGTTGAAACGCACGCCGTTGTCATTGCGCACGAAAACAAAACAAACAAAGAAAAAGAAACGCACAGCTTGCTTGCTTGCTTTCTTCAGAGAGCTGTTGTGCAGCCTCACGAGCCGCTTCTGAACAGCGGGCGTCACAGAAAGCGGATCGATGCGGCGTGTGCTTTGGCTCCTCTCCAGATCAGCGCGTCAGTCCGCTCGCTGCCTTAAGCGCATTTCCGAATGCGTGCGTAATTTAGCTTTAAAACACACCACTGTGCAGGCAGTGCATCAGGAAGAGGTCGCGTCAGCCATGCACACCCACACACACATACACACACCCACACACGCGGGAATGCGATGGTTTGTTGCTTTGGGTTTGCTGGAACGACGAGAAGCTTGCTTTCTCTGTGTCTTTCATTCACACACACTCATACACACTGGCGCGCGCGCACGCACACATACATACTCACACACACACACACACACACACACCCAGGGTACAATCTAGAAGCTAGATATCTACATAATAACTTGGCAGCTCTAGCCTCTTGTGCTCATTTGCATCTTCAAACTCATTATCCAGTAACTACCAGGAAAACAATGCAGAAATGATCAGGCTAATGATTCAGTGGAACATGATCCTGAAAGTTCAGGAGATTCAAATGACTCTGTCCATGTTCACTATCAATTATACAGCACAATGCTCAGTGGAATTAACTCCCTACTGTGATGAATTAACTCTAACGCCTGCACAAACACTACAGGTGTACACTACAGTTCACCACTGGAGACTGGAGATTGCTGTGGATTCTAAACCTGATCTCATGAGAATACCATTCCTCTGAGATCGAATTAAAAAAAAAGTATGCACACCAACCCCACCCCTAAACCCCACCTTATCCATCATAACTCATACAAATCAAATTGTTACTCAACCTCTAAAGAAAATTTTAGTCTTCTTAACTTCAGGGAAATGCTGGATGGTTCTACTCTTCATTCCATACTCATAAAACATTATACCCACAGCACTGCTGAATTCTCAAAAGTGATTAGTCAGAAGGGGTGATTAATTTCTTAATTATCCTTACCTTAACAGTCAGGTTCAGAGAGATGGGATCGTTTCGCTCATTCACAGGGACTTGTATGGTGCACGCTTCACATAAATGGTGATTTTTTTTTTTTTATATGAAGAGACATTTATTTAGCTTTCACGGAAGGAGTCTCCAGTGTCAATGCTTTGCAACACTTAGGGGTAAATCAGTAGCTAAGGGAATGAGTGTTAATAGCTGTCTTAACGTAAGTGGTAACGGGACCTTACTTTTTTCTTTTTCCATAGCATTAACGGTAGCTATAAATGGATAAAAAGTGTATTTTTTTTTTAATAAATAAAATTTAAAAGATAAAACATTTGGTAACATGGTAACAGTACTTTTGTTTTGCATCACACCACCCAGCTGATGCCTATTTTCCTACAACTGCACACCCTGTCATGTTTTATTCCATACACATCACACATATTTGTGTTGTTTTCCATGTAATTACTAGATAATAAATTCTTACTGAAATTAATAAAAAAAAAGACGAAAAAAACATAACACTGTGTATATACAATATACACATATATTAATTATATTATATTATATTATATTATATATAATGTACCATGCCACAAGCCTAGCCACAGAGATCCATACTGAAAATAGTTCAGCTTATAATTATAATAAAGAGACCATCAGATAAGACATGAAAGAAATATGTTTTGCAACTTCTTCATATCCTGATTTTTCAAATGAACCTGGCTGCAGGTCCTGCAGTAATAGGTTGTCTATTAAAAGCACACAGCAGCAGCTGTTCTTCTCCTAACATGTAGGTGTTGTGAAAAATCACTGCCTTGGTGAAATGTGATAAACAAGTGCATAAGCCATTACTTACATTGTTGAACTGGTTTAATGTTGAATTTTGGTAGTGGTTATTTTTTTCAGTGAACCTGCACCTGATTTATGATCAGGCTTTTTCTATTTAACCTCACTGTCTCTCTTTCCCTCTCTCTCTCTCCCACACACACACACACACACACACACACACACACACATACACACAGCATTCGGAATTTAGAGTTAATTCAACACAGATCTTACAGATGGATGGCCTCGTGATTCAGTTTCAAGCTGCGTAGCGTGAAATTTTCAGTCAAAACTGATACACAATCGTGTAAAATGTGGCCTGCATATGGTCCAAGTCAAACTCACCCCAAGGGACACTTGAAGCAAATGAATCGGCACGGCCGTGAGATAGATTAAAAAGGCATTATATTAATATGTAATATGATTTCCCAAATCAAATTTTGCACAAGCATATCAGAGACATTGAAGAAATTTGAATAGCTTCTTGAAAGAATAGGGAATAAAGAAAATAGGCAGGCAGGATCAAAGACTAACATTTTGAGCACTGAAACTCCAGAAAGGGAGTGTGATCAGAGGATAGAGAAAGAAAAAGCAAAAGACCCTCCTTGAAAACACTTTAAAGTTCCTGTTTATGCAACGGCTCGTAGCTTCAGCTCAGAGGTTTAGCAGCAGTGTTCTGATTTAAAGCCAGGGAAAAGTGGCACATTCAAGTGACATCTATGAATGTGACCAAGGACAGTATCAAATTATAAAATCACCCAAGGCTAATGTGAGCAGAAATTGTACAATCCAGCTGACACCCCACAATACAGTTTCATAAAGACATTCAGCTCCCATGACTTTGTAAGCTGTGTTATTTTTTAGAAACTCACTGAAATGAAATGCCCGCTTGCACAAATGGAGATTCGTCTAGGCCAGTCCTGGGGACCCCATACTGTGCAGAATTTTGAGTTTCCTCTTCAATAGCATACCGACTCCAATCGTCAGCTAATTATCAAGTCTTTTATGGCCTGATTCAGGTGTGTTAGAGCAAGGGAAAGAGTAACATGTCAAGAGATTGGGGTCCCAGGACTGGACTTGATAACCAATGTGTATAGGTAAAAATCATAAGGATTGAATATTACATCTATATACCTCTTCCATTAGTACCACAGCGTTATTAAATTCACAAATCTGATTGGTCAGAAGGTGTCGATTGATTTTCTATAGCAGCAGCTCTGACAGTAGTTCGGGCATTAATTCAAAACACAGGTTTATATTCATGCGCTCATTCGAATACATTATTGTTTCCATAGTAACAGCTAATTCACACTAGTAATAAGAAGAAATAACCGACAGCAGACTGTGGTTATCAGCATCCATCACTCAAGCCCTTATGTATGAGCTGTTACTATAGGAACGACAGACCTATGGTTTATGTTACAGCCAGGACTACTGTCAGATCAGTGCTGTGGTATAAACTGATTTTTAAAAAACGCATGTTATTTAACAAAGAAAAGCTTAACCGTTGATACCATGAAGTTTTTTCCGCTAAGGAGTCTCCAGTGTCAGCGCGTTGTACGGCAGTAAGTGTTTTTCGTCAACGATTCCAAAATATTACATGTACAAATAAACGGTTAAAAAGCATGACATGTCATTATAAGAAAATAATCAACACCAGGTTGGTGTGATGCAGCCTGATGTGAAGCGCGGTTACTACCACAAAGTTACACATTTATTTACCAGATGCTTTCACCTACAATGTTTAACACATGAGGCAGAATACATTCTAATCAAAGATTTGATAGAGCGGTGACTGTGAAAAACACAACCTGACACACACAAAGTGGTTAGAGGAAGTGCAAATACTACTGAGGAGTGCTACAAATACTGGTCACGAAACAAAATTAAAAAACAAAACAAAAAAAAAAAACATCTGTTTAAGATTTGTTAAACGGCTAACTGTGAAAAATGCAGCTTCACACACACACACACACACACACAGAAACGCAGAGTGTTTAGAGTAAGTGCTAATACTGAGGAGTAACAAAACAAATAGTGATAATTAGAGATGATGCGCCAAAATGAACATTTTTGGCCAAAATTTAAATAAATAATTAAATAAATAAATAAATAAATAAATTCTGCACTGAAATCTGAAACCACTTAAACCCAAGCCCTGGATTTTTAAAAAATATATATATATATTATTAATTAGCATTATATACTGATGCACAGAACGCAATATTTCGCTTTTTATGTTTCCGAAAATTGAAAATCATTCATTACATCATTAGTTCACAAAATCAAGCTGACATTAAGTGCAGCAAATAACATCAAATATAAAACGGCTGAATGTTGTGCTTTCAGGTGATGTCTCAAACCTGCAGTGGAAAAGTCCTCAGGTGGAAAACCGAGTGTCATTTTTGGCCATTTTTTGCAACCATTTTTTTTTTTTTTGGTGTGTTTCTCGCAATAAGAGAGAAACACTGTGAAAGAGAACACATTTACATAGTCACACACAGAGAGCTGGTGATGTTTCTGCTTGGACGTGCAGTGCTCCTGGAAGAGCCGGGTCTTCGGGCATTTCTTTGAGGTTGTGAGGAATCTCCACCAAGCTGGGCAATAAATTCCACAATCACACAGCCACAAATGAAAAGAGTCTGCGATACAGGGATTGATTAAATGGGATTCTTGCTCCCAGGAGTGAGGACCACATACTGTACATAGCACATTTATTGTCTTTCCTCTGCTTCTAACACACTCAGTACAACTCATCAGGCAATTATCAAGTCTTTCATAAAATGGGTTGAGTGTGTTAGAGCGGTGAGATTTGTAGGGCATGCTGTTCCCACTACCGTAACCGAGAGCAACTGCTGGAGGTTGAAAGCCCACTTTAGCATGAGCTAAACACAATAAGATGGCTAATAAGAAGTGAAAGCTAACAGGCCGCAATCACAATCAAGTGCTTCTGCTTCGCAGTAGGCAAGCGCTGAGCGGAATTTCACTCATAACATTACATGTGGTTTCGTATCTTCAGTAATCCCAGATGAGTAGACAATTGCTGCGTTCAAATTTCTTCAGAAATGTATTTTCGATTAACTGCTGGCCGGCGCCACCTCATAGCTCCAGGGTCAATCCGGGATCAATCCTGAGCTTGGGCTGCTGTCTGTGTGGAGCTTTCTCATGCTCTCACTGTGTCCATGTGAGTTTCCTCTGGGTTCTCTGGTTTCCTCCCAAAAATATGCCATATATGTCTATATTGCCCCTAGGTGTGTATGAGTGTGTGATGCTGTGAGATTAAATGGCCTCCCACTCCCAAGTGTGTATTCCCACTTCTCACCCAGTGTTCCCAAGGATAAAGCGCTTACTTAAGATGAATGAATGTTACATTGGTGGCATTTTTTATTTTTTTGGGGGGGTTGGAAAAGAATACTGTCATAATAAATCTGAAATTTAAGCTCATAATACATACAGGTGTAACAATGTAAAAGAAGGAGGGGGGACTTCTTTTTTTAGGTGTGTTGCATTCCTTGAAATATGCTAAACGTGCTTTAAACACTGACGTTTACCGACTGAAGAACATTTTTAATGAAATTAGAAACAAACAGCAGTTTTATTGCCTTTAAAAACTACAGCAATCACACTCTCAGAACATTTCAGCAGCTAATCAAGCAAATCATTTATTCCTTGCACTGCCACTGCAGAGTTTATGTGATTAGTCAGTCTCTTTTATAAAAAAAAAAAAAAAAAGTTGCAAGCAGATATTTTATACTCGGTGTCATACTAATTCAAACCCTCATTTCTAACAAAGAAAGCCTATATGCATGAAACATAGCTTTGTGAACGTAATGCAGGAGAGCAGGAATAACAGCTACTTACTGTATGCGGCGTCTTGTATTCGTACATGGTGGCTTGGGGAATCGAAAGAAAGAAGCATGTTGCCATCTAGTGGTTACAGTGAACAGAGTAAGAGTGAAGGTAGTGTTTAGACAATATCTAATCTCTGGTCAGAAGGTGGATCATTGTCTACACCGGCAGCTCTGACAGCAGTGGCAGCTGTAATTCAAGTTCCAGGTTTATATTAACATGCTCATTCTGATATGGTATCGTTCCTATAGTAACACCTTATACCCCGGACACTTCGTATAACCTAATAATAACCAGATCAAAAAAACGTGCTGTTATTTAACAAAGGAAAACATCTAATAGTTGATCTATTTTGTAAGGAGATGGTTATTTAGCAGTAATAGGAGGAGTGTGCCACGGGAGAGTGTCTTCAGGACAGAGAACTTCGTGCTTTCCAGTTTCTCGGCTTCATTTTGGGCCGCATCACACCAATCCCATCGCTGATTCTTTTCCGATAGCAGCACACCATAAACATGACTGTTTCATTCCTTACGTGTGTAGCTACACCTAAAGAACTTGTGCAAGAAATAAAACACAACAGGGCGTGCCGTTACGGAAAATGAATCCACAAAGGATTAGTGGTGGGATGTGACTCGATGCACAGCGGCATTACTGTTACCACACAAAACGTGATTATTAATAACAATAACAATAACAGCACATCCCGAAATGCTTTATTTCTCTTATACAAGAGCAATTTGTCAACAGCTACAATTTGTATTTTCTAATGAACATCATACTTTTAATTGATTATAGTCAAATCTAACAATGTGGAAAGTTCCTGTTCTCAATTATGTCAGCTCTTTTTCTCTCTTTTGAAGTTAATAAGACGACATTTTTCCCCCCTTGTCATGTTGCCGAGAAACCAAAAACTCAAAGTCGTCGGTCCCGAAGACATTCCCATGTCAGACGGCCTACGGACACGAATCTTTGACACTGGAGCCTCCTTTGATAAGGTTCATGAAAGCTTAACAAAATCGACAATTATACATCTTTGTTATATAACCATTTTTATTCATTTATTATTAGATTTAGATTATGTGGAGTACGTATCTGAATGAGGGCAATAACATAAATCTGTGTTTTGAATTACAGCTGGAACTCTCTGTACGCCAGAGCTGAAAATGAATCAACACTTCTCCCATGGTCATCATCACTTTTATTAATCAGTTACATTACAGCACATACATTCTTCAGCTAAGAAAAGGATACACAAAAGGAAAAAAGTTCATTATGCTTCGTTAACGGAAACATGACTACACATTTATACATGGCTGCAGCTGGGGGGGGGGGGGGAAGGAAAAAAGGAAAAAAAAAGAATAATACATTAATCATTTTAAATATGAGGGTTTCTAAAATGTTTTTTTCCCCCAAACATCTGCATTGTAAAGTTTAGGTTTATTGCCATTTGGAGTGTAGAGGGTGTGAGTACACACACTGTGAGACTGCAGCTTACACTTATAACACGTGTTTTTGATGTTATTGCGTTTTGAGACAAAAACCCCCCCAAGGTATTTTACGTTGGGATTTAAATTGAGCAGTCATGTTCAAAAGCGGCTTTAGACTGACGACAGAGGCAAATCTAATTATCTTAGGGATAGGGCTGAATTATCCTCTTTTCACGTCAACCAAATAGCAATAAAAACTATCGTCCGGTCCCTTAAGAATGGCTCTGATTTAGATAAGACTAGAGCGCTAGAGCAAAAACCTACTCTTAGAAAAATAGATTTGCAAGTTCTTCGAAATGTTCTTAAAATGCGTTAAGTATAGCTAAACTGCGAGAAATGTTAAATGTCATAAATAGATTACTAAAAAAAAAAAAAAAAAAAAAACTGTCTGCAATAAGAAATACCAAAAAAGAGGAAGGATATCTTACAAATTAGCAATGTGTTTTTGTTTTATGCATTTATATTCAAAACCTCTCGACATCTCTTAAGCTTTACAGACACTGCCGCTAGGAGAAAGGGGAAAGACTTTAAGAACGTCGGAGAGATCGGAAGAGAGAACGGAAGTACCCATTCTTAATTCACAAGAAAACCTGTGAATTAAAAGGTGAGGCACTGAGATGACGTATGAATGGTTAGTGCGTATAGTGTCACAGTGAGACAGAGTGTGAACGCGCGAGCATTTAGGGAAATATATACAAGATTTAAAGAGTTCAGGAAAGACGTGAATGAGAGTCAGAGGAAAGCACACGGACAAAAAAAAAAGCTCAGATGGAAAGATGACACAACCCACTAGTTACTCATAAGCTACGCGTCGTTGTGGAGAATGAAAGATGAAAGCTACTGCGTTAAAGGAAAGTCGACGTCATTCTTTTCAGTACAGTTGTTCTATGGGAGGGGAAATGGATTTTTTTTTTGTTTGGTTTTTTTTTTTTTTTTTTGTATCAAGGTTGCCTTAGTGTTGTATTCACAGTAACCCAAGTTGTATTGCTTGCTGCCTAAATTTACCGCTCAGTTCATGTCCACACGCAAGATGCTGGCTGGCTGGCAATCCAAATGCATTAAGAAGTGACAAATAAAACTGAACTAGGGGCAAAAGAGGTGCTTGAGATCCAAAAGCTTTTGAAAGAGTCTGTAATAAATCAGTACATACGCACTTGACCCATATAATGGTCTCCACAAGGTCAGACAAAACACCCAATCTGTCCAGCAGAGAGCACATACATACAGGAAGGAGCAGAAAATTAAATCCTCCAGCCCGAAATATTGAACTAAACAAGAACTAATCTAAGAAATTGCACTTATGGCAGTCTCTCTGTAGATGCCTTGAGCAAAAAGAAATAATAATATAATAACAATAATACGAAGAAATGACGACAATACAGTTTGTGGTGATTTTTTTTTTTTGCCCTGCTATACTGGACCCACAAGGTCCTGCTTCAAGATGTTCGAGCCATCCAGGTCTACATGTTAATATTTACCAGCCCACAGAGTAGAAAACGTTGAAGCAGGCCCTCAAATTGACACTGGAGTGTTCGTTTCACCTGGACTGAGCTTTGAACTGCTGGATTTTCAGGCATACTGTGCGGTCAGTTCCTGGCTGATGAAGCGGCGCAGGCGCTCCAGGTACTGGCTGTAGAGCTCGATGTCGTTGTGGCCGGCTCCCTCCACCCACAGGGGCTCCACGGCCTTGGGGCAGCGCTCGAACAGGGCAAGGCCATGCGAGAAATCAATCACCTCATCCTCGGTGCCGTGGATGATCAGCACTGGAGACGTGATCTTTGACACCTTCTCGATGCTGAAAGAGAGTAATATATAGTACAGAGAAACTGATTAATAAATAAATTAATTAATTAATGAATGAAACCGCCTTCACGAGCTGACAAGCTTGCATATCCTATGGCATTTATTTTCGGCTGAGTGCTCCAGTCCACAGGCTTTGTCACGTTGCTTGCAAATAGTTTATGCTTAAGACTCTTGCTTCGGGGGATAACCTCACCCCGATACTGTAGAATTGTACATAAGATTTGTACTGCTGCTATAAGTGCTCAAGCCGGTACATAAATTCACAATATGCTCATGCTGAACATCCCTTTAACACAGTTACTACAGGTTGGCTTTACTGTGAACAGTTGTAGAACAGTATTGACTCATAATCCCACTGTCAGGTTATCACACAGAAATGTCCCTTTTGAGATACGTTCCTCTAAATTTTCCCTCCTCATGTGGTCTCAGGAGGGTTTCTTTGCCACTCGCTAATCTGGCTTGCTCATTAGGGATCTAAAGCTACATCTGGATTTCTGTAAAGCTGCTTTGTGACCAAAAAAAAAAAAAAGCGCTGGAACATCTGCATGTCCCTTTTCTCCACAATTACATCATGTTTACCAAAGCAACGTGAAAGTCGGTTCTGCATGATGATCTATCCATCCTTATATACACGCACCGCCCATTTTATTGGGAATACCCCTACACCTGCCCGTTTATGCAGTTATCAAATCAACCAATCATGTGGCAGCAGCACAATGCATAAAATCATGCAGGTACAGGTCAAGAGCTTCAATTAATTTTCACATCAAACATCAGAATGAAGAAAAAGTCTGATCTCTGTGACTTTGTTCGTGGCATGGATGCTGGGACCAGAAGGGCTGTTTTGAGTATTTTTAGCAACTGCTGATCTCCTGAGAATTACACGCACACACACACACGCACACACGCGCACACGCACGCACACGCACACGCACACACACGCACACACACGCACACGCACGCACACGCACGCACACGCACGCACACGCACGCACACAAAACACTGAGTAAGCGACAGTTCTGAGGGTGGAAACGCCTTTTTGATAAGAGAGGTCAGAGGAAAAATGGCCAGATTGGTTCTCAGCATGCACAAGGTGGATGGGCTAAAACAGCAGCAGACCACATCAGGTTCCACTCCTCTCAGAACAGGAATCTGTGGAACTCCAGATTCTTGCTCTTGGCTGACAAGAGTGGAACCTGATGTGGTTTTCTGCTGTGCCTGCCCACCCACCTCGAGGTTTGATGTGTTGTGCATTCTGAGATGCTTTTCTGCTCACCACAGTTGCAAAGAGTGCATATTTGAGTCACTACTTCCTGTCAGCTCAAACCAGCCTAGTCATTCTCTTCTGATCTCTCTCATCAACAAGGTGTTTCAGCGTGCAGACCCTTTGCTCACAAGATGTTTTTTTCCCACACCATTCTGTGTAAATTCTAGAGACTGTTGTGTGTGTAAATCCCAGGATATCAGCAGTTGCTGAAATGCTCAAACCAGCCCATCCAACCATGCTGCAGTTACTGTCACGGAGATCACACTTATATATATATATATATATATATATATATACACACACACACACACACACACACACACAAGTGTAGACTTTCAGTATTATTTTAAGAGGTTCCACAAAAATATGGCATTTACCATTTAGGAATTACAGCCATTTTCAGCAAAGTACCTCCATTTTCAGGGGCTCAAAGGTATTTGGACAAAGTGACATAATTGTAAATATAACCATAATTTTAATACTTGGATGAAAATCTTTTGCAGTCAATGACTGCCTGAAGTCTGGAGCCCATGTTCTCAAAACTCAAATTCTGAGTTTCCTCCCTGGAGAT
>CM040995.1:12410601-12519819 GCA_022985145.1 Pangasius djambal | reverse complement strand
CTCTCTCTCTGTGTGTATGTGTGTGTGTGTGTGAACCTGCAGGGCCCCCCGTGTGCAGCACCAGAACCAGTAGTGCTGCCTCACAACTGTTCACAACAGGCTGTGCTTTAACCAACGAATAGAGAAGGAATCAAACTGACAGGAAAATCAATTTGTAATCAGTTTGAGAGAGTTCTGCTTTATCAGATCATGTTAGCATTAAACAAGAATAGGCCTCATTTGTCTCACTCTTTCAGTAAAGTTGTGTGTTCCAGAGTAGCCGTAAATTGCCAAGCGCGTTTACCGCACAGCTGAGTTACATTTAGCAAAGCCTATAAAACGCCAAACAAGGAAAAACACACGGAGAGCTGAAAACAGCCCAGATTTTAGCCCTGGTTTCGGGGCTTCCCCACAACCTCTTCACCCCCTACTGTCGGTGACTACTCGCTGCGCATTCCCACAGTGACCACTAGGTTAGTGAGAAGAGGTTCAGCGATGCGATTTAATCAGTCTGCAGTCCACCGCAGAGGCTCAGCTACACTATATGGCTAAAAGTGTTTGGACAGCTGACCATCACACCCACATGTGGTTCTTCCCCAAACTGTTGCCACAAAGTTGGAAGCACACAATTGTGTATGCTGAAGCATTACAGTTGCCCTTCACTGGAACTAAGGGGCCTAAAAATGTTCCAGCATGACAAGGCCCCTGTGCTCAAAGCAAGGTCCATAAAGACATGCCAGTGTTGATGTGGAAGAACTCAAGTGTCCTGCACAGAGCCCTGATCTCAAACCCCACCGAACACCTTTGGGATGAACTGGAACGACGACTGCACCCCAGGCCTCCTCACACAACATCAGTGCCTGACCTCACTAATACTTTTGTGGCTAAAAGATCCCAAATCCCCACAGCCACACTCTCAAAATCTAGCGGAAAGCCTTCCCAGAAGAGCGGAGGTTATTATAACAGCAAAGGGGGACTACATCCGGACCGTGATGTTCAACAAGCACATGTGGATGTGATGGTCAGGTGTCCACAAACTTTTGGCCATATAACATACTTTAAGCATGTTTGATTTTATCGTGATGAATCACTTACTGTGAGACTTCTCTGCAACTAGTTGCAAGTACAGCAATGAGAAACAGCCAGTGAGAGTCCCAGAGGAAATCAATTTCATCTACTCTGCTGCGCAGCAGATCCCTCAATCCAGATCTGTCATCCATCTATTCGTGTTGGAGGACGAGGGCAATATGTTAGCACAATAACATTGCTTCCGTAAGAAATTTTGTCATGTCGTACCCAAATGGTTGTTAGGAATAGCGAAAATAAAAACAAATATGATGTGATTCCTGGTGGCGCACACTGTAAAAGTAGCTACATCTTTTTGCATTGAATCTCCAGTTCTCTTTGCAGAACAGACTGTCTTCACTGCTTGCATCTCCCCAGCCAATAGTTCCTCAACATCTTTTTCTTGTTTCCAGAAAAAAAAACCTGATAGTGATTTCATCAGAAAGTGGGATTTGGAGAATCCTCCCCCTCCCCAGAACAACTCATGGCAAGCAATTAAGGCTGTGTAGCGTGAAAGAGTCTGAGATTCTGAAAAGTTGTGTAATGTGCACACAGTATAAACGATGAAAGAGCACCTTCTAAACACAGCACGAGCTACATATTCCAGTAACGCAGCTCAGCCATTGCAGCTACCTACTCTTCCTCCTTTATGGGGTGCCATTTATTTTGTCCTAATTGAATGGCTAGTCTTATTTGGCCGAAATTTATGGATATGTTTTTGATTTGCGACTTTCAGTTTATTAACATGAAATTTAGCGATTTAAACTTTAAAATTTAAATCTGTCAGTGTAATCTATATAAAAAAAAATTGGAAGTAACGTGGGACAGTTATTTGGTTCACGTAAATCTCCTTATATGCAAATTTGCACATACTCTAGAGCTCACATAGGATACAAACGAACTGGATTTTAATGAACACCACACTTACAAATAAAGCCATTAGTATCCAGTTTGATAAATTCTGCACACACTTTTTATCGCAGTTAAGCAAAACATTTCTTGTTGTGAAGACTTGTGAACCAACTACAGAGGTGTCTGAAGGCCAAGATCAGCTGATTAAACGGGTCTAATCAGGTATGGCTTCTCTCAGTTGGAATGAAAACCAGCAGCTACACTCACCCCGCGGTATAGGGGCTCAACAGCAACACAGTTGTGTGGGTGGTTCCTAATCATTGCATATGATTGACTGTATAATCTGAAAAGACGTGAGCAAGAGTGTCTCAGTAACGGAAAAGTGTTTTTTTTTTTTTTTTTTTTTTTTTAATTAAATATATTTTTTTTAATTAGCTAACCATTAACCAGGGCTTAGTAGCTCATGAGTAGCACATTGTGATTTCAGCCATGCCAAAACAATCGGTGACCTACATTTTGCATACGAGCTGCACTGTTCTCTCGTTGCATCGCACATAAAATACTTTATGTAAATCTGGCTTGTCTTTATTTTCCGTCAACATGTTTAACCGCGAGGTGCTGTGAGAAGACTTGCTTGCACTTTAAATGATTCGACTTTGTCAATGCTTCCACAAACCTGTTCCTGTTTTCCATGTGCATGTTCCTGATTCTCAAAAGATCGTCTGTCACTCGTCTGCTCTCACGCCCCAAGTGAATCCACTGCCATCGCTGAAGGCCTGTAAGATCATAAATAGTCCCTCAGTGTCGATTCTTATATATTTATATGGTGTCTAAAGCCAGGAAAGAACAGGCAATCATTTGTATTTTTATAACTATATTATTATGCACAGTGTGGTTAAGAAAGCTACTCATATTCATTCAGTAAAAACGTAGGGAAAATGTGCAGCCTTTTTGGCTTTTTATACTCTTTCTTCCATTTGAAAAGTAGTTGGCTTTTCAGGTCCAAATAATTGTGAAGTTCAGTTTGAATTTGTTTTTAACAGAATCACCTAATCATGGAAAGAATGCCCCAAATATCAGTCTGTAAATATGGTCCTTTCATGCAGATCATATTCTGTGGAATACACTGATATTGTGGTAATGTTAAATTATTCCGTGATGTATGATGTTGGTCATAACCTCCACTACTAACTTAGGAATGTCGAATGCCATGATGTATCGTTATGGTCCGAAATTTTGGAAATAGAAAATAGACGATATTCTGCATCTCCCATTTCTAAATGTGCATACGAAACAATTGTTTGAACTCATCTGCTCATAGGAAGGTTTAGTTTATCTTCACTGTCTGACTTTTATATTTTCAATATTCTTTTAAAAACCTGGGTGTGGAAGAAGAAGAAAAAAAAAAAGAAGGCAAAGCTTTTCTTATATTTTTAGATTGTTCAGTTTGACAGCTTTGCACTCTTGTGGTATTCTGTCAGTGGTTTCATGATCGAGCCAGCTATGATCTTTTTCCTGTAGACTTGAAGACATTTCTCCACACGATGAGTTCTTTGTTAAATGACAATAACGTAATTGGATTGTCCTTTTTTTTTTTTTTTTTTTTTTTTTTTTTTTTTTTTTTTTTTTTTTTTTTTTTTTTTTTTTTTTTTTTTTTTTTTTTTTTTTTTGAAAAGGAAAAAAAGTTAAATTTCCGATCTTCAAGATCATTAGAAAAATGCAGCACAGTTTTTAAGCCCCCAGAGAATCGAAATCTCTGATTGCTTTTTCAAGGAGGTTAATGTCAGTCCTGTGGGCTACGTGATCTGCAGTGCAAAGGATGAATAATTGGTGGCTACCTAACGTCTACCAGTCACTGATCACAAGGCTAATGTGATTCATTAGTGCTAATCGAGCTGATCTGCAAATTCTGCAGTGCACCTTCTCAGTCAAATTTGAATTCCAGCTGGAAGTTTTATGTAACACTCACCTTCAGTGCCATGCAAACATTTTCAATATTTTACACACTGTTCTGTGATCCCTGACTACTCGTATATCTCTGGCATGGTAACGACATGCGTGTTGTGTTTCAGCGGCAGCTACTTGATCTTAGCTGCATTTTCGTAAAGGGAATGGATGGAGTTCCAAGTGTTCAGAGTGCACACGTCTTGTGTGCTCAGTATCTGTGCCATGCCTCTGGCATTTGATTCGTTTTCGTTTTTGTTTGCTGTGTTCCCCATTGGCATATCCGTGCTGCATCCTTGAGTTGTAATGCATCTCCAATCCAATTATCAGCAGCCGTCCCAGCGTCTCCTTGCTGTCCTGCTTAGTGAGGGAGACCGTGTCTTCTGGTAGGCCAAGTGCGATTACTGTGGGGCTTTAATGGATTCAAAATCGTCCCGAACTTCATAGTACGATCAAGCCAAGCCACTTGTTTGTTAGCGTTGAGCATAAAATCAGACTTAATTAGGTCTGGGGCTGAGAATCTATACAGGGAATTTGAGCCTGTTCACTTGCATCGCATGTTTATTTACTTCACAGTATGTCTGCCGAACTCAGTTTTTACTTTTTTTTTCTTTTTTCTTTTTACTCTAGGCACGTATCAAGTTCCCCATCGACTACCCCTACTCCCCTCCAGCCTTCAGATTCCTCACAAAAATGTGGCACCCTAACATTTACGAGGTAAGAATATGCCTTTGTTTTTTTTATTTTTTTTGTTTTATTTTTTTTTTCCCCCCTCAGTGATGTGAACAGTGTTGGAAAATCTCACTAGGCTATTAAACCCTTCTCACCCTTTTCTCAGCCTGTTAATAGCCAGTTTGGATAAAATGCAGACATTATACGGATACATAACACCATGTTTAATAATCCAGAATCATTCCTCAGATGCGTGTTAACCTACAATTGTTTATTTGGATTTACATGACTATTCCCTTCCTGTTGTAAATGATGAGGTAAAGGAAGTTCATCGGTACATCTCAGTAGTGCGGTGTGAGTGTATGAACCAGACCAACAGCACTGAGCTAACTTGGCAGCATTTCTAGGCTTTGAAATATGTACATGTGCCAGAATAAAAAAAAAAAAAAAAAAAAAAGACGTTTGTGCATTTTTGCTGAAGCCATCATTCACTCCTGAGAATGGGTTTAACCAAAGCAAAGTTCTGAACAAAGAGAGCCCAAGACTCTCAGACACAAAGTCTTTCAAAACCTTCAGCAACACCCTCCTGGCAATTCTCAAGTGAAACAGCCTTACAGCAACATAGAAGAAGTCAGTACACAAAGTTTCAAGCCGTAACAATAAATCAAGGCAGGAATGTTCACAAAAGCCAGTATAGCCAGTAGGGCTTCCAGTGAACACCATGCCATAATGGTTTGTTTCATTAATTCAATTCAGTTTTATTGGTATAACACTTTTAACAGTGGCCATTGACCCAAAGCAGCTTTACAGAAATACAGTCATGTGAAAAAATTAGGACACCCCATGTACGCCTGTATATTTTCTTAAACATAGTTAAACATCTGGACGTCACATGGATGATCTTCATTTTAACAATACTGGGAGATTCAAGTAATATAACTAAAACAAATAAAACCAAAGAAAAGTCTTTATAAAATGATCTGTAAAATGTAATTTAAAAAAAAATCCAATTTCTTGAGAGGAAAAAGTAAGTACACCTCGACATTTATTTGTACTTAAAATGGCTAAAATTACCTTCAGGTGTATCACATCAGGTGCACATTATTAGAACATTGTTACAGAGCCTTTTGAAGGAGGCTTGCCTTATTTAAACCTCAGACATTTAGTTTGGTTTGTTCTTAATTGTTGAAGTGAGAGGTATCACTATGGTGAGATCCAAAGAGCTCTCTGAGGCCTTCAGAAAGAGGATTGCTGATGCTTATGAGTCTGGTAAGGGATATAAAAAGATCTCAAAAGAATTTGTAATCGGCCATTCCACTGTCAAGAAAATCGTTTACAAGTGGAGAACATTTAAAACAACTGCCAACATGGCCAGCTCAGGCCGTCCAAGCAAATTCACCCCAAGAGCAGACGGCAAGATGCTTAAAGAAGTCTCCAAAAACCCTAAAATATCATCACGGGACCTACAGCAAGCTCTTGCTACAGTTGATGTCAAAGTGCATGAATCTACAATCAGAAAGAGACTGCACAGCTTTAGTTATCATGACAGGTGTGCAAGGAGGAAACCTTTGCTGTCTAAGAAAAACATGAAGGCAAGACTGAAGTTTGCCAAAGAACACAGACAAAGGCCAAGACTTCTGGAATAATGTGCTTTGGACAGATGAGTCTAAAATTGAATCATTTGGACACCATAACAGAGGGCATGTTTGGCGTAAAACAAATACAGCATTTCAGCAAAAGAACCTCATACCAACTGTGAAACATGGAGGTGGAAGTGTTATGGCTTGGGGATGCTTTGCTGCAGCAGGACCTGGCCGGCTCACCATCATAGAACCCACTATGAATTCTACATTGTGTAGAAGGTGTTTGAGGAACATGTGAGACCATCTGTCAGAAAATTGAAGCTGAAGCAGAACTGGACCTTGCAACATGACAATGACCCCAAACATACCAGTAAATCCATCAAGGACTGGCTGAGAAGTAAAAAAAATGGAGAGTTCTGGAATGGCCAAGTCAAAGCCAAGATCTAAATCCTATTGAGATCCTGTGGGGTGATTTGAAACTGACTGTGCATGCAAGAAACCCCTCAAACATCACACAGCTGAAAGAATTCTGCATTGAGGAGTGGGGGAAACTTTCTTCCAGTCGATGTCAGAAACTGGTAGATGGCTACAAGAAACGTCTTACTTACGCTTTAATCATTGTCGCCTCACCTTATCTCACGTTAATAACGCAAAAACTGCAGCTCGGAATGTGACGGAGGAACTGCGGATCCGTCCGTCTTGAAGATGTTTCCCGTGTTGGAAAACGGAAAGCTACTGCTTTACCTCTGACTGTTACAAAGCACTGACACTGACAACTCCTTTCAAAAATGTTAAATAAATATCTCCTTACAAAAAAAAGCATGCATGTATTAAATGTTTTAGAGCGAGCGCATTAATAAAAACATTGCAGAAGAACAATATTGTCACAGCTGTTGTTACAGAAGATGTAGAATAGAAGCACAGAGGTTGTAATTTGCTTTGTAGTAGATCTAAATAAATAAATAATAATTAAAAAAAAGTCACTGATGCCACATTTAATGACTGACCTGCATTAATTTGATATGAAAGGTGTTTTTTTTGTTTTTTTTTTTTCTCTCCTTTTTTCCTCCTCTTTCTCTCCTCACACTGGGGTTGTTGGAGAATGGTATGATAACCATGTCTAAAAATATAACAGTTTCACAGTATTATTCAGTGCTAAACTTTTTTTTTTCTTCTAAAATTTAAATGAAAAACGTTTTTTTTTAAATCTTTGTACAAATGTCGCTTGTATTACAAAAACCGAATGGAATCAGAAAGTTCAAACGCCCTAATTTGTTTGTTTTTTTCTTAAAAAAGATATTTTAAGTGACCCCTTATCATTTCAGAAAGGTGGCACGCTGATCCGTCTAACTAGTACAGTAGTGTGTGGTGCTTCTTACGCAGAAATAGCTTGTTGTTTTGCTTAGTTACAGTCAGCAGTGCAGGGTTTGATATCCATCGAGTATGATCGATCTGCGAACATCCTAGGAGGAGGATCCCAGCAGAGGTAGCCGTGTAGATTTTGCGTTCACAAAGTCTCGTTCAGCCCTAGCGCATATGCTTCCCCCCCATCTTGAAGGACGTAATGATTCGGCTTGTAAATGAATGGTGTGTGTCTTTCAGAACGGGGACGTGTGCATCTCCATCCTCCACCCTCCAGTAGATGACCCGCAGAGCGGAGAGCTGCCCTCAGAGAGGTGGAACCCAACACAGAACGTCAGGTGAGCACACAGCACACACACCTCTCATCATGCCTTACTTTGTTTTAATGCGTGCTGTCATTTTGTAATGCGACTTTTTATTTATTTATTTATTTCTTAATCTAAAAGCTTATTATCTCTATGCCTGGATTTCTTTGTTCTCTTTAAAGTCGCTGTTAGTATGTAGGTGTAGAATGGTGTACTTGGGTGTTTTAGTCATGTGGTAGGAAGTGACTAACAGTCCTTTCCTGTCCTAGATTTGTTTTTCTTTTTTGTTTGTGTGCTCGTGTGCTCTCACTACCCCTAATATCGAGTTTCACATGTCTCTAGCTTTAAAGGAAAGCTGTGTATCTTCCTGGAAGTGGTGTGTGTGTGTGTGTGTGTGTGAGCGAGCAAGTGTGCACAAGCATGTGTGTGCATGTTTTTGAAGAGCAGCTGTCACCGAGCACAGAATGGTTTTTCTAATATGTGTGAAAAATCAACAGCCTGTCCTCAATGAAGCTCATGTTTCAGAATGAACTCAACACACTGCCAAGTCATGATTGCCTCACGATTTTTCTCAGAGATTTTAGGTCAGATTTTAGTTTTTCTTGTTTTGTAGAAACCCTTATCTTCTGTCAAATCACGAACGGCTTACGCGCTCAGATTTCTGCCCGTGTCAAGTGGCCTGTCGGATTGTGGCATCCTAAGCACTTGTAATGGGTAGATCTAATCTACAGTTCTGTAAAGCCTTCTGGAAACATTGGTGTGTGTGTGTGTGTGTGTGTGTGTGTGTGTGTGTGTGTGTGTGTGTGTGTGTGTGTGTGTGTGTGTGTGTGTGTGTGTGTGTGTGTGTGTGTGTGTGTGTGTGTGTGTGTGTGTGTGTGTTTCAGAACCATCCTGCTGAGCGTCATATCCTTGTTGAACGAGCCCAACACTTTCTCTCCTGCTAATGTGGACGCCTCTGTGATGTACCGCAAGTGGAGAGACAGCAAAGGAAAGGACAGAGAGTACGCAGAGATCATTCGGTAAGATGCTCATCTTAGCATTTCCACCATTCTCTTGGAAGGTTTTACACACACACACACACACACACACACACACACACACACACACACACCCCTCTGATTTGATATACTTCCAGGTGACAAGTTAAAGGAAAAACCATCATGCTCCACCATGGTATAGAGTCTATACATTCTGTACATCTCTGCAACTTTACTGGAGGGATGAACATTCTTCCCAAAAGATATTTGCTGAAACGGTGTTTTGATGATGATGATGATGATGATGGTGGAGAGTGGTGTCTGCCCAAAATCTCCCATAGGTGTTCAGTTGGGTTGAGATCTGGTGACTGAGCAGGCCATAGAATATGATTTGCAACATTTTCATCCGCATCAAACCTTTCAACGAGGTCTCGTCCTTTATCTGGATATCGGTATATAAAGTTTCAGCGTAGGATGAAGGTGATCAGTCAGATGAACTTTGTGCTGATTTGCAGTGGCCCTCCCCTCTTAGGCGACAAGTGGGCATGCCAGCAAACCATGCCAGCAAAATGCCTCCCACAGCATAACAGAGCCTCAGTGTTAGGGGTCAAGCATGCAGGACAGTAGCCGTCTCTTGGCACATGACACACACACACACACACACACACACACACACATATATATATATATATATATATATATATATATATATATATATATATTTTTTTTAATTTAATTTTTTTGCACCACTGTAAATGGTGGATTTAAAACTATTTCTTATGGTAAGACAAAGTCATTGTACTGGCGTTTTGCAAGGTGGGTGTATGGTATCTTTTAGAGATTTCACTGTGTTAATTTCATAGTCACACATCTGCTACAGTGCATTTGAATAGCGCTGCCCTCTTGTGGCTAGACAGCACACTGGCTGACCTGACAGTTCATGGTGTTGGTGCATAGTTCTGCCCCCTCACCCCCCGGTCTAACACAGCTATTAAATAGGTTATTATCTAGGGAAATCACCAAACGATGTTGGACTACAGCCCACCAAGACTGGAGCTGGGCAAACCGTAGACTTTGACCATATTAAGACTGCAGTATATACTCTTGTCTGGCTTTTGGGAACAAGCTTTGTCCGATTTCCTCCTATTTCCTACTTTATTTCTCAACCATGCTACAACCTGATATCATTAAACAAGAAAAAGGGAGAATGTTGGCAGAAATAGTTATCATGACAACAAGTGTGAGATGCAGTGTATATTCATTTCTTTTACAATATCAGCATATACATTTAACATAGCAATAAGGTTCAGTGCCAAATGACACAACATGGGTCCTTCCAGAAATAGTGTAGTAGTCTTCAATTACAAATATTTGGCTACAGTGGCATTTTAGGCAGGAACTGAAGGGTTACAGAGACTGCTCTGATGAACATTAATTTCTGACAGAGAAACCTGAGCGCTCGAAGCCCTTAAAGCAAGATACGTTACAGTGCATTGCAAAACTGTCCGAATTCTGCTGCTAATACAGAAAACAAGCTGCAGGATTTAAGATTTGAAATTTCACCCTCTCTAGTAGTAAAATGCCATTGCGAGTTACTTGTTACAAAAGAACATTTTGTTGTGCTGCGTCCTTCTCCAGCTCATGGATCAGGGCTCAAGCCTCATTATTTACGCTAAATCAAAACTCGTTATTTACGCGAAATAATAATGCAATTGGTGTATTAGCATGCTATTTAATAGTGTAGAATGTCATTCGGGACGTTCCCCAAGCATTTTGATTAATAAGATATCATATCTGCTGCTATTTTCATCCCCCCCAGGTTTACAAAAGCGTTAAGAGAATAAAATCTCGCTAGTGTCTATCAGTCCATTCACTCGTCCGATATTAACCACGCTAAAACAGAGCACCTAATGAAGACGTAGAGCCATAGGGAAAAAATACACACACTAAAGCTCTGCAAAAGCATAGCTTGATTACCTTAACCTTCAAATGCATAGTAGAGAAAGATTACACCAAAATACCAACTAGCCACTAGCCAGCCCACGATGGCGTGCTAGCTAACGTGGTGTAGAGGATAAATAGACACACATCTGTCAACTGTGTCTATGTACACACACCAAGAGCAAACAAAAGCATCAGTAGAACAATAGGCTCCTGGCCAGTCTGACCAAGTTTGAAATGCAAAAATACACACATACACACACCCTGTTAGCCACTACTGACTGACAATATAAAAGCCTCAGTTAGAATAAATCAGCACACTGTAATTCACAGGTCAACAAAATGACGACTTCAGCAAGAAAGGATCCCGTTTCCACCCTGTTTTGATTCCCTCTCTTCTGATTGGCTGTGACTCCTGCCAGTAATCGTGTAGCTGGACTACTTTCAGCTTGGGCATGACGATCCCTGACTCAATAATCATGGATTGATTGATTGATTGTTTGTTTGTTTGTTTATTTGTTTGTTTAAGAAAGAAATCCCCTATGCGCTGTAGCTTTAAATAATGTGGGGTGAGACTGACTACAGTGGCGTAGTTGAGACAAGAGCACAGCTCATAGCCCGAATGTTTGCCAAACACTTGCACACTGTATGGGAACATCCTTATTTAAGAAGACGCTGAAAATAGAGATACTAGAGTTTCCCCTGTTTCCTTTAGGTTTTTCAGGCTTCTTTATATATATGTATATATGTGTGTGTGTGTGTGTGTGTGTGTGTGTGTGTGTGTGTTACAGAAAGCAGGTTCTGGCTACTAAAGCAGAAGCAGAGCGAGACGGTGTTAAAGTTCCCACTACGCTGGCTGAGTACTGTGTGCGCACGCGCGCCCCCGCCACAGACGAGGGCTCTGACTTGTTTTACGATGATTACTATGACGACGAGGACTTGGAGGACAATAATGATGAGGACTGTTGCTACGATGAAGATGACTCAGGAAACGAGGAATCGTGACCCCGCCATCTCAATCATTATCCTCTTCATCACCATCATCTTTATCCCGCAACGTTGAAAAGCTGTCGCATGCACCTTGTATTTACTTTTCTTTTGAAAATGCTATCAAAGATGCTATAGGTTTTTTTTTTTTCTCCTTTTTTTCTTTTTTCTAGTTGGAAAATGAAAGCATTCTGTTTTCTCTCTGGTCTCTGTTGAATTGAGTTTTCCTTTTGTTCCCTCTTTTCATTTATCTTAACCACCCCCCCCCCCTTTTTTTTTTCTTTTTCCCCATTTTCGTGCGCTATAGAAATTCAAACATTTCCGCTTTGTCAAACAGCTAAATAATAGAACAACTATGAATGGGTGAAAAGGAGGGTAGTTTTTTTTTTTTATTTTTTTTTATTTTTTATTTTTATTTTTTTGGCTGTACTGTGCATGTTGGCATTGTGGCGTTTTTATTACACAGTGCTGCTCCCTTCATTTTCCCACCGTTTTTTTTTTCCTTCTTTTTTCCCTGAAAGTTCTCTAATTAAGGATAATCTACAAGTCCAACCAGTTCAGCAATAAAATGCATTTTGCATACTTACATGCTCCAGAGGCAAGCTGTAGAAACTGAATACAGCAGGATTGTCTTTTATCCTGACGACGTTTGTGTTACACGTGTGTTTTCCTGCCCTAACACAACCGGTTTTATGCGCTGATGTGCTTGAGCAGGAAAAACACGGATCTGCGTATTGCTGTGGATTGATGATCTACATCTGGTTTGAATGCTTGTAGAAAGATTTGTTCTCGATGTTAAGGGACTGATTCATCTTTTGGTTCGAGGGAGAAACACAACACTTGATGAGTGCCCTGCAGAGGCCTAAACCCCTACTACCACTATGTGAGATTCCGTGCATTATTTTAAAATGGTGGTGTTTTAACCTCAAATTGTAATCACATATTTCCTTATGTCCTGTGATAGTGTGCATCCGATAAACAAGGATGTGAATCATGATGTTAAAATGGTAGGAGGGTCTTTTTTTTTTTTTTCTCCTGAGCTGAAATATTTGTTTTTGTGATGCCAATATTGTCTCGCTCCCTCACGAATTACATTTAATCTACAACTAGGTTTTTATTAATAGAGAATGTATTTTTTTCATGACAGCAATGTAAATTCCTTCATTCGGGGTTATTGGGGTGATTTTCTCCTGGATTTATGAATGGTCATGCGTTTAATTTTGAATTTCTCATTCAGTAAAATGATAGCCCTGTCAGGATTAATTTAATTTTCACGCCTTTTGAGCATTTGTGGACTGGAGAGGGCTTTTAACTACATCAGCATTGACCATCTGAATTACTTCAATGTGAGCTCATTTTAATTGACTCTCAGGATAAAGCAAACAGGAAAAAAATATATATATAAAATCCCACAGTACCACCAACCTTCTTGTGAACAGCAATTTAACCAGTCTATCAATTCTGTTTTTGAAGGCGGTTTACAATCTTAAACCTTGATGCTGATGTGCACATGTGAGTATGTGGCTGATCATTTTACTGACCTGTATGTATTTTTATGGTTTGTTGGCCTATTTAAAACTGAAAAATAAAAATCTTTATTAGAATAACTGCCTTTTTAAGTCTTTGCAGAAACCTCAGCGTCTCATCGGGGACACCGTTCAATATCGTCATATGTCGTCATTTCTAGCGTGGAGGATGTGACGTTTGTTTAATCACAATCGCTTGCCAGAACACAAACTAGACTTCTTAAATTGAAGGTCAAACAACAAGCTGACTACAAGCTAGCTACTAAGAGCTATAGCTAATCTGCATGTCACAAAGCCTTTCTTTAGACACACATGACTCATTTTTCTTATTTAAAACACATTTTTAATGATCTTAACAATTACAACACACGAGGCAACACACAAGAAAAATGTACGAGATATACATACCTTCAGTGATGGAAATGTAGTTCGTATCAAGCTTTTGGCATGTTGTTTTCCCACAGAAATGTTTTCATTCAGCATATTTACATTCAGAAATCCTTGATTTTACACAGTGATAAATAAGGGCTGTTGTAGAAATGCCTACATTTTCACTCATTTTATGTGAGTTACAGACATGTGATTGCATTACAGAGCTGGAATTCTTCATAATTGAAAAGTATAAATCCTGCATGTAAAGCATCTCGGCATTATAAAAGTATAAATACAAACTCATGACGTTATGTATGATGTAGTAATACTGCAGTCATACAGCCATCTTTCCCCATCATCTTGCTGCGTACACGTGTTGGAGCACATGTACACTAAATGGCCAAAAGTTTGTGGACACGTGACCATCACACCCATATGTGGTTCTTCCCCAAACTGTTGCCACAAAGTTTGAAGCACACAAGTATATAGGATGTCCGTCTTCACTGGAAAGACATGGTTTGCCAGGGCTGGTGTGGAAGAACTCGAGTGTCCTGCTCAGATCCCTGACCTCAACCCCACTGAACACCTTTGGGATGAACTGGTACTCTGACTGTGCCCCAGTCCTCCTCGCCCGACATCAGTACCTGACCCCACTAATGCTCTTGTAGCTGAATGGGCAAATCCCCTCAGCCATGCTCCAAAATCTAGCGGAAAGCCTTCCCAGAAGAGTGGGGGTTATAACAGCACAGGGGGACTACATCTGGAATGGGACGTTCAATAAGCACATATAGGTGTGATGGTCAGGTATCCAAACTTTTTAAATGTATTAAATGTACTATCCATTAAATATATCTGCAGTTGGAGCTACAGGCAACCCAGAGAGAGCTAGGTGAAAAAGTCTGTGGGGAAAGATGACTGTATGATAGTGGTATATACTATATATATCATATGTTACTTCATGACTTTATTGAAGGGTTACATAAGTAACTAGTGAGGTCTGTTTTAAATTGGATAGCCTTAATGGTATAGTCGTGGCCTAATGGTTAGAGAGTTGGATTTGTAACCCGAAGGTCGTGTTTGAGTCTCAGGTCCGGCAGGGATTGTAGGTGGGGGGACTGAATGACCAGCGCTCTCTTCCACCCTCAATACCACGACTGAGGTGAGACCCTTGAGCAAGGCACCGAACCCCCAACTGCTCCCCGGGCGCTGCAGCAAAAAAAGCTGCCCACTGCTCCCGGTGTGTGTGCACTCGGATGGGTTAAATTCCGAGTATGGGTCACCATACTTGGCCACAAGTCACTTCACTCACTTATGAATGGTTACTCTTAATGCTCTGAGTTACTGATCAGAAGGTCAGAGGTTCAAGCCCCAGCACTGTCAAGTTGCTACTGTTGGGCACTTCAGCAAGGCCCTTAACCACATCTGCTCCAGGGGTGCTGTATCATGGCTGACCCTGTGCTCTGACTCCAGCTTCCTAGTGAGCTGGGATCTGCAAAAAAACTGCATTTCATTGGCTATGTACTCATACACTACACAATGACAATAAAGTCTACTCTGTTGAGTTATTGAATCTTATTTCACCCAATAATATTGACTGGTAGGCTACTCCCAGAAATCCTCTAGCGGCAATCATAATTTAACCAATGTGCATGTGTGTGTGTTTTTTTTAAGATATAAATGAGACAAACCAGACAATTTAATAACATTACAGGCTTGCGTCACAATTTTTGCTCATCACACTGTCCTTCATGAATTTGGTGAGGTGACCATTAGTGAAGATGTTTCTATTAAAGACATGCAAATATGCATCATAGTTATGAGAGTATTTTGTAGTTTGCCTGGTAACAGTATTATACAGTGAAGCGCTGTTTATTGGAGCATGGCATAACTGGCTACAATACTGCTGAGCTTGGCTGAATCATAATTCATCCTTTAATCCTTAAGTCATAAGCTGTGATCGCATATTTAAGTATTTTGTGTCTGGTTATGTTTATATTTAACGTTCCACTGATACATTTAATTTAATGGTTCCTGTTCCAAGAGTTTTTAAATACACATGATTCGTAGTCTCACTTGGACTGGGTCAGGCGTGCACTAGTGTACCTTTTTCCGGTTAAAAATACAGCTTTGCCATCATTATTATGGAGCCTATAACATGTACTTGCCCTTTCAAGGACTCTTATGCTGTGTTAGCAAAAATGACATCACAGAAAAAAAAGGAATATAAAGTGATTTATTAAAAAAAAAAAAGGTGGGTGGAGGGTGGTATGGGCACAAAACAAGTAGCATTTTGTTCTTGGGCTTGAGGACAAGGAGTGCTGACGAAAACAAACTTGTTCTGTCGATATCACAAGCTTTTAGGAGGTCCACAGGCCAGTCAAGGTTGCTCTGTTACCATGACAACACTGGTGCAATCCCAGTACACTACACAGAATAAGAAATAATGGCTTCCAGACATTATGTAGTATACTATATGTCCATGCAGGAAGGCATTTACCCTAAAACAACACCCTCTTTAATATTTACATGATAAATGAACATAGTCTTTATTCAAGCATTAGCATCCGTTCAAATACAAAGCCAACACAAATATAAACAGTTACTTTTAACAGTCTAAAACTGTGTATTCACAGTGATACTACACTGATAAAGACTGAATTACTAGATTTTTCCTTCAGCCCATGTCATTATTCACATAAAGTGTTAGCATGCCGTTTAGTTAGCATGTTGCTAAAAATGCAAATTATAAGATTAGTCTTCAGTAAACAAGGCCCATTATTTAGACATTTCATCACTGAGAAATACGAACAAATGTAGTATAGTGCCTTCTTTCTTGATCTCAAAACTTGTTAATGAACTGTATATTAAAATGACAAACAGTACAGCAAATATTTTGGTTATGTTAGCGAGCTAACATATGGCAGATAGCACTGGACGCAACGGTGCAGTATTGTTCATATCAGATGCGTTTTTTTTTTCTGTCATTCTCCTTATGCAAATTAGGGTTAGTTCAACTTAACAATCCTTGCATATGCAAACAAACTTAGAGGAAAGAATGATTAGCACACAATAAATACCTTTATGTATGTGGTCACAGTATGTGGTTTGTGTTACAGATGATTTGACTAACCCCTCACAGCAGCAACGTGTTCCGACCGTCCATTGACTTCCCCTTGTGACTCAAATGTTTGCATCAGCTAACCACTTGCAGAAAAGCGTATAACAAATAGTGTTTTTTCATATGGTATGTCAAAGCAATATCCTTGGATTTAATTATTTACATTTTCTCTGAACTGTCACACTGATTTGCTAATAGTGTACTAACTGATTAGTACTAAAAAAATATAACATTTTGAAACAAATGTGTAAAAGAATGAAAGCAAAGAATGATTTCTTTGGTGATTTCAATAGTCTGTTTGTTTTGAGCTATGTACAGAATTATTCAGCTTGCTATCTAGGCAGCTTGCTATTTAGTAAACCATATGTGAACACAGCAATGAAATATAATCCTTTTTTTTTTTAAATATTCTAATTTTATTGCTTCTGGTTACATTTATAAACTGCTTCATCCACAATTTATGCTGTTTTGAAAAGGAAATTGCGCCAGATTGCAATGCCTTCTGGGCAAATTCTGGTTCACTCAATCCCTCAGACCTTAAAAACGCCAACAGTTTTCACAATAACTGATAACATCATGCAGGAGCCGTTATGATGGCGACGGAAATTCCTCCCATTTGGAGTTTGGGAGGGTAAGTCAATAAGGGCACAGATTGTAGAACAGATTTTTCATTATTTATAATTTGGATAAACGATCCATTTTAGTACCTTTCTCTGTGATGCACTGGTGGTCTGGTGGGTTATGCAGTGGTATTTCGGGGTCTACATTGTATAGATTTCTAATAAAATATAAAAAATATTTTTAAAAAAATGTAATAGAAATAAAACCAACATTCACGGACATCGGACTTTCACATGCACAGACACACAATAAAGAGGTCATAGCATGCAAGCCATTAGGCAAATCTTTGAAATTTGCCATATTATTCAGTGCAGTGACCGGCCTTTCCTATTGCTCCAAATTTAAATAAACAGATGACAAATAACTATATAACTAAACCATGTAGTTAAATCTACAGTGTATGAGTCCATACCAGTGCTTCGTCCTTTTATGTAAGACACTACTGATGCACTTCTATAGGTTTTAAAAGTCAGTGGTGTGTAGTGCAGACTGGACATCCATGAAGAAAAGTGCTGTAAAACGCCAACAACAGTCTGGACTCACGAAGCTTTTTAACACAGGAATTCTGATCTGGGATCAGACTGTGGTTGATCCACATGATTGATACATTTATCCTGTGTCTAAAAAGATAAACAGATCCAGGAACGGCACTTCTATGCTGCGATTTGGGAACGTGGCCCAGTGACATTCACTTTGAGATACCCAGCGATGATTTTGTGTACTCGTACACTACATAGCTGATGCTGACAGCTGGAATGACCTTCATGAAGTTGGGTAGGATCCCCCGATAGAGACCGAAAAAGCCTTCTTTCGCCACAATGCTCTTAATCAGTGACCGCATAGAGGGCTGCTCCGAGTTACCGAGCGACGCTGAAACCGCAACACAGATTGACACCAGTTATTAACACATTATTTTAGAATGTTGTATTGGATTGAATTGGATTTACTAAAGCAAACAGCAAGCATTTACAAAAAAGGTCTGCTTGGTTCTCTCGGGATCTCTACATGAATATGAACACACTCCTACGTGAAGCTTAATTATTTCTAACCCTTAAGCCATCAAGGACTTTTGTAACCAATGTGCCCCTTTGCTTATTGCCAAGTACCAGCTCTCTAAATGCCTCCTAAAATGCCAGCCATCTCTGTATTCTCTTCAGCTCTCCCTCACACACAAACAGCATGGTGACACATCTGTCGTCTATCAAGCATTGAAGAGTGGCTCTCTGAGCTCTTTGGGGCTTTTCAACAGGAACAGTGCTTACCTTGCGCCTGCATACGAGTGCGTACCAGGGCCAGAGGGTAGCTGGCCAGCTGCCCACATGTGCTGGAGACAGTACCACAGCCCAGGAGGACCAGCACCCCGGGGTTGGCTGTGTCTCTGGCATAGTGTGCAAGCCAGGCATTCTTTAGGCTCTAGAAGTGGCAGATCACGAGAACACAACACCTTAATTATAAATGCATATGTAAATCTGAAAAAACTTCAAGCTACAGGATGTATGTTTTTGGAATTTTCTAAACCACATACTGATTAGTAATGTAGTAATCAGTAGTGTTATACTATCTAGGACAGTGGTATGCGGTTTGGGATGCTGCCCAAGTGTTTGTGACTCTGAGGATATAATTAAATGCTGCCATTTTTGTATTATACAATAATTATTAAAATTAAAAATATATATAATCGTGCACATCAATGTGACTATCACAGTTAGCGAGTACCAGGTTAAAGAGTAAAACCTCTTTGTAATCTGACAGTGCACTGCTGTGTTAGCTCATGTCTATCTGCAACAAAAATGGCTCCGTGCATCTACAAGACTGATGGATGCATACTAGCCTACCTAACTAGGCTAGCACGGTAATTTCCCCTTAACTGGCGTACTTCTGTACATCGTCATTCGCAAATTAAAGGTAGATTTACCCCAGATTCTAAGCAAGGTTTGTCACATATTGATCGGAGGCTACTACAGGCTAAATATCATATCATAGTAGATTCAGTAGTGTCATCCAACAGTGAATCATTGGCTTATAAATTGAAATTGTATCAGATTCAGTGGTACTGTCAAATATCGAATCGCTGCCTTAAGAATCGAAATGGTATCATATCATGTGGAAGCCTGAGGTTTGCACCCCTCTTAAATACATTGCAGAGTACAAAACTATAACCTCTGTTCGCTTTTGATGTGTGTATTTTTAATTACAAGATCTGTGTTTTCTGTGTATTTTTTTTTTTTACAATATAATCTGAGTATTTTGTTTTCCAGCCTGTCAAAAACATTAGTCATGTTTTCCAAACCCCAAGCATGGGAATAAGGTTTTATACGCCTGTTTCCCTGAATATCGTTTAGTATATAATAGTAGAGATGAAAATCTGGTTTATATTTGTTTATTTATTTCATGTTGGGAATCAAGAAATAAATTTTTAGGCTGCGTTTGTTCCAAGATGTGTGTAACACACACCCATGACATTACACTCCCACGCCAGCAGAGGCCCCCCTCCCCTAAATACTAAGGACTCTAGCTCATTGTGAAGTCTTGCCAACTACCTAGTTCTGAGCCTTGTTATTTTTCAGACTGCTTTACTGTGCACTTGACCTTTCTATTAGAGGTCTGTCTATTTAGATTATTCTGTGTAATAATAATTATTCTGTCGTTTTGACCTTGTTGCATCGGATGAAGAGTTGTGTTGGTCCCTTGACTGTTTTTTTTTTTTTGACGTTGGATTGCGTTTTGGAATTGTTAATAAACCTCATGCACATGGAGCATCAACAAGCTCCCAAAAAGTTATAAAAACAAACACTGCTAAGAATCAGTGTTTTTTTTTTTTTTTTTTTTTTTTTTTTTACAATTTGCATCACATCTGGAGTGAAGCATTTGTAAAAAGTCAATTAGAAGATACCTGTATTTTAATTTTTATTACTATGAACCTTTAATTTACTGATTTTGCCAACATGAAATTGAATATGTTACAGGCAAGATGAGAGACGCCACCTTGCAGGGTTCTGTGACACTCTGCTTCAGTGCATATAATTGAAATGACAAACAGCACAAGTACAGGACATAACATCCTGAAATCGATTATCAGAGTGTTCCAAGGATATAATAACAATCTCGCTGTATTCAAAGTTAATAGGCTCTAAAATGACAGTGTGTGGCTGTAACTGCATGTACCTCATAAACAGCAAGGTCGATGCCAGCATAAGGGATAATGCCCAGCATGTTGGGGACATAACCTTTATAGAAAGCCTTAATGCCCTCTCTTTTCAGAATTGACCTGGCACAGTCGATCATCCCAGAATACTGTCCGGTACTCCTCAGGGTCAGTCTAGTCTTCACTACCTGATGAAAACGAAAATGAATTTGTGATTACTGTTCAGAAATTATGTGAACAATACTGAATATAATTCAGAAAGGCCTGAGTGCAAAGTCATCTTTTATGAAGCTAACTAAACTATGGTTCAACTAGTTATATTTTAATGCTATAGTTCAACTTTAATGCTGAAGAAACAATAAATTAACTGAGGAAGTCATCCACATCATTACATCCTGAGATTTATGCCTGAAAGTGGAAGAAATGCAGATCAATAAACATTTGAAACGCTCACCTCCATAGGGTAAATGGAAGTTTGTGCTGTGGCACCAGCTAAAGAGCCAGCCATGAATCTCTGTGCTGTCTCTATTTTATCACCCTCGGATGATAAATACTTCTTATACTGAAAGGAAAATTTATGGTCAGGGAACATGGATGGGTACACAGAATTTAAAAGTGGTTGTCATAAAAGTTAAATTGCACAATGAACAAAGATATGCCATAATCCTGGCTCATAGTCTTTCACAGTCATACAATCATGGAAGGTACAAAACCTTGTCTACATATGGCATATTCAAATATGGTTACTGTTATAATTATATAATATTTTACTTAGTTAATAGGCTGTTAATCATATCTTACTCTACTTTTAAATTCTTAGTTTGAAATTCATGCTGGACAGGATTTTAGTTTGCTTAAAAGGAATAAGACTTTTTGTTTTATATTGCTTCATTCTGCCCCCAGGAGGCTGATAACCTTTTATGGCTTATTTAACGGGCTTGCTTATTTAAAATATGGTGCATAGCACAGTTCTACTTCTTTTTTTTTTCTGGACAGACATAGTGGTTCCTTCTGAACTGGTATTGCCGTTTGCTCATTTCCTTGCTGAATACCAATAGAGAAGGCATCGCCTTGTGACCACTACTCCAGCTGAGTAGCCTATAAAAGGTCCCCACTACATCACAATCATCCCCTTAATCGAGGAACTGGATTCAAGATGCTACCATGGGAGGAGGTTATTCTAATATTACGATTTTCACCATTATTGACTGTATTGCTGAACACGATACGTGGCCTTTGTTTGAGTTAGCATGTCGAAGCTTGGCCACTGTGGATGCAGTTCTTAAACTCATAACTTGTGTGAACCTCTTGTGTATGTCAGGGCAGGGTGGTGAGTTGTTTGTTCTGCCAGACCCAGAGGGAATTGGACTTGATCAATGTCTAAACTGCTTGGGATCTGAACATTTGCAACAAGCACTTACAGAGCCCTGCCCTAACTGAAGCATAATGCTGTTAGCAACACAGGAAGCAAGCCTTCCAGGTTATGGAAATACTGCATCACTTACTGCTGTGCACAGCAGTGAAGCGAACAGCAGATTAACTACAGAGCCTCATGCATCCACTGACCTTAGTGACTCACTCAGAAAACCCAGTTGTTAGCAAATACCTAGCCATCACACTACTGTGCATATCAGATGAGATGTGGGTGGTGAACAAACGATTGTTTGCGACCATTTATATGAAAAAGGCATTTCCACATTTCAGCTGTGGCATAAAGGAGATTCTTCCACTTCACAGTGGTGAAAGTTTAGCTATGTCACCCACTGCATGTGAGCTAGACAAACTGTCCCAACAGCATGTGTTTAGCCAGACAAATGTCCTTGCATTTGGATGCGCTAGTACTAAGAGTCAATCACCAAATGTCACTTAAGTCCTTCTCAATCTGTTCAGAGGCATGAAGCTGGACGCACATGCAAGCCTTCTTGACAGAGGATAGAGGCATCTCAGTTATTGATGTAGTCATGAAACTGAAGACCCATACATCACCCATGTGTAGACTTTGGAACACTATTATTGGCAACTCTAGTATTGAAACTGGGTATGTTGCAGATGCCTCCCTGAAAGTTGAATGGAAAAACTTGATGATAAAAGAATGGTAGAAAAACAAGTCTCAATGTCAGCACATTAACCTCCTCGAAATGAAATCTATGTTCCTTTCATGAACCCCTAATTGGGTCACCCAAAGTAGAACTACAGCACCATGGTGATGTTTTACATCAACCACCAAGGGAGCAGAAAATCACAACGATGGTGAGGTTGGGCAAGAAAGCTCTAGAAGTGGACAAATGAACACCTGTCTTAACAGCTGCTTACCTATTAGGCCAATTCAATCAGTTACTGGACATGCTCTTTTGCAGAAGTCCTGTGCCAAGGGGATTGGCAATTTACAAGGCAATTTACAGCTTACTTTCTAAAGTGGTTCACAGACAAGGAACAGACAAACACTTTGGGTCAGGGTGCGTCTACAGCTGTATTAATGCTACCATTTCCAATGTGGATGACACTGAAGCGCATTTGACACACTATATAACCAGTGTGTTGACAGCCCCATTCTGCCAGAACAGACTATTGTTCTGTCTGTTGTTAATGTTACTGATGGGGCTTCCATGCTCACTACCCATCAGACCAGTTCTGCCATCCCAGATAAACTGGTCAGTGTGGCTTCCACAATGGTGGAAATACTGATGGCTTGCAAAGTAGTCAAAAGTTTTCCTAGAGGTGCAAAATATCTCTGATGTTCATCCAAATTATGGCCCCACAGTGGGACCTGGGCTTGGTGCTAAGCAGTTTGTGCAACTTGATCTTGCAGAAGATAATATACCCAAGGCAGCCTTCTGTCAAATGAGGGCACAAGTCTCAATATATCTGGTACTGCAACTATATATGATTACTGTCTGGGGAGACGCGCCATCAGGAAGTGTTATGAACCCTGACGATGACTTTGATACATGGCCTTCACTAGTTCACAAGGATGGGTTATCAAGAATGGCAAGGGGATAAGCACAATGTAGTGGGAACCATTTACAGTCTACCCACATGGGGTCGTGAAGGTAAAGCTCATGATCACGAGATGACGACTTATTGCTATTGGTATTCAGCATGGAAACAAGCAAAAGGGAAAACACCACTAGTTCAGAAGAACCTGCCCTGGCAGCCTTCCACTCAGTCCATACAATGCAGCACTGGCATGTTTTTACTCCATATACTGAAAGGAAACATGAACACAGATCTGACGGAAACATGGTTATTTGCAAATGGTAGTTAGCATAATATGACAGACATTTTTGTAATGGTGTGAGCTAGTGGTCACTGAAAGAAGAGAACGTAAGGACCACTAAAACAAAGAAAGTCGAATTGTACGACAATGTGATACAAAGGACCAGTAGGCATTATAAAATCCACTTAAAGTTTTTTTTTTCCATTCCCAGATAATTAATCTCATGAAGAACTATGTAATTAGCTGATGAGTTTAATTGGGTAGTGTAGCGCTTGGGAAATACAGGGTCAAAGACTTTATGACAGCCCACCTGTTCATAGGCCATGAATTTGATAGCGGTCTCGGGGGCGATTTTTAACACGTTGAGGCCATTTCCCCTCCACAGAGATGCCAGTCTTCCTTCGTTAAGCATCCTTTTGAACCCCCCCACCAGACCAATTTGATTTGACCTGGATGCATGAACCTAAAATAAGACAAATCTTTGAAACACCAAGACGTGATTCATAGCAACACCTCGGTATCTACTGCACTCAGCATCACCCTTCCTGAATGAACTCCTGCAGTGCTTTGGACTACTCTGTACATTATGAGAGGTAAAAAGCAATATTAAAATATGCAGCCTTGCTCTTTTTCTATTCAAAAAGTACATGTTCAGGAAATATTGTATATCCATAGTCATTTAGTTTGATTTGATACATTAAAATGGCATAATGTAAACGACATATGAGAAAACTGAACTGTGCATACCTGCATAAAAACCTTTATTCTATCCAAGGGTGCAGTGCCTGTTCGAGAAACTGCCCCTGCTGTTGCCCCGGCAACTAGCTGTCTCCACCAAACACCAGAGATCTTCTCCTCGTCGGTGAACTCATCAGGAATGACGAGATTATCACCAATGTCCAGCTGCTAACTTGGAGAGGCACAGAGTATAATGCTGATAATAGGATAACTAGCATTTGGGTTGCATTTAAGGGAAAAGTGGAGGAGCTGGTGGAGAACTATTTAAGGACTGGAAGCCTGAACTTAAGAGACTAGTAAGATTCAAATGCATGGTAGTATTGCGAATCGTGTTTTTAAGGAATAATTAAGAATAAAAAGGTCTAAAACACTTTCTAAAACTAAAACCTGCACCTTTAGCTGTCATATACTATGATGCATGCTCAAAATCCTGTGAGAATAAAACTAGTCATTAGATTCAAATGGCATATGGGATCACAATAGAGTCCCAATCACACAATCATGCAAAAATAAAAGTAAGGAGGATGCCATGCTATTGCTATTCATGCTATTCTTTTACTACTTGCAACAAAATGGTCCATATTGTAAAACTTTATAAAATGAATATATTATTAAATGTCATTTGATTAGCACTTCTTTTCATGCTCCATTTGAAATTAAATTTATGAATGAATATGAATGAATTTAGTGCCAAGTGACTAAATAGTTATGAAAAAGAGGTGATAACTTTTTAAAAAGCCTTAGTAAAGATGTGGCACACAGCACCATAAAACCAAGCAAGACACTGATATTGCCTAGAGACACGGTCTACGTAAAATCTAGCAGAATTGCTGAGTGGACTATTTCTGCTGCTCAAACACCAGCTTCAGCTCATACGATTAACTTAACAATAACAATCTCTACAGGGGGGAAAAAATGCATTTTAAATGAAGATAAATCACTTTCAAGCAATTCAGTTACTTTTAACCTTCACGTACAACTGAACCATGTCTTTCCTTTGGTCCCAGTAAAATTACTTCAGTGTATTTTAACACTACAGGAGCACAGAAAGTGAATTTGCACTGGCACAATATCTGACCGAGGAGTGTTTCCAGTATCTAATAATTTCTTCCAGGTCAGTAGTAGGCTTGAACATGAAGTGCTCCCTCCACTCGTTCCAGTCCACAGTCATGGTGCCGTCATTGTCAATGCTGCAAAACATATCCAAATTATATAAGGATCATATTCTCAAATATTTACTACATCACAAAAAAGAGAGAGCCTGGATCCAGAATGTTAGCGACATACTGCATTGTGCAGTTTTAGTATTTTCACTGTTCTAAGACACCTAAATAACCGAAAACTAATGTAATAGTAGACTGTACATTTAGTGTATCAGATACTGGATTAATAGAGAGCTAGAAAGTTAGACAGATAGACCATTAACTGATTACTTGCATCCACTAATGTAATAGATGCCATATACAGATGCCTATTGTTTCAACTTGTGTACTGGACGTGTGTGTGTGTGTGTGTGTGTGTGTGTGTGTGTTGGGCAACTATTTGATAGGCAAGATATCAGTGTTATGCATGGATATGTTCAGATTTGCAGTGTTAAAAATACTAGTAATGAGGCCTATGCAATTATGGAAGCACAATATAACACCACAGCAGTAACTAGTAATCTACACACATATAATTATAATGTAGTTATGAATGAATATAGGATTGGGTGAAATGGAGTACTGTGGTAACAGTATTTGTTATAAATTCATTGTTACTTAGTGACTAATTGGATGTTAAAATGAAATTTTACACTGAATCAGCACCACAGATTTTGGCATTTTGGTAAACATGAAAAAACGTTTCAATCTAGAATCATTAAAGGTTCACTGGTTTGTACAGACAAACTATATGCGCTATGTATAACCCTACAACAGAGTGCTTCCATTTCAGAGGGAAGTTCAAGTAAAACTCTTTTAGATAACAAAGAATGTTCTAAACTATCCAAAGAACCCTTGAGGAACCCTTTTATTAAGAGGGAACATTGTTTCAAATACTTCAAGTAACATCATGCCGTTTTTGCCATCTTGCACCCAGTTATGTCACGAAAGCACATCGATATGGCATAAAATGCTTGTATGTATATAATATACACATACAATGTACTTTACTATGAAATACAACATTTACTGGCAAAAATATAAGTGAAGTTCTGCTTATTATATGGAGAAAATACTATACAGCCTAGGGTTCTCAAACATTTTGCAGAGAAAAAAAAACAACTGACCTCTAAAAGTGAATGTGTTCCCAGAGAATACATATGACATCGTCATGTATTTATTACAATACTAGAGAGCTTGAATATCTGACCTCTGTAGGATTTTCAGTGCTGCTTCTGTGGATATGTCCATTCCCAGTTCAGACAGAGACTGTCTGATCTCACAGGCATCCAGTCGACCTAACGGCCAATAAAAAGAATTACACCAGCTCCAAACCCTTCAGTAATACACTCTAATTAAGAGTTGCAGGGCCTAATGCAATAAAACACTGTAGAGCAATGAACACATGGGCCTAATCCAACTATGACTTCACCTATCTGTTATATTATTGCTCGTAAACACAGATACTGTACTGTGTGGTTGCACTCTGATGTCATTTGTACCGTACCATGAACTGAACAAAGTTTCTGGGTATTTAATTTTCCAATTCTTTGGTCGGTTTTAACTAAATAGGCAACTATGAGCACCTGATATAATTTGATTTGATCCACTCCAATGACACCAAGGTGCTGCACTAACACTCTATTATGATCATGCAGCATTTAGGAGCTCAGCATTACTGTAAGCCAGAGGAATGTCAAACCTATTACCATCATTATTCTTGTCCAGGCTCTTGAACGTGAGCCACAGTTTCTTCTCGTGCTCTTTCAGATATCGGGCAAACTCAGTGAAGTCAAGCACGCCGTCCCTGTTCTTGTCACCGGTGGCCAGTATTTTCTGTCAAGACATGCAGATGGTTAAAGCAACACACTGGGTGAAGTTGTGACAGTTGTCATGCATGGGACATAGAGGCATAATTTGCCTAATATGCCACTGGAAACACTTTAAAGCAGCCATGATCGACTCAAGGTGATTCTAAAATGCCTAGGTATTGTTAGACACAAAGCAGAATATCTTGTATAGCCTAGCAGACAGCAGACTAAGAGCTGAAACAAGATTTTTCCAACAGGCAGTGCAGGGAACAAGTCCCAGTAGACCCTAGTAGCCCTGTTGCAAGGGCATTAGTCAGAGAAGCAAACATAAGGCCAAAGGTAATTACGAAGAAACTGGAGAGATCCACGCTTCAGATGGGAGAAGCTGTTCACAGGACAACCATAGCCCAGATACTCCACAAAGCTGGGCTTAATGAAAGAGTGCAATCCGTATGAAAACTTGTTTGGACACAATGAAGACAAACATGTGAAAAAAAAGCTTCTCTGGTCTGATGAGACCAAAATTTAACTTTTTTGGCGTTGGTGTAAAGACATACCCAACGCATTGGGTAAAACTGGGTGTAAACCCAATACTGCTCATCACCCTGAGAACACCATCCCTATAGTGAAGCTTGGTGGTGGTAGTATCATGTTGAGCATTACCATTGGCCTCTTGGTTGCTTCTCTGAGTAATCCCCTCTTTACATAATTACTGACCTTTGGTAGACAGTCTTCTCTAGGCAGATTTGTGGTTATGTCAAATATTTTCCATTTTTTTTAAATAATGGATTTAATTGTGTTCTGCTGGTTGTTCAGAAATTGGGATAATAATTTTTATTACCAACCCATGATGGAAACTTTTTTTTTTGTAGAATTTTGTCCCAGACTGCTTGGTCTTCATGATGCTGTTTGTTTATGCATGCTCTCTAACAAACTTCCAGGAACAGGAGTATTTATAGAGATCATGTGACACTTTAATTGCAAACAAAAGAACGCCATTCAATTAATTATGTGACCAGTCCAACTTGCCTGTGACTAATTATTTGCCTATTTAAGGGGTTTAACACCAATGGGGTGAATTGCAAGTCACTGCATTGATTATTAGTTTTAAGAATGTCAAACATTCACATATCTGTGCATATGGTGCACATGGTTACCACTGACCAATAAACAAACAATTCTCAAGATTAACTGTTACATTCAAGTGTTTAAGGTATGAAATGATGGTTTCTACATGCTACACAGCTCACTATATGTCAAGAATGCAGCCTTTTGGGATTAATCTATGATTATAAGCTAGGATTTGAATGGATTTTTAAAAAATGCACCGTGCATAAAATTCAGTAAAATCCATAATTATAATTTATAATGAATACATATTTTATTATGTTATTAATATGAATAAATGCAAAACATAATAGTATTTATTTTATTAATAAATAATAAAGAAAATTCTTTGCACACTAAAATATTATCGATTTTTATTATCGAGTATTATAAAAAATATCGAAACGTTGACTGACAGTTTTATGTCCTACTGGTGGGAGGGGGGATCTCTGACCACGCCCACCTACAACCGCAACCGCATGCTACATATTATGACAAAATGGTTTCTGTATACAATGGGCATTTTATAGAGATGGATAGACTAGAATCTATTAAACCACCTAGCAGACTGTAGCAGTAGGTTGGTAGATTCATTCGGTTTGCAGCAGATTTAAGAATAAAAATGAGAATATGATCAACTATGTTCCACGAAGCATAAAATCATGGTGCCTTCACGATTCCAAATGTGCACCAACGTTCCCGACTTTTGCTTTTTAGAGGTGAATGGTACACAATTCTTTACTTTATTTTATTTTCTTATAAAAACACAGACACGTTAGGAAGATACCGTGAAAGATATCTAACATTAGGTGTGCTCGTGCATCTTGGGAATTACGATTTCACAAGTTGAAAATGGTAACATCCGTGGAGCACGTGAATGCAGCATCACACCATATAACTAGCAGCAGGTTGGTTGTCATAGCTAAGATTACACCGGCTCAGGCGGTAATGCATTCTGGGAGTTTTTTTTTTTTTTGTTAAATCTACCTGAGCTTCTCCAGTACGCAGGGCTATCCCCATCGCTATGAGACCTGTCCGGAGCTCTGCCACGTCAACTTTCCCATCTTTATTGGTGTCTAGTTTTTCGAACAGCTCCTCGTAGTTTTTGCTGCTGGCCGCATCCCAGCACCGGCAGTCCTTCATGATAAATCCCCGCAGAAGCGCAAGCATCCCTGCTGTCGGCTCGACAGACATGCGACGATTCTGCAAAGCCTTGTTAGGTTTACGACCCGTATGGACATGCATTCGCAAAAATACAGAGCACAACACTGTTTCTAAAATACCACGGGCTTGCAACGAGCAATAAAACACATATCAGTACAACCGCTTGATCCAGGGACGTAAATACGAAGGCGGAATGGGACCACTATGTATAGGGGCGAGGCGAGGCGTTAACCACGCCCACTTCATGCATGTCAATATAGATGGAACCACGTTGCAGCGTTAAAGGGCAACTCCACTGAGTTTCATAGAAAAAAATCTCCTATCATTCTGTTATTTTGATCATTTCTGTCTAAACAAAAGTAATGTCCAGTAATTAGTGTATTGTACAAAAAAGCTGGGGGTTGGCGTGTCGTCAGCTTGTCTAAGGAGCCTGTCTTATTCAATTCCCATGCTTTCAAAACACACCTTTACTGGTCTACAAGATCCAAAAAAGCTGATCCACTACACACTTAGTGAGAAATCACCAAAATCAGGTCTTATAAATGGACATAAAGTTTAGAAGTCAGGTAGTAGTAAAAGGTTTATCTGCCACATATCTCCAGGGTCCACAGTTTGATCCTCAGCTCGGATTACTGTGCGTGCATGTTCCCCTTGTGTCCACATAGGTTTCCTCAGAGTTCTCTGGTTTCCTCCATCTTCCCAATACATGAAACTATGATTTAATTATTGTGCAGGTCAAGCTTTTCTGTGCACATGACTCATTCACTCAATCCACCCTGGCTGGTACATCATTCGTTCATTGGATTTTAAACTGAGAGTTTAGTGAATGACACCAATTGTAATGCTTCAGTAAGCTTTTAACCTTTAACTTCTCTTCAGCGCTCCATTGCCTCGCATTTTAATTCAATGCTGAGCGAAAACAAAGTTGTGACAGACAACACAGCATGTCTTATAGAGAGCAACCAAAGAGTTTCTGCCGTTAAGTTTTGTCAAGGGTGCACACTCGGCAGGCTTTATGTAAGATCATGATCAGCTCAGAAATTTATGGACTCACTCATTTTGTGCTGTGAAAATGGCCTCCTTCTACATCTTCAAAATATACATCTTCATATAGTTTGTATATAGTAGACAGATAAATAACATTAATCATGCCTTTCTGTGGGTGATTGCCCATCAGCAATGATTACATCAGGAAAGCTGGTGACACAAATGGTGTTTGAACACAGGGGCCTTAGAACAGTAAAAACTGGCAGCTGGATAAAAACCAAGTTGTCCCCTGTGTGGCTCCCTATGTCCTAAATAAGTGCAATACATAAGGCATGTGATTCATAAAAATGTATTCTATGGCCTATCCAAGGCACTAAGTGTCCAATAAACAAGAGTTATTTAGGATTCAGCTAGTATTTTGAGCATGCACTCAAATCATCCCATGGTAGCATATGATTTCAATATCAGATGTTTGATAAGGACAGGATGAAAAGCATGTTACGTTTGCCAGCAGAGGGCAACATGTTAAACAGAAATAATAATAATAGACTAATTAAAAAAAAGTGAAGGGAGAACAGAAAAGTTAAAGAAAACCAATCTAAAGAAACATTAATACTCTTATTTTAGTTGATTAGGTACAACTACCACACACTACCTTGTCACTGTCGTACTGAGTATGATCAACTATGCAAATAATATATCTGGTTAGTGGTGGTCTTTTTCTGTTGATGGACAGTGTATTTGTTTGTGTGTGTGTGTGTGTATGTGTGTGTGTGTGTGTGTGTGTGTTGAGGGTTAGCTACTATCCCAGCCTGATCTAGCTTGTCAGTTTGCCTCTCAGCCTGACAGGGGTAATTGGTCTTCTAGCCTGACCAGCTAGAATCAGCCTGTAAGCTTAACCAGTCATTTAAAACTAGACCATCATACCAGACCATTCGAACCAGCCAGAACCAGTCTTGCGAGCTAGAACCAGCTTGACCAACCAGGCTGGCCAACACGATCAGTTAGAACCAGTCTGTAAGTTTTTAAATCTCATTTAAACAGTTTGATCAGTTTGACCAGTTAGAACCAACCTGTATGCATCCAGAAAATGATCACTCCTTTAAAATGATCAAACCAAACCAGTTGGACCAGCTAGAACCAGCATGTAGACATCCAAACCCCTTCTAAAATGATCAAACCAGACTAATTTGGACTAGCTAGAACCAGCATGTAAGTATGCAAAGCCCCGCTAAGCCCAGCCCAGCCTAACCAGCTAGAAGCAGTCTGCCAAACTACAACTAGCCTGGACAACCAGGATTGTCAACCCAACTAGCTAGAACCAGCATGTAAGTCTTCAAAACCTCTCTAAAACCATTAAACCAAACCAAGTGGACTAGCTAGAACCAGCATGTATGTGTCCAAAAACTCTCTAAAACCATCAAACCGAACCAGTCTGAATGAACAAGAACCAGCCTGACTATCTAGAACCAGTCTGACCTGTCTGTGTCCAAAATCCTTTAAAACCATCAAACCAAGTGGACTAGCTAGAACCAGCATGTAAGTCTTCAAAACCTCTCTAAAACCATTAAACCAAACCAAGTGGACTAGCTAGAACCAGCATGTAAGTGTTCAAAACCTCTCTAAAACTATCAAACCAAACCAGTCCGAATGAGCAAGAACCAGCCTGACTATCTGGAACCAATCTGATCTGTCTGTGTACAAAACCCTCTAAAACCATCATACTAAACCAACTTGGCCAGCTGAGACTGGTTACCAGTTAAAACCATGTAACCGTCCCAGTCTGCTTTTATGTGCGAGTCTATCTACAACATGATAAACTGTACATGCTAAAGTGTATAGCATCTGATGGTATAGAAGCTGGTACTGCTCAGGAATAGTAGTAGACATGACTGAAATGTAGTATTTATTACATTTTTAGTGTATGGCTGCAACTGATTCATTGTTATTGGTCAAAAATACACAGTAAAAAAAATGACTTCAGAATATTGTATCTCGAAACTCTGAATTTCAAGCTGTTCAAGTTTCAAACCGCACTCAATAATAGGTGGTTACTCTGGTAACTAAACCGGATAGGGTTTGATTTGTGAAACACTGCCTCCCTCTTGTTTCTGTTGCCCGCGCGCTGCCGCTGATCGTCACCTGCGCAGATGCTCGCGCTGCTCAGTCGTGCTCGAGCCTTTCAGATGTTCGCCGGCGTTTCCAGATCCGCCTCCATTTTAACATCTTACCGGCAAAAACACACGGATTAAGAAGAACATTCGCCTGCATTCCGAGATTAAAATTGCAACGTTTTTTTCCCCCCCCATCCTCGTTGCTTTATCGGTGTTGGGTAAGAGAGACGCTTTTGTTTCCTGGAGGACATAGAGAACACGAAGTGATGCATTTTTAAACCGGCAGCAACATCCGCGATATAACTGCTCTATAACCCCAAAATGTGTACACTCATACTATTCAAATGACAAAATGAAATGAAAAATTAAAGACAATATTAACGCCATTCAGGTACAGTGTAATATCCTGGTGAAGTTACCGACTGAAGGAAGCCTGCGAGCAGGTAAGGCTTAGGATTTAGCTTCTCTGAAGGAGGTCTGGGGTGTCATTCTTTTGTTTTGTTTTTTTATGACTAGATTCGGAAAAAAAAACAAGTCTGTTGTGAGATGATGAGATAATAATGTTTGGAGGCTGAGCTGGCCTTTGTTTGTGTTGTGCTGATTGCGTGTGTTCACAGGTGACAGGTTTCCTGCCTACATCACTGCTCTTTCAATTAAATCGACACATTATTGCGTCATTAAATGTCTATATATGTACATATTACGTCATTACGTTTTAAACGCCAGTAATAAAGAATTGCTCAGTTGCACACACTGACGTTTATCAACTGTTTTGGTTATGTGTGAAGGGATCTATCCCTTTTTGTTTACTTAAGGGATAAATCCACCCTGAACAACTTGCATTATTTATTATTAATATTAAAAAATTATTGTTTATTATTGTAATTAACATGATTGGGGGGGGGGGGGGGGGGTTACAAGGTGGTTTATTGATTAGCACACTTGCCTCACATCTCTGGGCTTGGGGGCTCAATTCCTGCATCCATGCCTCGGGGGTTTCCTCCAGTTTCCTCCTCCGGTCCAAAGACATGCATTATATGCTGATTTGCATTTCTAAATTGTCTGTAGCGTGTGAAATTGTGTCCAGAGTGTCCAGATTCTGTCCAGAGTGCCCCCCCGCCCTGTGCCCCGAGCTCCCTGAGATAGGCTCCAGGCTCCCCGCGACCCTGTGTAGGATAAGCAGTACAGAAAATGGATGGATAATTAATGTGTGTGTGTTTATAACGATTTTATGTTAACAGTGTACTCATGCACTCATTCCCATATGTTTAATGACGTCCAAGATTTATTGAAATTCTGAAATGACGTCTTTCACAGACATGTTGGTCGGTATTCACGTGGGTTAACAGTTCTGCTTGTAGTAACCTGCTGATAGCGGCAAATTAGCTCTCGCTTTAATCTCTACTTAAAGAGACAGATGCAGCAGTGCTTTAATCCTTTAGTCTGTCCAGCTCTCTCACCTCCTCATCTGTGTTCCCTGCCTCAAACAGATTGGGTTACATAGCTTCAACTTCAACTGACCGTTATCCCTTATGTTTGAGATCATCTTAACTGAACTAACAACGTGACTTCAGCACGGCAGACAACTGCTACATTCTACGAAAAAAACAACACCTAATTAGCTAAAGAAGGAAAACCACAATGAACGAAACCACTTTATCTATTTGGTTGATAAGTGTTGTGTGGTTGTCAGGTGGTTATTAGTGTGGTTGCCAGTGTATGAGTCTTAGGAATCATACACTCATGCTCAGTAGCCATAAAATGATTATTTCCTGATCATTGAATGCAAGTGTGCTCAATATAGATCAGGGCTGAAACTACAGCTGCAATGTATTAATAAAAAAGCAGTGTTAACATTGATTTGTGATTTGGTGCTGAGCAGAAAAAGAAGTGACAAAATGGCTGGAAAGCCAAGTATAAACCTAGAAAAATATGTTGGATTTTCACAATGAGAAATTGCAGTTAGAGTTTTTGGCAGTCAGAGGAGTGTAAGTGGCATCCTGAAGAAACAAAGAAAGAGTGGGTCAATGAAGGACAAATAGACTGCTGGGAGAAAACCTATATGAGAGGACAGCATTCTTCTCAGAAAGAGCAAGCTCCTCAGAGTAAAGCTGAGTACATAGTGCAAAGAGGTTTGAAAGAGGCTGGGATGGTCAGTTGCAAGAAAACCAAAGCTTGGAAAATTAAACAAAAATGGACTCGACAAGATTTTGACTGGTAACTGGCTGAATGTCGAGTGAAGCTTCCAGGTTTCTTTTCCAGAGAAGTGATAGACGAGTCTATGTGAGGAAGATGCTTGGAGAGGACTTTAAAACGGCTGGTGGGCCGTGAAGTATTCCAGTGGACCAAACTTACTGACACAAATGCTGTATCAGAACTGTTAAACATATTTTTTTTTAAAAATTGCCATAGTTCAGCAACTCTAAACATAAGCCAGTGTAACTTCTGTAGCAGGCCAGAGACCAGCTGCAGGGCTAGAGAAATCAATTTACAAAAAGGAGAGCTTTCACAGACTCGTGTTTTTTCATTTTCTTTACCCTCTCTGTTCTGATTTGCAAACAGACATGTATTTCATCTGTTCGCAGTCTGGGGTGCTAGTCAAAAGTGGTAATGTGAGGCACCACTATGAAACTAAATATAATCACGTCACATTGTCTGCATAAAATTACCATTAAAGGTTAAGCATTAAAATCGAACCGTTGTCACCATTCAGCGATGGTAGATTATGAATATTAGTTGAATACTCCTAGTTTAAAGAGATGTGCACTCAGGCAACTGGAAAGCATGGTCATGTCGGGATTATGGTTTGGAGATGCATCATAGTAAAGGTGATGGATTTTTGACAAAGGTGGATATCTGAATGGCGATGTTTGCATTGACTAACTGGTGATTTGATGCCAGTTGTGATTAGATATTCCAACAAGACAGTGCAAGCTTGCAAAATGGGAGTGGTTTGTGGAGGTGGAAATTGAGGTTTTGAAGTGGCCAGGACAGTCTCCTGATTTAAATCCTACTGGGAATTTGTGGGAATACATTGTTCAGAAGCACCATCCAAACACTATGGATAGTGTATGGCGAGCAGTTCCTTTAGATTGCTTAAAAAACAATAAACGACTGAAAACCAATGTAATTTTGCATATAATTTTGTTATGTATTAGTCATTTTGGCAAAAAAGAACCATTCTTTTTGACTGCCAGTGTATATTTTAAAACTGCTTTATAAGCTTTCATAAATTAAACTTGATTATATAAAAAAAAAAAAGTGGCCAATAAAGAAATGCTTTCTCTCTCTTCTTAAAAACACACTTATAGTTTCATATTTTGGGGTATTTTCACAGACCTATCTGTTATACAATTACCCCTTTGTATATACCCCATTGACCTTAACCTCAAGAAAATATTTTGGGTTATATATATCCCACAAAAAAGTCAAATGTATCTGGGGACATTTGCTCCCCATAAAGAGATAAAAACATGTCCCCCGTCTCCCCCCCCCAACCGTACACATATAGCCCAAAGGCTATTTCTTGTGTGGGTGTGGCTGTGTGTGTGTGTGTGTGTGTGTGTAAAACGTGGCAGAGTTTGTGCCAAAATGTCAGTGTGTATTTGCATCTGTGTGTGAATCTGACATTCTCGCCTCTCAGAGGGCCACATTTAGAGAGCGCGTGACCCTTTCTGCTCATAAACATGCACACACACATGTACAGACACACACACATACACTCACACACAATTACCAGAATTGTCTAACCCTGATACTTTAATTGGAGCAGGTCTAATTTGGCCCATTTAAAAATATTCCACATTAGAATCTCTCGGTAATGAGATTTTTTTTTTCCTGTGTTTGTGTGTGTGTGTGTGTGTGTGTGTGTGTGTGCTCGCACACACGCATATGTTCATCAGTTGATGACCCAAAATTAGAAATAGCCAGAGGGGAGTCTGCATTCTCATCCCAATGTCTTCAGCCTCTGCTTATTATTTTTCTCCATCCTGGGGTTTGAACACACCCCGCACACTGATGATGTCTGTGCACACAAGATCTATTTGTCTATATGTAGGCGAGACAAAGCATGTCAATGATGAGACGCAATTACTCAAGCTAAACTACCAGAACTAATTATAGAGCCATGCTGGAGTTCTGTATTGGTTTCATATATCCGCACACACATACACACACACATATACACACACACACACACACACACACACACACACACACACACACACACACACAAACACAATTACTCACACAAAGTCTGAGAAAGAGAGACTAGGGGGCTAGATTATGCTTGACCAACCTGCAGGATAGCCACACAGAGACACTGGGTGCAGCACAAACAGAATGCTCTGATACTATAGGGACTATTGTACTCTTTGAGGAGTAATCAATAGTAACATAATAGTGGCATCTCAGAGAAGGGCTGGTGAGTGGGAGCATATGAAAGAAGTAGCAACAGGCCGCTTCTGGCTCTTCTTCCTTTTTGAATGAAGATCATGGTCTTAATTTGGCTTACAGAGAAGTGGACGAGAAGAGGCGTAGTGTGTGTGCATGTGTATGTGACATAAATACTGTGTGTATGAGAGGTTATGCTTCCATTTGATTTATTTCAAGTTTAATAGTTAAGCACAGGTAACTGTTTACACACTATATTGCAATATTCAGCACCCATAGATTGATAGGTGCATCGCAGTTCTGTACGGAAAGAATTTGCAGTGGCGCTCAAAACATCATAATCAGACTTTTACACAGGCTTATGCAGAAGGAAGGATTAAACCACAACATGGATTGTCGTTATAGGACACTAATCAATTGGATTGTTGCGATGTGGTCACTGTTACCACGCTGAAGTTGATTATATTCCTATACCAGCAGTTCTGATTTTTTCTGAGATGTTTTATTCTACTTATAACACAGCAATTCATCAAGAATTATGTTTTTAAAAAAACTTATTAATGAACATTTCATCCTTTCTATCATTTCATACTTTTTATGTTATGTTGTGAAATGTTCATGAAGCCGGTTGGTTCCTGTTATCTCTTACATTATAGCAGCTTTAAATAGCTCCCTCACCAGCCTCTCTTTTTACTACTGACTGTTACAAAGCACTGCCACTAGACCCTCCTTCAATAAATGTCAAATAAACATCTCCTTACAGAGAGCTTCACCGTATTAAGGATTAGATGTTTTTCATTGTTAAGTGTTTAAATCTGTTTAGTATTTTTTTTAGATTATGTGGCGTGTTCACCATACAAATCCCAGTGAATTACTGTGTATATAAAAAGTCTACAAAACCCTGTTAAAAGTTTAGTTTTTTTTTTGTGATGTAAAAAATGAGACCAAGATAAATCAAGTGAAAAACAAATGGAAACATTTCAGGGGAGAAAAAAGAAAAAAACTGACAGTAACCTGTGGCTGTGCTCAGAATTAATACTCAAACTCATGTTCAGAAGTAATTTCATTGATGACAGGTGTAAGATAGTTATTTTGGTTAACCCAAAATTAAGATCTTAGGATTTTCTTGACATCTTCTTGGTGTCATCTGGCTGCTGAAGCCATGGTCCGCAGAGCTTACAAAGCATGTACAGGATCTCATTGTTGAACGGTATCAATCAGGAGATGGGTACAAAAGAATTTTGAAAAACATTAGATGTACCATGGGACACAGTGAAGGCCATCATCAACAAGTGGAGAAAATGAGACAGCACAGTGGCATGACCAAGATCAGGATGTCCCTCCAAAATTGACAAAAGGACAAGAAGGAAATTTATCAGGGAGACTGCCAGGAGATGTACAGCAGCATTAAAGGGGCTGCAGGAATAACCAAGTACTGGTCACTCCTTGCATGAGCTATGGGGTAGGATGGCTAGACAGAAGCCCTTTCTCAAGAAAAAAAAACCTCTAAGCTCTCCTAAATTACCCCAAATCATGTGGGGAAATGTGTTATGGTGTGATGAGTCCAAGGTAGAGCTTTATGGGCATAATTCTAATAGATATGTTTAACACAAAAACAAGACAGCGTATCACCCAAAGAACACCATACCCATGTTGAAGCATAGTGGCGGCAGCATCATGCTATGGAGCTGCTTCTCTTCAGCTGGGACTGAGGCTCTAGTCAAGGCAGAGAGAATCATACATAGCTCCAAATAATCTATTTTGGCACAAAACCTGCAGGCCTCTGTTAACAGCTGAAATCCAAGTCAACAAAGGAATGGCTCTAGATGAAGAAGATCAACGTTGGCCCAGTCAGGTTATTGTAAGGTTTTTCTTTTTCTTTTTTCCCCCTGAAACATTTCTTATTGTTTTTCACTTGAACTTTGTTGGTTGCATCACAGTAAATTTGGAAAAAGATCTGAAATGATTTATATTGGTTTCATTTTTATACATCACAAAAACCTGCAATTTTAACATGGGTGTATAGATTTCTTTTTCATCCACTGTAGTTGTTAATTTAGAAATGATAACTTATTAGAATGCATCAGTATAAACCTGTGATTTGAATGTCAGCCAGCACTACTGTCAGAGCGGCTCTGTGTATATATTTTAATTCATGTCAATACTGTGAGATGCAGCAATAATCACATCCTGGGATCTGAATCAAAAACAAATCGAATTGTGAGGAGCCTTGCAATTCCTGCCCCTAATCGCTCCATGTATTCTATTCTGCAAGATAGCTGCCTAGGTAGGCAACATTTTGAAGCAGCATCTGCTCTTGACATAAAGGTTGTCTGTCTCTAAAGGCACCGATACAATGAATTTGATAATGTCCTAGAATGTAATTAAAGGTTGGGCAACTGCAATAAAATGGAAATTTTAAATTCTGATATAGAACATATTCGTATGTTGTGAGAAGGTAAACATTGTGTAATGCATGGTAAACCCATGCAAACTGACCAAATACAAGGCACCAGTAGATGGAAACAGGCTCAGTTCTAGTCACTTCTATAGTGCGTTGTTCTCCTTGACCATGTCAGAATCATTTAACAGTAAATAATACACTTTTGTCAAACTGTTTATCAATACACAATTTTCAACTATAATATAACTCAAGAATTGCTATTGACTGAAAGCAGCAGCAACAAGTATCATGCCTGGATGCCTGTAGTAACTGGGTGAACATCTGGTGATGGAAGATAAAGAAAAAAGTGTTCACCACCAACATCCAACTAATCAGCTGTGGCTTGATCAAATTGAACTTCAGAGCTTCCATTTAGCCTGGGCTTAGGACAGCTTCCAAGGTTGTTCACTTTTGAAAGGAAGGATGCACCCAGGTCAAGGCAGCACCTCTACTTGTTTGTCAGTCTTGTTGCCTGTCAATTCACGAAGCCACCTATCTTGAACTCGCATTCAGGCTGTCTTGCTTAGGCTGTGTATATGCATGTTAGGCTTTGGAAGGAACACTGAAGGGAGTGGTATATAGGGTTGTGTTGCCATTTAAATAAAATATACAAAGTCAACAATTTCAAATAACAAACAGGAAATGTAGATATGTATGGCAGCTTGGGAAAACACTTCACATGGTGAAATATTGCCATCTTTTTACTAACTTTCATACCCGTATGTTGCCATGGGCCTAGCCCAACCCTATTCTAGCATGGCAATGCCCCTGTGCACAAAACGAGGTCCATGAAGACATGGTTTAACAAGGTTGCTGTGGAAGAAGTGAAGTGGCCTGCACAGAGCCCTGACCTTAACTCCAGTAATCACTTTTGGGATGAACTGAAACACTAACCGCATGCCAGGCCTCCTCACCAGGTAAATCCCCCTATGGCTGTGTGGGCACAAATCCCCACAGCCATGCTCCAAAATCTAGTGGAAAGCCTTCCTAGAAGAATAGAGATTATTATAAGAGCTAAGAACATCCCATTCTAAAACTAGAATGGGATGTTCAGTTCTCAAATCTGATTGGTCTGAACATGTTGATGTACTTTTCTGTAACGGAATTTCTGATAGTAGTGCCAGCTGTAATTCAAATCACAGGTTTATTTTAATGTGCTTGTACTAACACTTTATTGTTTCTATAGTAACAGCTCATTCACAGGGATTTGTATGGCGGATGCTCCACATAATCTAAGTATAAACAGATTAAAAAGGTGTTGTTATTTAACAAAGAAAGATGCATTATTGTTGATAGTGTGAAGCTTTCTGTATGGAGATTTTTATGTGTTTGATGGTCAATAAGAGCCTTCAGGACAGAGGACCATGTGCTTTCCATTTTTTTTAGTAACATGACAAGCTGGATGGTTTTTCCTGTAACTTCAAGAGAGAAGAAAAAGAGAAATTTGTGAGGGAACTGTTTATAGGTGCTATAATGTAAGTGATAACAGGACCTAACTTGTCTCACAGACGTTCCACAACATTCGTTGTACCTATAAATAGTTAAAAACACAATGTGTCTGTTACTGATAAATTTTAAAAAATTGTTATTGTTAGAAAATCACTGATTTAATCCATTATAAAATACTTTGAGGAAACTAATCCATTCTCGTTCCTATCGGGCTCCATCATACCTCTACTTCGTGGATTATTTTCCTATTACAACATGCCCTGCTGTGTTATTCCTTACTTAAAGGCTGGATACTCCGAAAGAACACAAAGAAAAAACTTGGTGTTATCTTTTGGTAACTGATGGAATAACAACAGGTCTTGGTAGTGGATTCAGGGCTTGGGATCCTACTTTACTATGGACTAGGTAACAAAGAATTTTTGCTCTTTTGAGAACGATTATACTGTTGGGACTTTTAGCTGTATTATGGAGATCTGATCTTTTCTAATTTAAAGACGTGTGCAAACTTGTGTGAACACGACAGTTCAGTACTTTGTAGAATCTCTGTATCTTAGTAATCAGAGCTTTCTCCTCTCCTATTTCTGTGCAGGAAGCAAGTTGGAACAGATGAGCTTCTGCAACTGAGAATAACACACCAAGAAAGATCATTAACACATTGGGACACACACATAGCCGTCCACCCACCGACATACACACACACTTACACGCAGATGGCACTAGAAAACTCCACATTCTCTTCTCGGCCAGAGTCTCTCTCTCTGCCGGTCCCAGAGAAAGGGGAGGTGCCTGCTGAGGAGACCAAAGAAGATGCTCCTGCCACTGGAGTATTTAATGTATCGGAGGAACTTGGGCATGTGGTAACCACAGAGACATCATCGCCCCCACAAGTGCCCTCTAATAACAGCCTGTCTTTCCAGGCCAAGATGGCTGCCCGGGAAGCACAAGCCAATCAGCACCGAAAGAAGCTGCAAGGGGCAGGGCAGGAGCGGGGAAAGTTTGGCTGGGGTAAGAGATTTCACCACCTTTTTAAAATTTTGAAAACAGGTATTCATGCATGCTGAATATTGTTTTGCCTTTCTTTTATAAAAGGGTGCCTGCATTTGCACCAGCAAAATCAGACACAAGGTTTTAGATGTTTTCTGTTGAACTGTTGAACAATGTGTACATGCATGCGTGCATGTGTAAATGCATTTGCAAAGAAAAATAGTGTTATGTAATATTACATTATGCTTTTCTTCATCCACATTAGTGTATTTATCCACAGTAGTTTGGCTCATTTCTCATGTTTTATATCTGTTATCCTTTTGCTTTCCAATTCCTCTTACTCTCCTTCTGTCTGTCTGACCCTCTTTCTCTGTCTCACTCATCTCCCTGCTCTGTCTCTCTCTTATCCTTTAGCAGTCCTCTCTTTATCTGTCTCACTCATTTGCTTTGTCTCTCGTTGTATGTCCATCCATCCTAACTCACTTTTTTCCTTCTTTGTCCCTCTTTGACTCTCCCTTTATCTTCTATCCAGCACGCAGTAAGCGTAAGAGGCAACGATATGTGGAGAAAAATGGCCGCTGTAATGTACAGCATGGTAACATGCGAGAAACTTACCGCTACTTGACGGACATCTTTACCACTCTGGTGGATCTGAACTGGCGCTGCTCACTCTTTGTTTTCGTCATGGCCTATGCTGTCACCTGGCTTTTCTTTGGTGCTATATGGTACCTTATTGCATACTGCAGGTATTTATACCCCACACACACTCTCACAGGGATGCATCTTTACCTATACTGGTATCAGATACCAGGCTGATACCATGCTTATTTACCCATTCTCAAAAAGAAAGCCCTGAAACCATCGGCAAACTGTCTTCTGCGAAAATATCGAGAGAAGGTACTACAGCATCTTCCTGCAATCCAAGTAACCTGATAAGCCATCTTCATGGTATTTAAACAGCATCTTTAATAGCAAGCGCAAGGGCAGGCAACCTGAGTGAGTAGAGCAGTATCAGCAAGCGCGGTCATTAAAAATGAGTATAAGGTGCCATGAATTGCGTGCATGCGAATATATTCGCAAGCATGGAGCAGCGAAGTGAGAATGCAAAGAAACTCTCAGGTGTGAGTGCACTTCATTTGGTAATGCTACCCGCTGTTGATGGTTATGGCACAGATCTTGCATATGAACATAGAAAACAAATGGTCTTAGAGCACTCCACCATCGCATCTCTAACGTTTCACATAACATGGTGTCGGTATAAAATCCATATAGAGTATTAGCTGATTCTGAGTTCTCTTTCAAGCATAGTTTCTCACTGTGGGATACACCTTTCTGCGTAGTCCTCAGAAGCCCTTATTTCAATACATGTATTGGTTTGAGGAGGAGATGCTCCTCTGCAGTATTTAAGGGCTGGCGCACCATCACCTCGTCATTCAAATACCTCTTCTCGCTTTAGTCAGTATGCTCTACCTTGAGTAGGCTACCTTGGGGGCTTGGTTACACAGGCTACAGCTCAAGCTAACAACTTGACCACCAGGCACTAACCTATCTAGGCCTTGCCGAGCCTTTTTTCACCATAGAAAAGGCCATTTTTGAGGAATACAGAGTTTGGCTGCCTCCAAACAGTGGACTCACTCAGCGTTGATGAATGACCTTGAATTAGTGAGCAACCTAGCGGCAGCTTGCCCTTGGCCTTGCTCGCTCGTCTCCAACTGCCTACCGAATGAAAGTTTTTCAAAAACCTTTTTCTCTTTGGCAGATGCAGATCCATCCCACACCAGGGAGATGGAAAGCTTCCTCCCTTGAGGGTGTCCATGTGGCAACAAGATTTCAGGAACGGACACTCACACCAGATGTGCTTTGTGTCTTGGGCTGCAACATGCCCTGTTGGGTTTAACCTTGGCAAACTTTTGTGAGCATTGCGCATGACTCTCCCTGGAGAGCCTCTGATGCAAACTAGCACGCCATACTAGTTTGGTGGACCAAGACCCATAGCTGGGAGCCATGGCAGGTCCTTCGGTGGTGGGTGAGGATGTTGGAGAGCTTACAACTGTTCAAAGCTAGGGAGATCAGCTTGACGAAACCGACCCCCTAGCTGACACCTTTTACCTGGCCTATTGCACTCAGAGAGACCACCAGTTCTTGCTATGAAAGGAAGTGGCTACCCAAAGCCAAACGTGCAGCAAGACAACTTCTGTCTGTCTTCCTGTGCTGCAAAGAGGAAATGACCCACACGTGGAGCAAATGTTTTTTCTGCCCAAAACTCCATCCACAGGGGTTCTGTGTTGGATTGTGTGGACATGGTGGAAAACTTTCTTTCTCACCTGCCTCTGGGATTCACACGTTTAGGACTCTAACGTAAATTATTAGCTCTAAAGCATTTTCCGTCCTTGTACCCTTCTTGAGAGGGCATCACATTCTTGTCAACTGCCAAGGAGGCATGCAGTCCTGTCACCTGCACATGCTTGCACACAAACTGACAGTGTGGAGCAGAGTGCACTTTCTATCTCTGAAGGCAACTCATGTGCTTGAGATTTTAAATTCGAGGCACAGACCTATTATCGAGTGATGGCGCTTGTTATGGGGAATGGAAACTGCCACACCTGATTCCACCTGTTTAATCAGTTGATCTTGGCTTTCAGTAGACTCAGGTATGGCCTCTGCTTGGTTGGAATGAAAACCTGCACCACACCTGCCCTTTCCGGATAAGACTGGACACCCCTGCTCTATGGAAATAAATGGAGAGTGTTCGAGGAATTTTGTGAAAAATCACAGGTGGTGCCTTTTCAGTGTTCTGTCCCAGTGATTTTGCCATTTCTACAGAGCCTCCTTGAGATGGACAAGGGGTTTTCCATCATTCAAGTGTAGTTGAATTTCCCTTTGCCATGTGGGATTTGGAGATTGGACAGTAGGCCACCATCCCCTAGTATGGTGTTTTATATAGGGAGCGCACTGTCTCCATCCTGTATCCAAACCGCTGGCTCCCTCTTGGGACTTACCATTGGTTTTGGATGCTCTGTCATGTCCTCCATTTGAACCACTTCAGGAGGTAGATATCAAAACGCTGGTACTTAAGACATCATGGTTATTGGCAATAGCCTCAGCTAAGCGAATTAGTGACATTCATACACTTTCGGTGCGCCCATCATGCGCTCGATTTGCACCATGGGATACCAGAGTTACTCTAAAACCTAACCTGGCTTTTACTCTGAAGGTCTTTAATACACCCACAGCAGGTTTTTGTGTGCACTCTACTGGAGGAATAGCAACATCTTTGGCCATGTTTTGGGGCATTTCTACTGGGAACATTTGTGGAGTGATGAATTAGGCCTTGTCACACATTTTTGTAAGATTCTACAGACTGGATGTGACTGCACCCATCATGGTCACATTATGTTAAGTGCAGGGGTGAATGAATGATGTGGCATGCAGACTATTTTTTTGCCTGGACAGAGGTGTGGACATTCCAGATTGTGACGGTATACATTGGGCCTCCTTGACACATACGTCATGGCTGGCGTATTGAAATAAGGGCTTCTGAGGACTACGCAGAGAGGAGTACCCCGCTGTGAGATGCCTCACTCATGCTATCAGAGAACGGGCGTTATGGTCGTTACCTAAAAATCTTTGATATCGGAATGATTTAAAAAAGAAAGATTGTGAAAACATTCATATTTTAAAGGATTATATACCTCAGGAACTGTTCCAGGTACTGACTCAAATGTACACAAATACAGGCATACACACAAACCCACCTGAGATTAACCTGCAGTCATCTGAGTGGGCGGGTACTAGAGAACATAAAAACAGCAAACTCCCACATTCTCTCTCTCTCTCTCTCTTGCTCTTAACCTTTCTGACTAAATCTAGATTTCACCACTGCATTCTAGGATCAAAGTCTCTTATTAAATAAAGTAATTATTTATTTCAGTATTTTATTATTTAAATGTGATTAGTTCTCTGTTTCCAAATAACATCATACAACCAATAACATAACAGGGTATGATAAAATGAAAATAATCATCCATAAATTAACCACTAATTTGTCAGTTTTACCACTTTCCCCACTCTTCTAGCAGTTAACTGACATCATTAATGGACATCCAAATAATCAAATAAGTCAGAAGGCCCATCCCTACTAAAAACCCCACCTGTCTGTCATGGGCACAACAAAGAGGTCCACCTAGGGTTAGGACATATCTCTAATAATAAGATATTTATTCAAAGCCTGGTTAATTTTCCCTCGGGACCTATTTATGTTGGCTATCATCCTTTCATTGAGGCTTTTTCAATTATAAGCCTAAGCCACTCAGTAAACTGTAGTCTATGTGGACTCTATCACTTAAATAAAATTAGTCTGTTTGCTGCAATAAATCATGAAAGAGTTAGGCCAGGCTCTGCTTTAGTGACTCCTGGTAACACCAGAGACTTGTCTCCAAGGAGACACAACTCTCCAAAAGGTAAGTGTACATTTCCAAATGGCATGTAAAAACATGGCATGTTTATTTCTGTTTTACATTTATTATCTTGTGTTAACCCAGTAATGAATGGTCATGATATCGAGTGCTAAAATCTAATATCTGTCTATAGCTCAGCAATGAAACTATTAGTATTTAAAAGTGAGGTTGTATCAAAGGTCTCGTAATGAGGATGATCTGGAACAAACTATTATACACCCACATAAAGACAGATAGGCAGCTGCAGTCATGATTTCTAATTTTATGTAAGTGCTTCAAGTCTGTAATGCTCTACTGGCTTCCTGTCATGTCTCCTCTGGACACCAAACATTGTAAACAGAAAAGTTTTAACTCAATTGTTCAAACCAAAAACAATACTTAGCTTACTGACATGTCATTGATAGGCTGCATGAATCTACAGTCTGGGCTAGAAAGAAATCAGCCCCAGCAGTAAATGCTGTGCACAATTTTGTAGTCAGTGAATTTACTTCTTGCATCCATAGTATCTTGTTTAATGTTTCCCCATGGCTCCTATTTCAGTATACTTGTTTCAGTATCTCAGAATATTTGTTTTCCACAGCTCTAGAGAGCACTACAACAATGGTTTAAAAAAAAAAAAAAGCAAATCTTCTATCTGTCCCTCTGTCTTTCTGTCTCTTCTCTTTTTAGGGGAGATCTGGATCATTTGGAGGATGAGACGTGGACTCCATGTGTGAATAATGTTAATGGTTTTATCTCCGCTTTCCTTTTCTCCATCGAGACAGAGACCACCATCGGATATGGCCATCGTGTCATCACTGACCAGTGTCCTGTGGGCACCATGCTTCTGCTTTTGCAAGCCATACTGGGCTCGATGGTCAATGCTTTTATGGTAGGAACACACCCACACTCTTGGTCACATTTTGACCACACAAGCAGGCTATTCCTCTGACATATGTATATAAACAGAGAACATAACAATACATTTAACAATGCCTATCAGATGTGACAACCTATGTTTTGGGCCAAAAAAATCAACATGTATTACTTTTGACACTACTTATAAATCAACTAGGTATGCACTAAGGGCTGTATTCAGAGTCAGAGTTGAATTAAGTCCAAAGGTTATGCCAGTGTTTATGCTGACAAAGTAACTTGTATTCAGAGTCTGGTTACACACATGCTTAAGTCATTTTTCTGGCTTCCCCCTTCAGGTTATGCAAGTCAGCTGCTTCTGAGGTTGCAAATCAGTACTTATGAGGCTGCCAGATTTTTTAGTGTTTTTCAGTAGACCACCATCTTTAAACACAAGTACTTGCCTTTAAGCTTGAAAAAATATTAGGGGGTAGAAAATATGGACTAAAAAAGAATTTTTTCCTTTGCTATCAGATATAACGTAGCCTAAAAGCAATAGAAAATTAAACATGAAAAAAAGACTAACGTGATATATGAATAAGAAGGTGGCAAGCATTGAAATAAACATTTAATAGGAGTCTAATATATTGCCAGTATATTGCTGCATGTATAGTCCTAGCTGTTATTAATATAATAATCACTGCCAATTTGGTTTAATTTAACAATATGGATTCTACCCTCATTATTCAGCAGTTGATAAAATAGCACTTGATCCAGTACATCCTATTATTTTGCATTTTATTATTATTATTGTTTATATCAACAGTTAATTGTGTAGCCACATGATACTGTTGTTCTTCTTCTTCTTTCGGCTGCTTCCATTAGGGGTTGCCGAATCATTGGTCCGCATATTTGATTTGGCTCCGTTCTTTTTACGCCAGATGCACTTTCTGATGCAGCTCTCTCCAATTTTATCTGGGCTTGGGACTGGCACTGGGAGTGCACTGTCGTGTGTAACCCCAGTGGCTGGGGTTGGTTCCCTGGCTGGGAATTTGAACCCGGGCCGCAGCGGTGAGAGCGCTGTGGCCTAACCGCTAGTCCTCTAAGGACCTGTAGCCACAAGATACTAAGCTCATTAAATCATAATGTGTGCACAGGAGGTCTCTATTTGTATTGTATGAGGTATGTATTTTGTCAGATAAAAAAGATTCCGTCTGTTAAAAAAAGGTTTTGAAGGTTTGAGGTAATATAATTACATTTCTCACAGTTGAGATATCCTTTCAGGAATTTGGCACAGGGAGAATAAACATATACTACTTTTTTTTTTTTTTATTTAAATAAACCATGTTGCCATGTCTCTAATCAGACCAGAGAGGAGAAAACTGTATGTGTGAAAACATCCTTCCTGCCCTAAAGTCTCTAGCTCTGTAGCTAGCCTCTGGTCCAATGAGCTGCCTTTAGGTAAATAATTTACATAAATGTAAATGTGATTAGATAAGCCAAAACAGGATTTGATACAAAAGCCAAGATCACGTCACTGAACTTGAGAACCGCTGATATAGATATATATCCAATATGCAAATTATTATATAATTTTACCTGGAATAGAACTGTTGGTTAGTGATATTAATCGGTTACAGTATGACAGCGCAAATCCAGAGTCTGATGAAATGCTGCCTGAAAATAAATTACAAAGTACAGTACAGCTGTGTAACCCCAGCAAACATTAGCAAATGCACGTTAACAAATACAGTTACAGTCCGAACAGTTTCTTAGTCTTGAAACCTTTCAAACTCTGTTTCAGCGAGGTTCAGACATTTAGGATTGGCCATAGCTAATAGCATTGTTTGACCATTACACCATTTCTTACAAGCATATCACGCATGAGTGGTTTCTTGGGCATTAAAAACATTGAACACATTTTTAAAGTTTAAAATTAGTACTCAGGAGTACTATTAATTTTGACCTCATGGGTCCTGTACATCTCTCTTTTTTCTTTGCTCTACCTATCTTTCTCTCATGATTTTCTCCAAATTTGAGGCACTTTGCAGCTGCAGAATCTTTCACATGCAATTGGGTTTTGTGAAAATGGATTCTGGCTTTCATTGCACTCAGTACTTGTTCCTCTGCAGCTCCTCCAAAGTGTGTATGTGTGTGTGTGTGTGTGTGTGTAATTTCCGACAGAGCCAAATGAGTCATGCTTTTTAAAGAGTGGATGTTGCTCACTCTTCCTCTCTTCCTCTCTCTGTTTACATCTCACCTGATTTCACTATCCTTGCCTCGTTGTGTTTCATTCCCTGAGAAGTTAATTTACTTTTGTCCTCCATCACACTAATTACTTCTCTAAAACTGACTTTAAGTTAGTATTGTAACAAGATGGTGTTGGTAATGAGGACTCAAGAGTTTTGTGTGTGTCTGTGTGTGTGAGTTCATTTGTCTTTTTTCTGAGTGTCCTAATTTAATGTCTCATCCTCAGGCAGTGTTTCACCCATATATTTTGGGGACACACGTGTGTATATACACACACACACACACACACACACACACACACACACACACACACACACACACATTTGTCTTACTTTGCATATGAGGACCTTGCATTAAAATTACAGAATGATAATTTGTTTGTATTTATTTAAAACATTATTTTAACACACACACACACACACACACACATATATATATATATATGAAATACTGCTCTCATTTTTATGGAGGGTGCCAGTAATTCTGGAAAGCCCTGTACCTCTGTAATTTTCTGTATTAAAAAACAGGTTGATTGGCAAATGCACACTTATCTGAAATATGGTACAAAGATCTTCAATCCAGGACTTGTACTTCATACTCAATATGAAACTGTTTTTCAGCTTTTGCAGCGACATGTAAAACAATGTCACTTTTATAAGTGAATACACTGATATAACCAAAAAGTTGATATTTATGTCTCATTTTGGCAGCTTTTAATTTCCTGTTTTGGGAATGGATCTCACTGGGGAAATCTGCTTTTGACACAATTCCATTGTTGCATTGTTCAGTTGTTACCTGATAATCTTATTCTACTTCTACTTTCCATCTTTCTCAGGTTGGCTGTATGTTTGTGAAGATCTCTCAGCCAAACAAGCGGGCAGAGACACTGGTGTTCTCCCGGAACGCAGTCATCTCTCTGCGGGACGATAAGCTGTGTCTGATGTTCCGAGTCGGGGATCTGAGATCCTCACACATCGTGGGAGCCAACATGAGAGCAAAGCTCATCAAATCCAAACAGACCCAAGAGGGTGAGACTCCAGCTGGAGCTTCTCAAATCATCAAGACTACAAAATATGGAAATCAAAGTGCTCAACGTCAGCAAAATTAGGGATGAATACAGCGGTGCCATCTGGTGGTGGACAAGTGAAAAATCCTGCGTCAAGAGTAATCAAGAGCCGCAGTGGTTAAATTTGCATTTTGAAACAAGAGCACGACTGCTGTGTTGCACATTCAAAATCCTGCAAAAATGTTAGAGATATTTAATGTCAGAAAACCCAAATGGTCATGTTATTAATGGAATACTAATAAGTCTACTAATAAGTACTGTTGTGTTATTCTGTTATGAGTTAAATCAAAATTGAACTCAGTTCATCTTTCATATTCAGAAATACACTATTTAAAACTCCAGTATGTAAAACAAAAAAAGGTCTTTAAAAGTCAAATTTAAAAATTATTGTGATGCCATGCTTATTATAAATACTAATACTAATGCTCCTAAAAAATTATATATTTTTTTGATCAAATTTTTATTCAAGACTGCAGACAATGTTAAATTACACTCCCCCCTATAACACCTTAAGGTACAGTTACTGACAATACATACAGTAAGATAATATCACAACCATTCAATAATATGACAATTTAAGAAGAACAAAAAATAATCTAACAATCAATTACATGTACAACATGTAAAAACAATCAAATCAATCACAGCAGCTCCTTAATTTTACAGATTGCCCTTTACCATGCTGAGAAAGTTTTTTGAGTGGCTCCATGAATTCGTGCCCCCGGTAATTCCATGTTCACGATGTATAAGAAAGAGTACATCCATTGTTACCAGGCTAGAGAGTGTGGTGGTTGCCAGTTGTAAGGCAAGCATTTTCTTAGCTGCAGTCAATCCAGAGAATTGCAGTTTTTTTCTGAGCCAGTGAAAAACTGAAAGATGAGTTGTCGATTAGAAGCAAAGGTTTAGGACAGCATGGTATATCAATCTCAAGAATGTCCTTTAAAGTCATAGATACCTGTACCCAAAACTTATTTACATCAGGGCAATCCCAGAACGTGTGTCTATAACTACCTATGGAGCCTCCAGAACATAGATTACAATTAGGAGACAGGGAAAGTTTCATTTAAAAAAAACGTTTCCTGGGTGTGAGATACATCCTGTGAACCATTTTGTAATTAATTAGTTGGTGGTTAGGGTTCGAGATTAGACCATATTGCATCCCAAAAATGCCATTATTGGGTTCTGTACATGCCCCATATACATCTCTATATCAATGTCCAATATTGGTAGTTGTTTATAGGAAGCTTCCAAAAACAACAAGTGTAAAGATGATACCATACCCCTTGTACATCCTTTTGCTGTTAGCATTTTTTGCAAAGTGAGACAAGGGATGGTAGTACCCAACTGAACTCCATACACTCACATGGCGGATCACAGGCGCAAGTAAAGAAAAAGGAGGTCCGTGGCAAATTTCTAAAACATAATGTTAAAGTTAGTGTTTGCACTTTATGAGTTATCACTTTCTGACCTGGGGCCTGATTGTCACAGATAACAATCATACATTGTAAAAGAATTCTTCAGTCGTGAGTTGAGATTGGCAATCGTAGAGCGGATAATGTGAGGTGCTCAACGTCAGGTGGAAGATTTTGTACCATTGTGACCAAAGACAGTCAACGACGAAGCTCAATGCCTGACCGCTGTTATGACACGTCTATCAATGCCACCAATAGGAGGACGGCATAGAATTATAAAATTCTCTCACAGGACACCTACAAAGCTAGTGGCAATGCTGAGACATAAATGAAACACGCTAATAGACAAAAAAAATCTTATTACCTCAAGCTAAACTTGAAGAATGTTTCTTTTCATTTTGTTTAATCACATATCTATCGTTAGAGAATCTTTGTTGCACAATTTGATATGGACAACATACAGTATGTTATTGCACAGTCTGTTATAATCTAGTAATAATCTGATTTTTAACCAAACTGAACCAAATTTCCTAAGTAAAACTTATATTTTTGTATCTTATCCTTTTTTTCCCTTTCTAGGTGAATTTATTCCTCTGGATCAGACAGATATCAGTGTGGGCTTTGAGACAGGGGATGACCGCTTGTTCCTGGTGTCTCCGTTGGTCATTTCTCATGAGATCGACTCACGCTCGCCGTTCTGGGACATGTCCCAGGCACAGCTGGAGAAGGAAGACTTTGAGATTGTTGTTATTCTGGAGGGCATGGTGGAAGCTACAGGTGAGACAGACACAAGCACATCAAAACCCTTTGATTGTAACAGTCAAGCAGTACATATGGACTTCCTTCTTCATTTCAGAACACAGGTTTTCAGTAGAGTTTGAATACGGAAACTGATTTTTGGTCATTGCAAAACACTGATTTTGTGTTTCTGTAACAATTGGGAAGTATATTTGACTTATTATCTTGTTCTAAGCTCTATCTATGGCCAAGTATGGACCTCCTGGCAGAGGCAAACAGGTTTGGGGCTGATATCAGCCTTCCCAAGATCCCTTGTTCCACCAGCCACAAAACAGTATCAGTGATCCATCACAACATTTTACAGTGGGTATCAGGTCCTTTTCCTTGTATGCATTTCCTTTGTCACCAAACATGCTGAGGATGCATGACCAAAAATTTTAATTTTGGTCTCATCTGATCACAGCACACAACGCCAGTTGCAGAATTAATGATGCTTGGTGAAGTGAATTTTGTGAGATGCTCTCAGTAGGAGCTTCTTTCTTGTACTTTGAACTGCAAAGAGAACTGTTTCAGATATGTAGAACTTTTTGTTATGGCCCTAATTGTACTTATACATTTTTTTTTATATTCATTACCTGATTTATGCAAGTCACCAACCATCTCTCTCTTGTGTGTTGAAAGTTATTTTTTTCCCATGGTGATGGAAGACAAAGGGATTTTACCTGTGTGCAATCTCATATGTATACCCCAGGAAATCAGAGCATGATTAAAAGCAGCAAGAGAGCTCTAAATATGTGTCAAACTGCTTGACTTAAGCTGAGTGTTTAAAAAAAAAAAAAAAAAAAGAATAGTATACTTATCTGTCTATCATCTCTCTCTATGTGTGATTGACAGGTATGACATGTCAAGCACGGAGCTCCTATTTAGCCGAGGAGGTGCTGTGGGGTCACAGGTTCAGCCCGATGATGTCCTTGGCTGAAGGATTCTTTGATGTGGACTACGGAGCATTTCATCATACCTTTGAGGTGCAAAAAGAATACATCAGAAGACCTACTGTACACCTACTTCCAACAGAGGGCATATTTTGGCCGTGCATAAATGGCTTTTAGACCCTATGTGGTACACAGTATTTGCTGTAGTTAGACATTCAGCAAAGGTTAAATAGCTGGTTTCTTTTTAAGGTGCACAGCAGGGATGGAATTTTGAAGTGCATAGGTACATCATGCTGAAAAAGCACATAACCAAAAACAGCCAAAAAAAAAAAACAGAAGATAACAAGTAATAAAACATTAATAAGTAGAAATAACATCACACAATTAGCCAATTACATTTTAGCTGCTGTTTTGGTGAGTAATGTGACAATGTTGCAGCCATAATGGCAAAAATAAAAATGAGGAAAAGAATTTACTCATGTGGAAGGTCTGTGTTCGAGAAGCCTCATCCCACCTTTCACCCATAGGTGGACACTCCTTCCTGTTCAGCTCGAGAGCTTGCGTTAGCTGCTGCTCGTCTGGAAGCTCACCTCTATTGGTCGATCTCCAGCCGGCTGGATGAAGAGAAATGGGAGGGGCCTAACCTGACCGAGCAGTCAAAAAACCCTGTTGATTCTGAATCTGTCAGTGGAAAAGATGGAGGTGGACCAACATTCATTGTGGGTGGAGTTACAGATACCCAGGAACAGCCAGTTGTAGGGGAACAGAATGGCAGTGTCACTACAGACCAATCAGAAACTGAAGCCTAAGAGAAAGAACGTAAGAATGCAAGTATTTTTAGGGTTTGAAAGTTAATATTATATCAGATTTGATTGTGAAACAATCCATGCCTTCTTCTTCAAATACTAACCATTTAGCCGCTAATGTATAGCATAGAATACCTTTCCCCAACGGGGAAATCTTAGTCACTTGGTTTGTTGGTTTTAAAAGCAGACATCTGAAACTGTCCTGCTTTAAATTCTGGCAGGGTGTTTTTACGGCTGACATTAGGTTTCCTGAGGCCATTCATTACCCAGAATTCACAAATATGACACAGGGTATGTTTGCTTTCACTATACATAATGTATCCATTTTAAGGCATGGCTGGCTGGACAGATTGTTTGTATATTGAAGACACGCTAGCTATATTACAGTTGATGGAAGTGCCATGTAACTACTTGCTTCGTTATAATCCCTGGGGTTCTCTTCATCAGCATTTAACAGGATTATTTTGTGTCAGGAATTTATTGGTATTTCTATCTGTTTTTCAGAACAATCTCTCAAATGCAGGAAATGAATCTAATGGGCATGTGAAATGCCCCCCTTTTTTTAAAACCATAAATCGTACAGTAATTGTGTCTGTTGTTTTAAAGTCACAGTCGGCCTTACAAACATATCTTGCACAGAGTTGACGTTTTTTCAATGTAACAGGGGTTTGTTACTTACCTATTCTTTAAAAAACACTTCTTAAATACTGTACATATGTTCTGGGGATGATACATCTTAAACATTTCAGAGGAAGTGCCAAAATAGGGTCAAAGATTCATGACTTAAAAGAATCGTCTAATCAAAAAATGGTAGCAGAGCTCTATGGAAAGCTAGTAGCCATCAATTGGCACTATGCCACACACATCATGTTAATTAATGGCTACTGGATTTCATTTATACTAAGCCATGTCAGCATTTTTGCTCCTACTATTCATTTCATGGCTGCGCTCTTGTCTTCAGAGCTGCCAATAAATTTATGATGAATTACGTTGGTGAGTGCAGGCTACTCTGATGGAACATATTCCACTAATATTCTAGTCCATTCTATTCTTGGAAGCTGCCCAGAAACAAAGCATGTCTAATGCACAGTTTAATTATTCCTGTAATGTCCTACGGGAGGGAAACCTGCTGGTGCCTTTTCTGATGTTTCTGGACCTTAGAAGGAATTAGATCTCTGTGCAATACTATTATATAGCCATAAAATATACCAATCATGATATATCAGCATCAACTCAGTTATAGTACACAGGGTTGGGAATGTATAGGTGGATTTATGGAGAAAAAAAAATAATGACAATGCGGTCATTCAGATAAATGAATTCTATTACTCAGTAACAGTAATACTCGGTAATATAGACTGCATCACTTACATTCTAATAAACTGGTATATAACTAGATTGCGATAAGACCTTTTATTCTGAGATGAATGTCATATTCAGGCTGGCCTTTTTATTTATTTCATGTCATATTCTGGGTTAAGAACATGTAGTAATACCGAAATTGTGTCATCGTTATTCAGACCTCGGAATTATTTACATGCTTAAATAGTGCTCAGACAGCACTGATTGCAGTTGACAGGTGGGGCGGAGTTTGCCAAAGACCAGCAGCATGAAGGTGATATCATCTAAATTGGGGGGGAAACTTCTCTTGAGGATAGTAAGTTGATTATTTTGATGAAAATGTGAACTGCTACTTAAAGTGAAATAGGAAATTGAGAGCCCAAAAAGTAGAAATATTCATGACAATCAGCCTCAATATATTCACTATATGTTAGGCTATTGTTAGAGGTTTATTTGAAATTTTGTCTTCTTGTATATCATCGTATTTGTCTAATCTGTATTTTTATTTGTCTGTTGCTATTATGCTACATCGTACTGTATTTACTATCTATCCCCTGACTTTTTCCTGCTTAAAGGCAAGTGATTCTTTCAAAGGAGGTGGTCTTGACCTGTCAGAAAATTTGGCAACCTCAGAGATGCATAGGTAATTTCAGTAATCTGAATTCACTACCCAGAACCTGAACCTAAACACTTGTTATGCAAATCCCCCCCCCCCATAAATATCAAAATATCTTTTAAATATCAACATATCTTTTCAACTCTAATATGAGCACATCACATTCCAGTTACACAACATGACATCCTAATGTACAATTTATTGATTTCTAAATTGATATCCTTTTGTCAGGAAATATCATACTGCCAGACTATCAGAATAACAAGCACCAGGAAAAACCTTTCTCTGAGAATGAAATTGTGCCAGATTAAAACATGCTATAATATTCCTTAAATACTTAGCAAAGATTTAGAGCTCTGTTATTAAAATCCAGTCTTAGAGGACCACAGCTTGGCACTGGGTCTGTTCCAAGTTCTAGTGTTTGAGAAAAGAATGTCTAATAGAATTATGCCTGACAAAGTAGCAGTTGTCAAGAAAAATGGGAAGAACATCATGGAAGTTGGTAGAAAAGAGACAGACAATAGTCAAACACAAATGGCACCTAGCCATATGTTACACATATCATAGCGAACCTTATAATTATGTAATTACACAATCATTTTTACAGTCGTAAACCAGTTTGCTGCTTGTAGCCATTTCACAGTGCATTATGGGAATATGCACGGTCTCTGAGGTACTGTGACCATATAATATAGACAATAGACTGTCTCTGTGTATATACGTATTATATTTATCTCTATATACATTAAATCTTATGAACACTCAAAAATAATATCAATTAAGAAGTCTTGTTATTGTATGTGTTCTAGCAATTGGGACGTTTGGTAATGTAGTAAGAACACTAACTAGACAGGGCCACTGTTTAGTGGTTTCCCTGCTCCAATGCACCGGATTTCAGTTAATTAAAAACTGAAAAGCCGAGCGTTTAAGAGCCCTGAAATAGAGAGATTTAGAGTAAGTAGAATAAGTAGAGTAGGAGCATTTAATATTTAGTACATTCATCCTTCTAGGACAAGGTTAATTAGCTGATTTCTACATTTACTTTGGTTAGAGCTGTTCTTGACACTACTAATTCTTGAATATGCATTTAAAGAAGCATTGTTTATTTATTTATTTATTTATTTATTTAAAGACTCCTCTCTTGCCTAGGAGGCAAATTCCAGTGAAAATTTTTCCCTTCTCCTATGTATGCCTCATGAGTTGTCTTTTAAGGAAAAGGACCAGAGATGAGCACTGTGTTATGGCTGGGGGTGGGCTAATTTCTGGGCAATAAAAAATGTGAACAACAGCCTGAAATGAAGAAACTTTATATTATGAATCATTGTTTTTCCAGACTATCTTCAGAATTATTGTACAGTACCATGCAGTGCGAGGCAGGATGCAAGTGCATAATCTCTGTACATGCTTTATTATGGCAAATCCAACAGTAGTATTTAGTGTCCATAGTGGGGGTCAAAATACATGCAGACAAAGTCTTATGAGGATAATCCATATTCAAAACTGAAGAAAATAGGTGAGGGTCAAAACCAGAAAGTCTAACATAAAAGAACTCAGAAGAAAAGGCTTGGACTTAATGACAATATTGCATGATAAGATTTGATGCAATGATACAAAGAAACAGCAGGATATACGGTACATAGACAAACTAATCAAAGAGTAACACAGAACAGGTGAACACAATCAGGTAACAGACCATTGATAGGGTGGGGGTTGGAACAGGAACGAAACAGAAACTAAAACCTAATCGCGATAGGAACTGCAACATGAATGGGGTATTTGTAACAAATATATGGTCATAAAAATTTTAGACACACTTCAAACAGACAAACATCAAAGACTGCACCTTTAAATGCATACTTCAGAACAATACCTTAAATACTAGCACAAAAGTATACCTAGAACATAAATCTGAGGCAGTGCAGTGCTGTTTTGGAAATTCTTGATAAGATTAGAGTCTAGATTTGCAACTTAATTTAGGTGATGATTTGCCTTAAATGTTACATCGATTAGGACGTAGACTAAGTAAATGGAAAGTGAATGTGTAATTACGAAGATGTTTTAGGAGATGTGGAATAATAGAAATAGTAACTGACTGAAGGTTTAAGTGTCTTGCTACATAACCAGTGTTTTCAGAGTTATCCTGATCTCCCTTCAGGTAATGAAGAGCTTCATGGATATGATCTTGTGAGTCTATGTACAATCTGTGTTAAATTCCGTGGCAGTGTTTTATTTAAGCCATATCGCACAAGCAAGAGTGAGACATTGCTTTTAAACAACGATTCAGTAAACAAGAAATTAATGTCAAGTAACTGACATTTCAGACACAACATGGTTAAATGTTCTGTTTGTTTTTGCTCTGCTAGTGAATATAGATCTCGAAGAAGCAACACTCACTTTATAGCACATTGGCTAGCTCACTAGCTAGCTCACAGTGATTTGTACATTCCCATGTTTAAATTAAAGGTGCTTCCAGTGAAATTGGCGTCCCTTCTACCTTTTCATCTTCATCTGGCAAGCGTTCAAGTTTTAAGTCAAAGGTTATATTCCTGAAAAGTATCATTTGCCATGTCTGCTGATAATGTTGCTAAAACTATTATAGTAACCGTTTCAAACTAGGAAGTGGAATTTTATGTGGCGAACACAGAAGAGGAATGATACTAACAGTGAAATGTCCCAGTGTGGTTATGCTAAATATAGGTGCTCATGGAACGCCACTCGACCAATCAAATGAGTGGACAGCAACTAACGGTTGTATAATTAAAAATGACTTCAAAGTATGAAAGGTAGGCTTAAGATTGGTAGTTTACGCTGAATAATCAGCACTGATAATACAGTGCTCAATTAATTAGAATAGCACCAATTAAAAAGTTACGTTCAGTCCCCTAGATAATATTGTAATCTTTGATCCCTTTCAGGTACATATTAAGTCTGAGTACCTAAAGTTCACTTTGTAACTACATAATAACTGAACATTATATCAGAAAGCCAGGAGCAAAGTTCAGTGTTATTCTTACATTTTAGGAAATTCTCTACAGTCTGCAGCAGCACTGAGTAATCTTCCTTTGTGTTACTTTTGTTGTCCATAGGCAGCATTTTGGTTGACATGTTTGAAATCTCTGAGCTTTTGTGTTCAACTGTAGACGTCTCAATACATGCCTTCTTAATACAGTCTTTCTGTACAGCTTTTTATGTCATGTGCCAACTGGAATTAGGAGATTTTGCCAACTTCTTTGAGTCGCATCCTGTAGAGAGACACAGTGTATTGATAAGAAAAGCCCATCATTTTCTCTTTTTCTCTCTCTGAAATGTTGCTGTATAATGTCTTGTAAGCAGTCAGTAGCACACGCAAATATTCCTTGCACATAAAGTATGAAAAGCACAAACCATGTGTTCCTGAAACTTTTTCTCCTTCTTGCTTTTGCTGCTCTAGACATTTTTTAAATCTATGTTTTTAATCTGTATAATTACCTGCATTAGAAAATGACAAAAATAATAAAAACTATATTCAACGTTATCATGTGAAATGCTTTATATGTACAAACAAATGCATACATATTGTGGCCTTGATGTTTGGTGTTTTAGTATATGCAGCATTCTTTTCCATCTTATTCAATATAAAGAAATGTGACAATTCCCCCCCATTCTGCTTATAATAGGTCATTGTTAATGTATGGGATCTGAGCGCTCACATGATCGAAATCAGAATCTGTGTGTGTGTGTGTGTGTGTGTGTGTGTGAATTCATATTCAACATTGCATCCTGTGTCAAAGCCAAGGGAGTCCTGGATACTTCATATGCACCAGTGTGTCCTGCTCTGATCCTGTAGGGGGATTATGGGTAAATGTTAAAGTATTGACTGCTCAGTGACCTTCTGACTAGACTGCATTCCCCCCCATGACTATCTTCTTCTTCCTTCTCCATACAGGCTTCTCTCATTTCATACTATTCCAGCATACTTCTAACTTCCATTACATCATCCCTCTTTTGTTGAAAACCACTTATTTATTTATTTATGTATTTAATAGACTTTGAGGCAGTGCACTTAGTTAGCAGATTGTTGATGCAAAGTCATGACAATGTCCTATTTCACATCCTGATAGCTCACCCCACCAGACAGTAATAAGCAGCACACATAAATCGTGCTGATACCATTCGTTACTGAGGATGGCAATCGCTCAAAGTGCTGATTCTGCTCTCTACTAAGGATGACAAACATTCGGTTTTGTGATATTGTTCTCTATTGAGGATAAGAATCGCTCAAGGCTCTGATACTTTATTCCACTGAGGATAAAAACCAAATCGTTGCATTGTTCTCCATTGAGGACAGGAATAGCTAAAGATGATACTATACTCTACTGTGGATGAGAATCTCACAAATTCAACACAGACCACATAAGCTGCAATGATGTAACACTGAATCTGTTACATCTAGTGATGCTAGCTAGTGAGTGTATTGTTGCTGCTTTGAAAATATCTGAAAGTGACACCCCTCTTAGGGTGTTTTCACACCTATTTGAATCGAATTGATCCTTTTGGTTCATTTGACATTTCATTTGGTTTAGTTTCACTACAATAAGGTTAAACAATAATCATATAATATATGATTATTATATAATTAAACAAATCAAAAGAAAAAAATGTGTGTACATATGGCTGAAAACATACTAGTCTTTCATTCATTGATCAGAAATATGGTGATGGAAAAAAGTAAACAAACCATTGCCAAGTCCAAATCACAGAAATCACCAAGAACAAGGTGTTTGTTTTCTTTTTATATTAGTTGGTCCAAAGATACAAGTAAGACCTCATGACTCAGTTCAGCATGCACTAAAAATGCTTCCTGCAGCATTTTAGGTTCACTTCCTGCAGTTGGGTCAATTCAAATCACTTTCTCACTGCAATCAAACAATGCTAGAGTTCACTTGGACCCGGACTGAGACCACCTCACTCAGATGGTCTTGGACTGGTTGTTTAGTGTCTGCAACCCAGTGTGATTGTTACATTTGCACCAAAAGGTTTAATTTAATGGATAAAGATGCCTTTTGACCTGTGTTCTATACATGTGCAATCACTTCCTTTACCCAATGGGCTAAACTGCCTTAGATAGCAGATCTCCTTCATGGTCCTCCCCAAAGCACACAAGCAGCTGGTCATTTCCCTGCCGTGTAATATTTGAGAGCCCTCATTAGACAGGGCACAGGGCTGGCCTGGGCACACTCTCATCTGCAAGAGCAAGTAGCTTTTATTAATATGCTGAAGGGCCAATATTTTTGGCTGTATTGCTACAGTGTGACATGTTTGAACTCCATTCGTCATCGCAGACACTGCGTGCTGACTAATAATGCAGGCATTTCACTGACTCATCTGGCCTTAGTGATCAGTAGTCAGCAAGAAAGCATTCCTATGTGAGAACTTTTAGCTCAGCATCTTCCGTTGCTTCACCAGGTCCAGATCCCACAGCAGGACCATCATGCTGTGTGGAGATTGCAGATGTTCCATGCTCTTAAGAAAAGTTTTGACTAGTTCTTTGCACTTTCAGTGGCAAGCCATTCACCTGGCCACAACCATCATCCAACACATTGTACAGTCACATTAGAATTATGTAGGATCTGTAAAGAGTAAAGTAGTGAACACTTTACTACTATAAAGTGATGTACTGTATATAGCACTCTTAATAAAGCACTTTAGGCTTGTGTAGGTGACAACATTCACATGTGAACAGCCAAAACACTGCTATTGTTAGTTATTAAGCAGCCAACAGACTGGATATGAATAAAATACCTGTTCACTTGAATTGAAGAGAATGCAGTATGTGTAAAAGGGATTTCATCTGGTAGCAGCTCAGTTCACAGCCTCCAATAATCCGTGGCAAGTTCATGTAGATGGAATGACCAAAACCTATTTTTGCCTTGCAAATTCCTTCACCACTGAGATTACCAGATGATTATCAGTGGCCCCTGGTGTGACGTTTTACTGGAAAGAAAGTAGTGGTTCAGTGAACAGCTAACCATAGCCATCTAGCTAGTTTGTAGTATGCGAGTAATGAGATATTCTTTTGACCATGAAGCTTCTTTCCATGTCAAAATAGTAATAATAAACATTATTCTCCATGTGGAGACTTTCAGAATGATGTGACCCCAGCTCCTTGCTGGTTTTTGTTTGGCTCACACTTCAAAGGTTGGTGGATTCATGGGATTAAAATGAATCTGAAAGCTAAACTGGAGGTGGATTCAAAATTAACTGCTACCATAAGCAAATCCATTTTATTGCATACTGTTACATTCAAGTGAACTGGCTTTTTTGCCAGGTGGATTTTTTCATTTCCAGTGTGGCCACTGCTCTAGATTAAAAAAGATGAGAGCTGTTAAACCCATTTTCTATCAGAAGTGACAGTTAAGAAGTGATTTTCATTTTGGATGGTTTTTATTCACTCCTGCCCTCACAGTTAGAACTGTTACTACATTTTCATTTTTAACTGACACCAGAGTGCACAATGCTACTGTAGGGCTATAGGCTGAAATATAGCATATGTGCTGTTTGTGTACATTATGGGAATACGTTGCTTGATATAGCCGTAATATACACCGATCAGCCATAACATTAAACTGACAGGTGCACATTAAACTGACAGGTGATGTGAATAGCATTGACTTTCTCTTTACATTGGCACCTCTCAAGGTTTGGGATATATTAGGCAGCAAGTGAACAGTCAGTTCTCGAAGTTAATTTGTTAGAAGCAGGAAAAACAGGCAAGCATTTAACAAGGGCCAAATTGTGATGGCTAGACGACTGGATCAGAGCATCTTCAAAACAACAGGTCTTGTGGGGTGGTCCTGGTATGCAGTGATTAGTACCTACCAAAAGTGGTCCAAGGAAGGACAACCGATGAACCGATGACAGGGTCATGGGTGCCCAGGGCCCATTGATGCGTGTAGGGAAGCGAAGGCTAGCCCGTCTGGTCTGATCTCACAGAAGAGCTACTGTAGCACAAATTGCTGAAAAGAGCTAATGCTGGCTATGTTAGAAAGGTGGCAGAACAGTGCTCTGGTCTGATGAATCACATTTTCTTTTACATCATCATGTGGGTGCTTGTATGTTGCTTACCTGGCGAAGAGGTGCCACCAGGATGCACTATGGGAAAAAAGCAAACCGGTGGAGGCAGTGTGGTGCTCTGGGCAATGTTCTGCTGGGAAACCTTGGGTCCTGGCATTCATGTGGATGTTACTTTGACATATAACACCTACCTAAACATTGTTGCAGAACAAGTACACCCCTTCATGGCAACGGTATTCCCTAATGCGCCCTGCCACATTGCAAAAATTGTTCAGGAACGGTTTGAGGAACATGACAAATTAGTATTCCCCAGATCTCAATCCTATCAGGCATCTGTGGGATGTGCTGGACAAACAAGTCCCATCCACAGAGGCCCCACCTCGTAACTTACAGGACTTAAAGGATCTGCTGTAAAATATCTTGGTGCCAGATACCACAGAACACCTTCAGAGGTCTTGTGGAGTCCATGCTTTGACAGGGTAGAGCTGTTTTGGTGGCACAAGGGAGACCTACACAATATTAGGCACATGGTTTTAATGTTATGGCTGATCGGTGTATTCTTTAATGTTTCATTTTACTGCATGACATCTGGCCCATACAATAATTTCTCTGAGAAAATTTGGCCTCATGCCAAATCTAATTGATAACCCATGAAATACATCTTTAGGTTAGACCCAAAAAGAGATGCTACTCACTGAAAATATTGCTTATGTTGCCCATTATTTTAGCATAGTGAACAGATTTTTCACATGCTTGCAGAAAATCTGCATAGATGGAGCACTCATAAGTGCTCATGTAAACATATCATAATTTCAGGGTGCATGCTCTGCTGTGCTACAGGGACCTGTCCATATGAGTTAGGTTTAGCAGGTCTGGTCTGATGGGTAGTGAGTATGGAGGCCATAAGTTCAGGCTTATTCAGTTTGAGCTGCCCAAATACACCACATACTAGTGGCAGTTGGCAAAAAGTGTCTCTACCAAGCTCCAGCAATGGTGTTTAAGCCAGAAAACTTGCCTTCTCATACAAGTTAACAAACCCAGTATCCAGTGATCTACCTCACTCCATTGCTGTGTCTCCCATTGCTTGGAGTGCTGCTTTTAGGTTTTCTCTACCCATTGCGCCTGCACTTATGGGCATCTCATTAATGGCCAGGAACAACTATGTCTCTGTGTTCGAAATACAACCCACATTTGCCATAGCGTCATGCACTTTGTGACTTTAATACTAAAGGTCACGATTTGACTCAAACATAGTAAAGGCACTCACTTGTCCCCTTCTAGGAGCTGAGCAGCTGAGGCTTCTACCCTATTTCTTTTCCTGCTGCAGCAATGCAGAAAAGGAGCTTACTTTTTCTTCCTAGAGGGCTCAGCAGCTGTGTCTGCCATTTGCGTCACAAATATGTCAGAGGAAGGTAATAAATAGTCAGTAGTCTTCGCTTTGATACTTGTCACTTGATTGCCTGCAAGATTCACACATCACTATCAGCACTATACTGCAGTTAGAGCAAAGTTCTCTGAATGTTTATCCACGATATGTTGGTTCCAAACAATTTAGGCATTGCTCGTTGCCCATCATACAACTCCCCTGGGGTATAGCAGAACAAGCAGCTCGCTACCCTGTCCTGGAATGCAAGAGGATGCAAAAGTTTAACAACAAATGAATGGCAAATTATAAGTATCTGTGTGTGCGCACTGACACAAACAATAACCCATCTGTTTGTTCTAAGGACACCTTATCGTCAACCATGTCAACAATAGTAATAAGCAAAATTCTAGAATTTGCATCGCCCAATGATGGTGCAGATTTAATGAATATAAAATTAGCGACAACAACAACAACAATAAAATGGTCCCTGGTTCAATCCATTGCATGGGTGAATGTCTGTGAGGAGTTTTGCATGTTAAAAGGAACATGCTACATCATCCCTTGTCCAGTTTCCCATTGCCATCTTTCCATGGAATAAGTGAATTAAAAGTGGCTAAGTATAGGGCTCTAATCCTTTTTAAATAATCCATTCATATTCAATAACTGCTTTATCCTGATCAGTTGTAGTGTATCTGGAGCCTGTCACAGGAACAGTATTCACGAGCCACCCCCCATAAAAATGGTGCTTGGTGGATTGCCTAATCTAAATTGCCCCTAGGTGTGAATGAGTGTGCGAATAAGTGTTGCCCTGCAATGGTTTCTCTGTAACATGACACACTGTTTTTTTGGTTTTATTAACTTCAAGAAAAATAAAAAAGAGGCTGATGAGGGAATAACTGTTTTAGCTGCTATATAGGGTAATGGCTGCTCAACAGTTAAGGTTCTCATTTACTGATCAGAAGGTCAAGCTGCCACTGTTGGGCCCTTGAGCAAGGCCCTTAACCCTCTGTGCTCCAAGGAGTTCCATATCATATCCGACCCTGCGCCCTGATCCCAACTTTCTAACAAGCTGGGATATGTGAAGAAAAGAATTCCACTGTGCTATAATGTATATGTGACCAATAAAGGCTTCTTCTATATTTGTCCTGTAGATGTTCCAGATTAATTTTAAAGAATATAGTAATGTAAACATTTAAAAGCATGACATAACATTTATTATCAAATTGAAAATTGTAATCATTGGCAAATTACTTTGGTATAAGAGGAATAAAACACTTTGGGCAAGCTGTTATGGGAAAATCATCATCCAGGTGGTAACAGTAACTCCCCTTTTTGTTGAGCTACATCGCATCACTCCATTGTTGATTATTTTGCTCTAACAGCACACCCTGTGGTGTTTTATTTCTTAAACAAGGGTAAGCTTAAAGGTAAGTCAGCAAAGTGTTCAGCTTATTGTCAGTGGTACAGGTTTACGGGTAGTGTGAGTAGTTATGGACAATGTGCTATATGTGATAATTATGTATAATACAACAACTGATTTATGTTAGGATCGATTTCTGTTTTTTTTTCTGCTCCATTTACCAACATTCTCCATTTTCCTTTTACCCCTTTCTGGTTCATACAAGCCATTTATCTATCTCATTATCATATCTATCTCTTCTCTCCTCTGAATATTTTTATTATTCTTCAAACTTTCATTATTTTTTTCCTTCTGTAAATGTTACATCCTGAAGGACATAGCATCAAGTTCAGTGTAAGGCAAGGTATGCCAGAAAACACTTATCTGTAACAGAAAATGTGCTGTATACATTGTAGGATATAAACGAATACACTATACTGTAGATTTATAGTTTACTATTTCACATTTAAATTGTGATGTTGCTTTTTCCATGAAAGCCAGATGAACATGTTTTTTTTTTAAGTGCCTAGATAGATGACCTCTTTTGTTATTGTGTGTGCAAGATGGATAAACTGTATGACTCCTGGATGCTATACTTTCACTGATACAGCACTAATATAGTAATACTGTAGCAAGCCACTAGAGGACAGTGTTTTCTGGCTTAGTCACCGCTTGCCTGTTTTACCTAGTAACAGATACAGGTCATAGGGCTCTGCAGGTCCACTCATCAGCAGAGTATCTCTCAACTTAAAGGAACAAGATCTCATGCATTTCACAAAATCCTGGTGAAATGTACAGAAAGATGGCACTACGGTGAAGGAAGGATGTATGGCGTGTTAGATGGTGAAGACAAATGAAGCGGAATGGTGGTCTGTGAGCTCAGGAAAAAAGCTTGTCTTTTCCAAGCCTTGTCATTCTCTGCGTTTGCTCAATAAGAGTGATCAAGTCAGTTGCACTCAGTGGACACAAATACTACATTGATGCATGCATCCATGCATTGCACCACTGAACAGATTAGTATTTCTGAATTAAATTTTTTAGGTAACACATGTAGTACTAGGTGTAAAAGAAGAGCTCTTATTATTATTAATTGCTGCTCTCTCTCTCTCTCTCTCTCTCTCTCTCTCTCTGGTGTATCTCTAAAGAATGCCACAGCAGATAAGACTCCTGCTATTGTGATCCAACTGGGAGTACCATGAATTCTGGGTCACTGTGGTGAGGTGTGTGTTTGTGTGCACATGTTTTGCATGTACCCTTTATGTGTGCAGATGTATGGGATGTTTTTTTTAATGGTAGAATTGTGTTTTTGAGAACTAATCACAATCTTTCTTCAAATAAGGCTTGCACACTCAAAACACTAAATTGAGGGGCGTGGCCATCCTTGAAATAATCCTCGCCACCCCAGTTCTGACGGTGTATGACTTCATCATATCTTGCTCATTTTATTGTAAATCATTATTGTAGCATTGTGGTTCTTTTGACAAATCCCATTGGTTATTAGAAACTATATATAGGCAATACAATGTCTCATGGCCTTTCATTTCCCACCAAGGAACAGATGTGACATTAATTCTGCTCCATTCTGCAGATGCAACTTTGTCCTCTACAGAATGAAGTAGCTGTCACTGTCTGAAGTTTCTAATTGTGGAATCAGTCTTATACCTGTATGGCTGGAAAAGAATCTCAGCACTGTGATATAGTTTTTGAGAGATACCGTTTTCTACACATGCAGCATTGTTTAGTCTAATCAAAAACACTCTATACAGTCCTCTAATGTAAGCCTACATTGTGCACATATTGCCCTATGAATTATGTGGAAATATGCATGTGCATTTAGATGCATCAGTGTGCAGTGATTTTAGCTGCGGAGGCAACACCTACAGTATATAGTATAAATTATGTAACATAGTGCTCTGACTTTCCTCACTGTTTTTTTTTTTCAGTTACACCCTAGCAGGAATCATTAGCAGAGAATCACCCACAGTAGATTCAGTGGTGTCAGCGATTCTGATTAGCCCAGTCCCATGCTAGCCATGCTTACTTCAACTGCACTAATTATCACTAAAGGACAAACTTTTGTCTTGGCAGAACGTGCATGAGAGGAATGTGAGAGCCTGAGTGATAGCCCATGCCAAAGTGAGTATATCAACTTTTTTTTTTTTTCATGCAAGAAACCATTTTGTAATTTCCTCGTTTCTCTCTCCATCTATCTCTCTCTTTCTCCCTGGGTGTGTGTGTATGTGTGTGTGTGTGTGTGTTTTCTGCTGTGAGGAGCGCAGTAAGGAGAGCCCCGCTCGTCGGGCGCGCCGCTCCCCGGCCGGTTTGGAAGAAATGCGGACTCAAATCCGCCCTGGAAGATGGGCGACGGAACAACCGCACCAGGTAGGCGTTTTCAAAATGAGTAAATAAATAAAGAAATGATAACACCATGCTACCAGGCCGCTGTTGCAGAAAGCTCAAACGAACTACACCGATTCCGCACCCGGCCTGCTGCTGTGCGTGCCTTTTCCTTTTTTTTTTTTAAATTATTTTTTTATTTATTTATTTTTTTTGCCTAGGGAGCGGTAGTGCATTTTCAGCTCTTTTCGATAAACACGCACGCACACGCACAGGCACGCACGCCGCGCTCACGTACCTCCGGCAGCAGCAAGAGGCGCATCTGCAAAAAAAAAAAAAAAAAAAAAAAAAAAAAAAAAAAAAAAAAAAAAAAAAAAAAAAAAAAAAAAAAAAAAAAAATGTCAGAACGGCGCCTTTAACTCGCGGCCACCGGTGAGGAAAAGAGGGAGGAAAGATTGGGTTCGGTGCTGCTGTGCTTGTGCGGCGTGCGTTCGAGTCGCGCGCTTAGGCCGAGCGCGTGTTTATGTTCGCCTGGAACAGGGGCAATATGCGCGAATGCAGCGGGAAATCGGGACTGGCCGGCGGAGAGATCGAGCGACCGTTTGCCGGATTTTGCGCGAGCATGCGGATTTGCTTGCACCTGCAGCGTGGCGTATAGCGCTATTTGGTACGTGCGACTTTTTCCCCCCCTTTATAGCTCGTCAGGAGCGGCCTATTTTATGTACACCACAGCATACTGCGGTACGGCTGGCAGCTCAGCGCGCTCCTTCGTGCTACTGTAGGTCACATGCGCACCTTTGCAGCGCGCTATTGCCGGAAAAAGGCGCCGCGTGTTTTCGTGGCGCTGCGGATCGGCTTTTGGGCAAGGAAGGAGCTGGAGGTGTGATTTTGCGGATTTTAAGGCGATACCGGGTGGGAGGCAATACCAGCGAAGCATGTGCTTCATGCTCTTTAATAACAGAGCTCCACACTCCACAGGGGGAGCGGCGAATCCGTTTTGGGTGTTTCTCGCGCCGCAAAGTTGCTCGCTGATGCTGCCATGGCGACACGCGGCAGCCCTTTTTTTTTTTGCGCGCGGCTGTCCGTCGGTCCGAAGTGACGCCGTTTTCTCACCTGCTCAGGTTTTTTCAAGCTACCTGTCCAGGGCTGCTGAGAGGAGGTTGTGTATTCGGCCGGCGTGCATGTGTGTGTGTGTGTGTGTGTGCATGCATGTCTGCGTGTTTCAAAATGACTGCCTGGGCAGCTGTTGCCATGTTGCCAAGTGGGCACAGGCTATACAATTTAGCATATTAAACCTGTCTATTCTGTAGAACTGCCAAAGTTGGTTATTGCGGTATGATTTTGCATGTGGTTAAAGTTTTACATAATCATGTAACACAATTTGTCCCACTGCCACACCTTTAAAGTTACCATGATATGCAGTTAATTGGATATTACATAGCCCAGATTAAAAGTTTTTACAGGGAAAAAAAACCACAAGTATACAAGTAGGTACTGAATGTTCCACTTAGGGACAGATGACTGGCTGGTTATATAATAATATGATAATATGCATTTGACAGCCTGTGCAACCAAGTCATTCAGAGAAGTAGTTGTTTCTTCAGAAGCCCCCCTGGGGCGCATTCACTCAGGAGAAATCGCAACATTTTATTTCAGTGGCGATGCTGTTGCACTCTCATACTCCATCAAAATGAGGCAGCAGCACCCCTTTTTTCTACCTAGCAACACCAATGTGATATCATTGACAGCAGCTGTCATGGTCATATCACACTTGGACTATGGCCGTCTCTCCCCTCTGACTGTTAGCATTAAAAAAGGTAATGCCACAGAAAGGTTGGGGGTCCAGCTGCATGCTGAAGCGCCTCATGTAGTGCCCAGTGGAAATGTTCACTGTTCAAATGTTCGCTGTACAAGGTGTCAGCATTTGTATTTGGGCACTGTCATGGCAGTGTAGACATATAATTGTCTTTTATTATTTAAATGCATACTGTGTAGACCATACTTTTCCTACACACCCTCATGGCAATTTAACGAGCTTCTGCAAGAAAACAGTGCATATATTTGTTTTTACTTATTTTGCTTACATTCTTTGTCTCAGAGATTTTGGTCTAGTTGTTGATAAGATTTGCAAGACAAACCACAAGACAAAATTTATATTGACCACTTTTTACTATATAAGTACTATGCTGGTATAGCAATTGAGACAAAACACACATCTGGCGCATTTTAATTATAGGTGAATAGGCATGCTTGTGAAACTTTTTTTAGACAGTGTTGGTTTGTGTACTTTTATATGGGTCTAGTTTTAGCTGAATTTTACCACTAGTCTAATTGTGGTTGCTGTTAGTTGTGCTTTTCATACTTACAATAGCTTACAATAAGATTTCTATAACAGTCCTTCCCAAACATTTCGGTTATGTATTGTAAACTACACATTTTTCTCAGATGTGCACAAACACAGCATGAGAATGTGCAAAGGTCATACAGAGGTCATATGTGTAGGCTTTGGTGTGTTTGCTTAAATACTGCAATGTGCAGACATTATGCTGGATTCTGCTCAGTTAATGCAAGTCCTAGCTGAAGCTTCAAGCATAGCTTCCAGTATTTCACTCTACACTGCAATTTCAGCCTCGCTGCACACCAGTCATCAAATCATCTAGGAGAATGGCTCAGGAAAAAAAAAAGGCAATATGTAGTTCAAAACAGACACTTATAAACATTCATATACAGAGTATCTATAGGGAGTGAAGCAAGGTCATTGTAATTACCACAGTCTTCAAGGTCATGTTAAGGTCATTGTTGGGGTCAAAGGTTAAGACCTGGAGAAACACAAGATTGGGGTGGGGTTTTGGTATTGACGGAAACCATGGAATCAGATAGAACAAACCGTCCCGTCATGTTTGTGTTTAATCACTTCCTGCTAACTACTTAATTTTGTTGGCTGCATGGGCACTATTTCCAATACATCAATCCTTTTTCAGCTTGATTATTTTTGTACTAGAAAGAGTACAGAAACAATAGAGCACAATTTTTGCTTGGGCAAATGTGCCCTACACTTCAAAATGCAACATTTTTTAACAGTACAAGATCTGGGATAATAATTAAGGGAACTGACACTGATTTGTTGTATAGGTTTAAGTATAGGTTATTTTACTGGCTGCAAATTGTATAAGACCTTGATCATCTCTCTAATATTGCTTCTGTAATTACATACAATAATCCAAATATACAGCTATGTTCAACTTTGATGCAAGAGATAAATGACTCTGTTGATGTTTCAAGAATAATGCAAGAAAAAGAGTGGACTCCAGTATAGTGCCAAAGGCTACAAGATGACAATTGCAAAGCAGGATTTTAATATTCAAATAATTAATAGATGCAGGATGAATCGAGGTAAGTAGATTTTAACACGATAGGGTTGAATAAGATAATCGTATGCATCATGGTCTATATCACAAACCAACTAAACTATTTGCTGTAGTTCTTCAATCTTCTGCTCTTTACCATAACTTGTACCACAATCCACAAACAACTGGTCATACTTCCGCAGCACTTAGGTATTATAAATACAGAGGTAGCTAAATACAGGTCCAGGTTAGCGATATCTGCTGCTGAGCACTCAGTTGAGATCATTCGTCCATGCTGTGTGAAATACCAGGATTGGTTGAGCGACTGTGGGTCAGAGTCAGAGGATCTCTCGCTTTAAATTCCAGTGGACCAACAGACATTCAAAATATGCACCTTATTCTAAGACCCATCCAATTAAAAAATCCAGAAACATCTTTACACTTCACAAATCAGAAAGTAAGAAAGAGTATAATTTTTTTTTAGGTTTAAATTTTTTTTTTTTTTTTGGAAAAAACTATATGGGTAAATACGGAGACATATAGGGGGAAAAATATAATTATTTTAACTATTCTAGAATAATAATGAAGGCAATAACCATATGGAATCACACATGTGGAATTATTTCGTTTTATATTCTAAATTGAGGGTAGCAGGTAGTGTTGGCGCCTCAAAGCTCCAGGGTCACTGGTTCAATGCTGAGCTCGGTTACTGTCTCTGTGGAGTTTCTGTGCATGTTCTCATTGTGTCTACACAGGTTTCCTCCAGGTTCTCTGGTTTTCTCCCACCTTGCAAACACATGATGGTAGGTGGATTGACAAAACTAAATTGCCCCTAGGTGTGAATGAGTGTAAGTGTGTGTGCGCATGGTGTCCTGTGATGAACTGGCATCTCATCCAGAGTGTGCTCCTTCTTCTTTATGCTGAGTATTCAGGATCAGTCTTGCATTCACCACAACCCTGACCAGGATAAAGTGTTTACTGAAAATGCATGAATGAATATTTAAAATTTTTAACACTATTCCTGATGAAGCTTTGCACACTCGTGGCATCTTCTCTACTAGCATTATGAGGGAGCTCCTTAAAGGTCTAAATGAAACCTATTTGTTTGAGGAAACAGTAACAACCTGCTGTATTTATTGAAAATACATTTTAATTCAGAAATATATTTATACATTTACATTTAACTTCACTATTTATATTTGTCTTACCCTATGTTGACACTAGCACAAAACAAGTTGCTTGTGTTGCTTGTAGTTTGTCTCTTGTCTAGCGACCATTACTGTTATCACTTGTGGGGATGCACTGTCCAGAATTTTTTTTTTAGTTTAGAAAATTTAAACAGAAATTTAAATAATGCACTAATCAGTGTGATTTTTTTTGTTTGATTTACACGTTACATGCTAGGCTGAGCATGTAAGCAGATTAGCAAGGCTAGCTATGTGTATTAGCTGTGTATACTTACCAGAGCTCTTCTACTGCCTTCCAAGCTTTATTTTTCTTCATAATGTCACTATGTACGTTTAATGAAAGGTTGTACATGGCAGGATTGGATGAAATCCTAGGATGAAATTATATTCTTCTTACATTTTTCTGCGTGAAATTGTAAATGAGAACTGAGCTGTTGTGAATGGTAGACTGAATTAATGTTGATCCATGCGCGCCATTAGGATTGGTCCAAGGAATCATTCAAACCAGTTATTTGAATTTGTTGCTTTACCGCATCATACCTATTTTGCATAGAAAAGAGAAAATCTCAGTTTGAATGTTACTTGCCACTGTCATTGAAATTGCAGCTCCATGTCACATAGGTATGTAGAAAATGAATGCTTTGTCGTTTGCTAGTATGAACATAAGGTTGGAAACAAATTTCAGCAATAAGACTTTATCAAAATGTCCATAAGACAAGCAAAAATAGATCTAGTCAGTCAATCAGTAATCAATCTCGTGTGTCTAAATTTTAAATTTAATACTTTTTTCACAAATAGTACATCATATTGGATTAGGCGAGGAACTGCATACTTTGACAGTTAAGGCCTGATTTTCCTGCTATACCAAGTAAATGTGCATGACAGGGAGTTTGCAGCACTGTGGTCTGTGAAAGCCAGCTAGTTGCGAGTCAATACCCCAAGGTTCCTAGCAGACCTTGCGAATGATATTGATGGGGAGCCAATTCTGAAGGTGATGTTGTGATGGATTGCAGGACTACATGGGATGGCAAGAAGCTCTGTCTTCAAGAGGTTTAGTTTGATGGTGGTATTCAGGTTGCAGTGTCAGTGAGGCAGGCAAAAGGACTGTTTACATAGGTAGGTGGTTCTGTGTGAGGAAATAAACATATTGTAAAATAGTATATATGTAGGCTACCAATTATGTCTAAGTTTTACTGTAATGGACATTTGCTTCTACCTATGTATATTCTTCTGTCCTTTAGTCTGCGCTGACATCGAACCTTATTTACAGTGATGGCAAAGTAAGCTCAAAGCCAGGAATTATATACATATATATATATATATATATATATATATATATATATATATATATATATATATATATATATATATATATACAAATTGCAATTATCCAGTCAGCCATTTTTGTGGCAGAAGCAGCATGCATAATAAATAAATAAATGCAGGTCAAGAGCCTTATTTAATGTTCGCATCAAACATCAGAATGGGGAAAATTGTGGTGGCAGACAGGCAGGTTTGAGTATTTCAGAAACTGCTGATCTCTTGGGATTTTCACACACACAACAGTTTACCTGATGTGGTCTTCTGCTGTTGTAGCCCATCCAATCCAAAGTGTCATGTTGTACATTCTGCTCAACATGGATGTAAAGTCTGGCCCTTCTGCTCTGATCTCTCATCAAAAAGGCATTTCTGCCTACAGACCTGCTGTAAACTGGATGTTTTTAGTTTTTCCATACCATTCTTTGTAACTTCTAGAGATTGTTATGTGTGAAAATCTCAGGAGAATAGCAGTTTCTGAAATATTCATACCAGCTTGTCTGGCACCAGCAACCATTCCACAGTCACTGAGATCACATTATTCCCCCATTCTGATGTTTATGTACATACTTTAAACCTTTTTCTATAAAGTAGATAAGAAATCTTTTGTATTAACTTTTTTAACTTTTATTTTATGGTTAGCCATTTAATAAACATTATTTGATGTGTATGTTGGCCACATGCTACTTTACGGTTATTAAGGTGTAAAATATGGTTCTCTCTCTCTTCAACCCCCCCCTTCTCTCTTTAGTGATGGCCTCTGCTGAGCAGCTGTGTTCCTGTTTTCACCAGCACTGCTCCTAGGCCACACACACACACACACACACACAGACACACACTTTTACATACACACTTAAACATACAGGCACACACCTGTATCAGGTTCACCTCCATACACACAGACACAAGCAGACACCATGTACAGTGTGGAAGACTTGCTGATCTCTCATGGATACAAACTGCCCAGGAGTGGCCCCGCCTCATCCTCTGCACCTTACGACAATCGGAACACTGACTGTCGGCGTGACAATGTGGAGAACCGTCCCTCTGGTGGCAGCGGGGCCTTGAATGGGTTTGGGACAGCAGAAGGTGGAGGAGACAGCCGGACAGAAACAGGGACGGGGGCATACAGACCAACTCAGTCAGTAAAAGCATATCCCGAAAACAACAACAATATCAACGAGGGACCTGAACGAATCCAGAGGAGGCTGGAAGTTCCTGTCGGTTTTCTTGGTGATCTGCAGCCTCTAGGAGACTCACTTGCTACTGACAGTGGGTGAGTGGGTCATGTATAGTAATACTGCTATACTTGAGGTTGTTCACTGTCACTTAAGTGGGGCAAATTCCCATGAATCATGGATCCATGCATCAGAAACAATTTCAGAATAAAAATTTTAATTAATAGAAAAATCTATTAAATATTGCATTTTATGTTTAGTGGTTGATTGGGATCTCTTCTGGATCTCACAATGTTAATAATGTTAAATGTATACAGTATACAATGTAAATAGCAGCTACTTTGAATGGCAGTGTAACAACCTACTTTATGAAGGATGACATGGAATGGCTCATTGGTGTAATTACTGCATTCTCTTTTAACATGATATTTAGCACTTGTACATGGTAGCATGTAGAACCGTTTATTGTATGTTCATAAGTTGTGTCATAATTTGCATTATTTTTGTTCTCAGGTTTTATGACGCCCCCAGCTTGACATTCTCTGAACACACAGATGAGCGAGATATCGCCTACTGGAGAAGGAGAGGGCAAGACTTCAGTGCCCTGTTGGACTTTGCAGACCCTAGGGAGTTGCGTGTGTCTGGAGGGGCTTGGAGAGGCCCAGTGCTGGCTCCTGAGGAGCTAAGGACAGAAAGACCATTGGCGAGATGGGAAGAAGTTCAGTGGATGCGAGAGCCCATAGACTCAGGCCCAGAGACACTACGAGTGACTGGAGAAAGGAAGTGCCAAAGCCTGGGCACAGAGGAGTGGCGTCCTGCAGTAGGTCTGGGCCGGCAGTTATCTGATGGAGAAGCTGAACGCTGGTCTCAGGAACAGCAGCACCGTTTGCGGCCCACAGAAAGCAGTGTGCCTGCCACAGTCAGGATGAAGTCTCAGTCACTGCCCCGAGTTCTCTCTCCTGAAGATCCACAGTATGGAGAACATCCCCAAACAGGTGCCTCAAGCCAGGCCCCTACACAAAGAAACAACTCTGTGCCATACAGTCGTTATCATAATGAATGGCCATTAGGAGAACGGTGGAGTGGTCAGAGTCAAGGTCCCACTGCACTTGTGCCAAAGCCACGTTTCAGTCGTCCAATAAAGCCCCCATCTTATGAGACTCACCAGCAGAATAGGGGGAGTTGGGAAACTCTTTCTTCTGAACCAGTTTCTAAACCCAGAGACCGGTCAGTTTGCTATTCTCAGAGCTTTGAACCATTAAGAGACAGGTCTGGATGCTATTCTCAGAGCGCAGAGCCATTACGGGATCGGTCCATGTGCTTTTCACAGAGCGCAGAGCCACTGAGAGATCGAATGGTGAGCCATTCCCAAAGTGCTGAACCACTACGATTTGTTAGTCATTCACAAAGTGCAGACCTGTTAAGAGACCGCTTTTTAAGCCACTCTCACAGTGCTGACCTTTTAAGGGACAGATCACTTTGTTATAGCTCAGAACTACTTCGAGACAGGTCTATGTGTTACTCACAGAGTGCAGAATTACTGAGACCAGAGGCATATAGAGCAGATCTGTTTTATCAGGAATTGACTGGTATGGAGCCCCCTGGTTACATCCCACCCCCCTCTTACAGGAGATTTCTGCCTCCCAGGAGTGGACAGATTTACCGTGCTGACTCTGCCCTTGTCCGATGGAAACGAGAACCAGTAAGTGCTGAGATGGGTGAGTGGTTTTCAAGAACAGCAGGAATGTCATGGCCAGAACGACAGGAAGACAGGAGTATGGCAGTTGTTCCCAGACGGCCAGTGCATCCGGTGCCAGTTATACCAAATCGATCTGTTCAGTATGTCCCGTTTGAAGATCCACGTGCTAGGCATATCTCAGGGGGGCCCAGTGGAAACTCACTCACAGATGCAGACAAGATCCGACATGTCAACAAAGAGCTTCCCTGCACTGCAGCTTTAGGACAATCCACACATGATAGTGCCTTCCTCCCTCCACAGGGGCCGAGCACGGACACTCACAAACCAGCTCTCAGTGAACAGGAGAATGCTAACCGATGGAATAGAGGGTTGAACAAAGGCAGTGAAAGTGTAGCACCAGACCAGAGCTTTTCCAAGTACTCCACAACATTTCAAACAAGACCCTCACAACCAGTTATAAAAGTTGAGCGGAGTGCAGATCAGCAGGTTAAGGCAGACAGAATTACAGACCAAGGGCAAGTCAAGGTAGAGAGAACAGAACAGGTTAAAGTGGACAGACCTGCAGAGCAGGTCAAAGTAGACAAAATTACAGATCAAGTCAAGCCAGACAGAGTTGCAGATCAAGTCAAAGTTGCAGAAGTTAAGCCAGAACGATTTACAGACAAACAGATTAAAACAGATAGAATGCCAGACCAAACAAAAATAGATAAAAATCCAGACCAGGGTAAAACAGATAGATACTGTGAAAAACAAACTAAACTCGATAAACTGGCAGAGAGGATTCCAGACAAACCAATAAAGGTTGAGAGAATTCTAGACAAGCCCAGTAAATCAGAGAGAGTTCCTGACAAACAAGTCAAAGCAGACAAAATTCCAGAAAAGTTTAAGGGAGACAAGATGTCGGAAAAACAAAGTAAATCAGATAAATTAACGGACAAGCTCATTAAGTCAGAGAAACAGACAAAAGCAGACATAACTGTAGAACAGTTAAAAGCCGAGAAAGTCACAGACAAACAGCCAAAGGCAGACAAATCCATTGAAAAGGGTTCCTCAGAAAGCGTTTCCACAGCGAAGACAGAAGTAGCACATGAGCCTGAGAAGAAGAGTGTGAAAAAGAAATTAAGTGAGACTATATTCTGCCTGGTGTCTGTCCCTCTTTCACAATCTAGTGGAAAGTCAAGAGATCAGAACAACAATGAAGAAAAAGAACCAGAATCCCCTCGTATCCCACCCCCTCCACCACCAAGCTCCTCAAGTGAAAACAGCAACACCCTTAGTTCTCTGCCAAACCAAAGCCTCAAAAGCACATCCACCACCTCCACTGATTTGGAACTACAGGCACTTACACTTGGCAGTGCTTCCAGTAGCATAATCACCAGAAGAGCTCATCGCAGGAGAAACTCTCGCACTAAAATAATTAAGCCAAACCCCCATGATGAGCTGAGACGATATTCTGGGGCTTGGCCAGGGGACCAGTATCGTGACCAGGAAACCCAAACTAGTCCTGAACTTGCAAAGAGTGCTCAACATCCAGGTCCTGATAAAATGGAAGCACAAACACTGCCTGCTGTCCCAGAAGCAGAAGCCCCTGCTGAAAGTGGGTCAGGAGTTCCAGGTACTTCTGGGCCTGCAGTAGGCACAGGGGCTACAGGAAATCCAGGGCCTTCAGGAACTACAGGGGCTACAGGAAATCCAGGGCCTACAGGAACTTCAGGGGCTGCAGCAGCTCCTGGGGCCTCAGACCCCAGTACTCCTTTTGGGTATCCTATGAAAGGTCAGAAAAGTCTGAAACTATCCAGCAACAGTGCCTTTTCAAGAACAGGCACTTTCAAGAGCACAGGTTCACACAGACCTCCATTACATCCTCCTCCACATCCACCACCACCACCTCCAACCCAACCACCATCCCAACCACCACCACCACCCCCAACACAGCCTCCATCCAAATCACCGCCCTTGGATCAAGCTGAAGATTCAAAGTCAATTGCTGGCCCTAACCCAGAGGCTTTTGGTCAATTCCTGTTGAAGCCAGTGAGCCGACGGTCTTGGGATGCCATTGAGGAGCTAGAGTCCATTAATAAGGAATTGCAAGAGCAAGCAGGTAAGCGTCCTAGTGTGGACCAGTGCATTGAAGATCTTAATGAGGCCTACAAAGATATCCTGGAGCTTACCACTGCCAGCAATAACCTTCCCAACCGTTCCTCCATTCAAATCCCTGATCGTATAAAAGCAAGACTGTCCACTGATCCATTGGGAATGCCTGCAACTACACTTAGGTCCAGCCTGGTACCAGGAAGTGACCCAGAATACAGGGAGGTTAAGAGTGCCTTTTCCCGGCCATCAACAGGGAAGAGTGTTAGCTTCAGCAAACAGCTGAGGGAGGAGATTTGTCCAGCAGCTCCTCCACCAGAAACAGGTTTCAGAGATTACAAAACAGTAATGGCCCAGATAACTCAGCGCAAAGCCTGCAGATCGGTGAAGCTGGATGTCTCAACTCCTAAGGAAACTCTAGTCAGAGATGAGAGTTTGACTGCACAAACCTCCTCCACTTCATCCATGTCAGCTGAGGTCCCATGGGGAGACAGGCAGCCCATGCAGGATGCCTCGACCCTAACCAGCCCCCCAGACTATGAGCACATCTGTCAAACACTCCAAATGGCCCGTGATTCTGGGGCAATCAGCCGAGGAGCTTCTGTAAAATCCAAACCAGGTAGTGCCATGAGCATTGATAATCAGCAGCATGTGGCCATGCCTAGTGGATCTGCAGTAGATTCAGAGCAGCCTTGCTGCTCATTAGCATTAGATAATGAAAATAATTCAAGACAGGAGCCAATATCTTTATTAAGTGAAGAGAGAACCTCTGGGTTTAGAAGGGTAACAAATCAGAGTAACAAACTTCTTGGTAACAGGAATGTGCTGTGTGGCATTACAAGTGGCAAGCCAATAGGAGACAAAGCAGGTTTAGAGGTGAACCCAGAAGTACCAGCTGACTGGCAGATGCAGCTGTCACTAGCTGAGAAGCATATTGCCACACTTATCACTGGGGAAGGGTCCAATCCTGGGTCAATTGAGGCTCTAGATGAAATGAATGACATTAAGAGGAATGACAGCATCCCTGCCAGTAATTTAGAAGATCAAACAAACAAGGCACTGGAAGGAGACAACCTTGAAGCCTGTGAACAAATTGATACCCAAGTAGAGAAGCAAGAGACTGAACTAGCACAAGTGGCTGAAAGTCAGTTGACTCTAGAAATAAGAACTGATGGTGATAACAGAAGGAAAGAAGAAGAAGAGACAAAGTTAGAGCCAGAAAATTTCCAACAAGAAGACTCTGTGACTAAAGGTACAGAATTGCAAGCCCAAGAGGACGAGAAAATGCATGAGCCCAACAAGGAACCAAGTGTGATTTCAAGGCCAAATAAGGCTGCAATATGGACTCATTCAGGCTTAGACCCAGGGCATCTGCCAGAGTTTCCCCCAGATCACCTTCCCCTGTCTGTATTATCTTATCCAAATCGTAGATTATCTTTAGAGTTGGATTGGGAGAGAAGTGGCTGGGAAGGAGCTAGATGGAGCCTTGGAGGGGGTTGGGCAAGAGAAAGGCGATCCCTTGACGCTGAGAGGCAGGACTTAGGTGAGGATAGGTGGGGTTTAGAAAGTGATAGACAACAATCCAGTGGTGAAAAGCGTGGTCTAGGTGGTTGGCGTGGGTGTGGGATTGACAGGCAGGGTTCAGATGATTCAGATTGGGATTTGGACACTGATAACCACAACATAAGTGATAAAGGTAGGGTTGTGGATGTAAAAAAATGGAACCCTAAGCAAGGACAGGATCAAAGTGAAGACCAAAGCAGTAATGTGTCTAATAAAGACTTAGTGGTGGACAAACATAACTTGGTAGATGAACCAATTCAAGGTGCTGAAGGGAGTCCCAGGGTCAAGGAGATGCAAGGCTCAGGAAGACGGGGCAGAGTGCTTTCTCAACGAATTGAGGCACTGCATGATTGTTTTATAGCCCCACCTGGACATGGTTCGGAAGAGAGACTTGCCCGTATGAGGGAGGTGGACACTGTCTCCCGCATGAGACGCCTTAGCCTTCGTAGCACAGACTCATGGGATGGACTGTATGGGGTAGCCTTTGTTTCTAGTGCTGAAGAGCTGGGGAGGGATGATAGACAGTCCCTTCCTTCACCCCAGGAACTTCCAAACACAGCAGAGAAGGAGGACAGAGAGATCAGAGAGCCCTGCTCAGACAGCAATGACCCTTGTGAGACACAAGATGACCATCCAATTTCAGCAGGTACTTTGCCCTTTTTTTATTACTTATTTTTTTTGTCAGTCTTTACTGTTGGCCAAAATTGAAAATATTTTTTGAACTGGTGCATTAGTTAAATGGGTAAAACAGGTATAATTTAACTAGGTTATAAATAGCTAGTCTTTATAATGTGTCATAGGTAACATATGGAGCACTATAACAGATTTCCAAAATCAGATGTATACCGTATCTATTACCAAAATATTTAAAACACATAATCAAGGACTATAAACCAGATATGTGTGATTTTCTGAGTAAACCAGTGAATATAGAATCTTTGCTGTAGTTAATTTCTCTCTTTCCTATACCTTGTTATAAGCTCTTTCTCAACCAACTGCTTTGGACTCTTGGTTCACAAGTTGGAAAACACTTTACTGACAGTGCAAAGTCTTCCAATAAAAGAAGATGTTCATCAAAATATGCAATGAAAACGTGTGGTTTGGTAAAATAAGCTTTTTTGTCTAGGGCTTCTTTATACATGTTGTCAAACATCAGTTTGGAAAGCATGATTGGCTTGAGATCCACCATGACCCTAACCAGGATAAAGCGGTTAGTTTCTGAAGATGAATGCGTGTGTGAAAATGAATGTAATATAATGATACTACAGAAGCTCTATTTACATACATATAATTATGGCTATGAAAATGTACAAAAAAACTGAACATGAAAAAATGTCAGATCAGAATCAGAATCAGAAACAGAAACAATTTATTGCCAGGTACAGTAAAGGACACTCTACAGTACTAGAAATTTGTCTTGATGTCAGGTGCAAACACAGAATCAAAGATATAAAGTCAGGGGGGATACAGAAGTGAAAAATGCAACACAATAACAAGGGTAAAACAATACTAAAGTGCAACAGACCATGGTGCAAGATGAACATGCTATATACAAATATGAAATATGTAAACAGCAGACAAGATAGAATATATTAAAAATATAAATAGTTATGTACAGAAAAAGTGAGTGTACATGGGAGATAGAAGAAATATTGCAGCTTCAGAGGGGAGAGTGACTGTCAGTAGGTTGGGGGTGGGGGTGGTGTTGGGGGGAGCACGGGAGAAGGTCACCTGGGAGGAATTGGGGCACTGTTCAGCAGGCTGACTGCAGTGGGGAAGAAGCTGTTCTTGTGGCATGAGGTCCTGGTCCTGATGGACTGGAGGGGCTGGAAGAGTACATGTCCGGGGTGATTGTTTAACATTCATAAACAAAAAGGACATTGATTGCAGAGTACATTTAAAATAACTAATTCCTGTTCTCAGTGACGTTCAAACCTAAAAGGAACCTAGAGAATGAGGAACAGTTAAGAAAAATGAATTTTGAACCTGTTCATGAGATTGTTTATACCAAAAAATATGTATGAATTGCATGTGATCCGCTGAACTAGTATTAAATACAGCAACTTCAGAATTTTGGGGCACAATTCATGGCAACAAGGCATCATTCCTCCACAAGACATCCCTTGATTTGTTGATTTGTTGATAGTGGTCAAAGAATGATTGATATCCAAAGAATGTTTGGATGAGTTTAACACCTTCGAGCGTAATGAGATGATAACTCAAAGCATGCATACATACATACAGTAACTGCAAAAGGGTTTTCTAATGGTCAATTAGCCTTTCAACATGATAAACCTGGGTTAACTATAACTATGTGGTATTGGAACACAGGAGTGATGGTTGCTGAAAATAACCCTCTTTATGCCTATGTAGATATTCCATTAAAAATCATCAGTTTCCAGGTATAATAGTCATTTACATTAACAATATCTAGACTGTATTTTTGATCAGTTTAATGTTATTTTAATTGAAAAAAGTGTTTTTCTTTCAAAACCAAGGGAATTTCTAAGTGACCCCAAACTTTTACCTGCTGATTCATGTAATTATCTATCCAGCTAATCATGTGGCAGAAGCGTGATGCATAAAATCATGCAGATACAGGTTAAGAGCTTTAGTTAATGTTCATATAAAACAGCAGTATGGGGAAAATGTGATCTCAATGACTTTGACCGTGGCATGGTTCTTTGGGCCAGATGGACTGGTTTGAGTATTTAAAAAGTCTCCTAGGATATTCACACACAAATAGATTTTGCACATTGACTGGTGCAAAAAAAAAAAAAGCATAAAAACATCAAATGAGTAGCAGTTCAGTGGGTGGAAATGTCTTGTTGATGAGAGAGATGAGAGGACAATGGTCAGACTGGCATGAGCTGACTGGAAGGCTATGGTAACTCAAATAACCACTCTTTACAAGTGTGGTAAGCAGAAAATTATGACAGAATGCACAACACATCAAACTTTGAGGCAGATAGGCTACAACAGCAGGAGAGCACATCGGGTTCCAAACCTGTCGGCCAGGAACAGGAATCTGAGGCTACAGTCGGAACAAGCTCAGCAAAAAAAGGTACCTGAAGATTGGGAAAAAGACCATGTGCTATTTCTCCAGTCTGTAACTGGCCAGTTTTGTTGAGCCTGTGTCCACTGTATACTCAGATACCTGTGTTTTGGTCATGTGGATTTAGAGGGAATAGTGATGGGAGGGCCTGAATTGTGATTTTTTAAAAAAAAATTTAACATACATAAATGCATCACAATTGCAAGATAAAAAGTCACAGCTGCAATGTATTAACTCACAATTGTGGGAAAAATCGGCATAATATTTTCTCATGTGGCAGAAACAAGCTTCCATAGGGTTGAGATCTGTGAAGGCCAAAGCATATGATTTACATCATTTTCATACTCATCAATCCATTGATGCCCTGTTGATTGGGTGGGGTCATCCTGGAAGACACCACTCCCATCAGTATAGAAATGTATCATCATAGGATAAAGGGGATCAGTCAGAATAATTCTGTATTGATTTGGAGTGATGCTTCGCTCTAAGGGGCCAAGAAGAACCAAACCATTCCAACAACATGCCCCAAACTATAACAGAGCCACCAGTTTAATCTTCGTCACCCATTTGTACATTCCACCAAAATCACTGACTATACCTTTAAGTTATTTAAAGGTACTGGGTGGGACCTACTGGTAAATGAGCATGTCCTTTCAAAATGCAGCATATGCCAGGTGAAGAAAATGTCCTTCTTCAGACATCTGTTAATAACTGCTTGATCACTGCCCTGCACCTGCCACTCAGTGTATTACAGATGTGCATACAGAAACTGTGTTGCAAAGAAGCGATTTATTTTTCTAAATTCCGAACAGAATAAAAAGAGTAAATGTGCTTGTATTTTTTGCAGAATTAGTATATGGATCTATGAAGTAAACACGTGAAATAACTAAAATGCTCCCTGTGAGATGATGCAGGATAACCACTAGAGGGAGTAACACTCTTTCAATTGCGATTCTCTAAAATCGTTTTTAAGAAATTTACAGTTTCTTTCAAATTATTTGCTTTCGAGTTTGAGCTTTATCAAGCTACTTTGTTTTGTTCTCGGGTTCAGTGTGATATCTTGTCACTTACTCATAGACAATTCAATGTAGCGCAACAGTATCATTGGGTAATCATTATCTTATGTGTTTGTGTGGTTTAAAGTGCTTGTATATTTTCTAATGCGGGCTATCCAGAACATGTTCATTTATTGATTTTGACAAAGAGCCAGGGCACTTCGACTTCAGGATGTCAAAGAATTTCCCTTAAAATAGTACTAACAGCCATCCTCTTGTGTTTCAGAATCGGAGGAGCCCAGCCAGGTGGAGAAGTCATAGTTGAACCCCGGAAGTCATAAATCAGGGGGTGAAGGGACATCCATTGCCACTAAGAGCCAGCTTCCAACACTGTGACCTGGCTGTCTGCTAAATGCCTTCATTTTCATATGGCACTCGCACAAGAACACTCAGACACACACACACACACACACATTGACATGCATTTATGCACTACGTAATTACATGATGCATATGCAGACATATAAACATGTAAACAATCTCACATGCACCTCAGTTCATCATCATGAATTCTGACATTCATTCAAATATAAATGCACACACACATACACAGATAAAAATGGCCTTCTCCGACAAGAGCATTGTGTATCAACTCCACCCTACCTGCTGGGTTTCTTAATGTTGCTGCTCCACTGCCAGAAGGAGGCAAAACCCAACCGCTCCTGTCCCCCATCCTACCTTATTCAATTTCTCATGGGAGTCTGTGCACTGCTATGGCCCAATGTTCCAAATTTTACCAATAGAAAATGTAATGTATTGGAAGTATATTATGATACCAAGGGTTTTTTGTAATATATATCAACAACCAATAGCTATACAGTCCCATTTTAATATGGGCCAGACATTTTAAATGGATAGGCCAACCAAATAATGGTTGCTGAATTAGCTTTCATTCATTATTAGCTGCATTCACATTATTTGGTTGAAGTATCCCTTTAAGCAACTCCTTATCCCAACAATCTATAAACTTTACCTAACCTCAATCCCAGTTAAAAAAAAAAAAGTGTTGCAATCCTGTGTTGAAAATCATGATTTTCTTATTTCTGTTATCTGCCCCATAATGCAACAACCTTCTTCCTTGCCCACCATTAAACCCTGTTTCAAATTAAGATGGGGTTAATTAAGTCGTAGCAGCGTCTGTTCCTTCTCCTCTTCTCCACCCAGTGCTTCTCTTCTGATGACCTTGTGGAACTTGTGTCAATTGTCAGAACTTGTGGTCTACTTGTAGTCCAGTGTAATTCATTTGTCCAGACATGACTGTTGTCTGTATTTCTACATTTTATGTTCATTTTTTATTTTTAACCAAGTATTGTGGAGGATACATTTGTTTGCATTTGTTGTTAAAGTGTCACCTGAGCTATTCAAAAACTAAGAGCTCCATCTGAGATGGGCAACTGTAGCAAGTTGAAGATTAGTGGCTCAAGAACTGTTTTACTTTAACAGTCAAGTGATCAAAGACGTCTGAAGCATTTGCTTTTGATCCATAATCCCCATTTGAAAAACTTTCCAGCACTCTGTAACATAATGTCCCTAAACATAGAGCGCTACAGTACATGTTGTATTGACTGAAACCATAGCTGTATTTTAGATGAAATAGAAGTGTGGATAGAATGAACATTTTAGTATTTGATGAACCAACATTGCACCTTGTGAATGGAAGGTTAGAAAAATATTATTTTGCTTAAAAGAAAGAGAATAAAAGCTATTGAGTAGCCTTTTTGAAACACATCATTAATGATATGCCTACACAAGAGACACAAACACACGACGTTCCATATGTCCAATATCACAATCACTATAAATACTTGTAACATGATATGTTAAATGCCATCGATTAACCCAGGTTTGGGATACCTTTTTTCAGGCAATGTAAATTTTTAAAAACAGGGTCCAGATATGAACACAATTAATTCTCTAATTTTCTGTGGTGTCTCTTTGTCACCAGGTACAGCAGGAAGCAATAAATGCTAACAATTATTTGTGATTAAGCATATAAATGTGTACAGATTTTAGGAATTTAGTAGGGAACAAGTTGTTAGGCCATGATTTGAGAAGATACAATGAAAAACATAATATACCATGATGACACATACCATTTTGATAATAGCGGTTAAGGACAGCAGGGTTTTAAGGTGGAAAGATAGTATACGGTATGACAGGATATATGTGTTTGATAGCTAGAGCAATGTCGTCCAACATAAAGCTCAGTGGCTGTAGAATATGTGCGAGCCAGGATGTATAAAATTGTCATTTGTCTAAATGTTGCTCAACAAGAAACGTTTCGGATTGCGTGTGTGCATGTGTGCGTGCATGAATATTCGCTTGCTCCCCCATCATTGCTTTCCATGTGCCATCCATGTATTTGAAAAGAAGAACTGCATTTCACTGAATATTTATTTTTGTTATCATTGAAATTGTTAACCAGGCCAGATAATGTAAAAAATAAAAAAAAGTATATTTTAAATATTTTCTGAAATATTTTGTATTTACCATGATATTTTATTTCTTTGCTTTTGGATCAAGTTGGCAGTATCATATTGCTGTATAGTGCAGGAAGAAGATATTTAATTTTCTAGTGCTTTAAAAAAGACAATAGGGTAAATTTAGCTGAGCTAAGAATATCTCTGTTAAAACACCTGCAGTATGCCTTGTTCTTGCTCAGAAATTTGTGAATGATAAGAGTTGTCATTGTATACTTCGATAACGATGTGGATTTCAGCTTGTGCTTGGAATATGTATCACACTGCTGTAGTTAAACATGTAAGAACTTCGGTCCATACATGGAACTCTGTAGAAAGAAGTCAGTATCACGTTAACATTTAGTCAATTGGTTGTTTTGCCAAATCCAATCAGCAGCCTAGATACCTACAGAGGACCAGCTTTCCAGGTACATATTGAATCTAGCTATGAATCCCAACAGCCACTACCAGTTACAATGTTCTTTTTGTCCAAAGCTAGTTTTATCATGAAAACTTGGCCCAAAGTTCATACAGTAGCCTGCAGTGTAAATCAAAATATGTTACCTATGTTTCTTAAAAGATAAATGTGGCCTTATTTTATTTGAGCATTTGTATGTCTTTGATTCAGTGTCACTTCATGTCATGTCTACTTTTTTTTTTTTTCTAGAACAAAAGGAACCTTTCAGTCATACAGCCAAATATTTTTTATTTCTTTGCAAGTATTATAAGCTAAAGTCAAGCTGTAGCACATGGACTGGAACTGTTCTCCCCCCATTCCACAGGCCCATAACTGTTATTATTTCATGGCATTTTCATGAACGATGTAGCATTATCGCCATTGTAGCACTTGGAGAATGCGCATTGTGGGAAAAGTAGATGAAATTCATCATTCTTTTTTGGAAGTTGTGACTTGATGAAACAGTAATGCAGTGTATACCTTTAAAGCATAAACTGCTCTTTACATTTTGCTACATGCTATGGGGTGCAAAGAGTGACATGAGTTAACATTTTGATGCAAAATCTTTCCATAATCTTTGAGGTCTCTGGGTCATTATTCATGTCACAAAACACAACAGACTATTGGTCCCATGTTTGTAAATGGTTAGGCATTGAAATGTACATATGTTAAATAAGCTAAAAAAGTGAAATTTAATAAACATTTTCTACAATTTAACTCTGTTGTTAAATGTTTGAATTACAAATGCTGAAAGTGTGATACACTGATATTTGCAGTAAGTGTGATGAGTCATTTAAAGGGAAATTTACTATATTAATGAAATCATTTTGCATCTATATAAACCCTGTATAATCCAATTTTAATTCAGTATTCTTCAAGTTTTATTAGCTCTAATTTGTTTTGGTAAGATTTTTTTTTCGTAACGCACTGTATAACCTATATCTTTTTATTTATTTATTTATTTTATATATATTTAGACCCTGTGATAAACTATATTTTCCCCTGAGATAAACATATCACTAATCGATTTTATGAATAGACATGCTTACATATACAAAACCTAATCAATATGTATAATGTCAATAAAGATGCAGCAATTTATAGCAGACACTGCTATCATATATGTTTCCTGAAAATATACATCTGAATACTCTTGGAGAATGTGTAACATTGAAGTCACATCTATATTTTCCAGATCTTTTGGGAACAGACATGGTACATCTTTGCCCCATTCCATTCATCATTTCCTTTTGTGCTAAAACCTAGCATTATTTTTTAAATAGCCTGGTTTGGAACTGGTCTCTGTGTGTATTTTTGCATGAGTGGGAGAACTTGGCATAGGGTGTTTTTACCAGGTTGGATGGGTGGATGTACTCCAAATATCATAGAGCATGCTGAGCTGATGTTAGCCTCCATTCATAAACTGCATCACAGTTATGATTAATTCATAAAATACTGTGCCAAAGCTATGAGCCATTAAAAAAGAGTTTTGCCAACATTTGGGTCCAGCTGGCTGAACTTAGCATGGCAGTCTGGCGAGGGAAAAGTGTCAAAATCAGCAGCAGATCTCTTTTTCTGTTTCACACGCAGCCACACACAGATATGTGCAAGACCCAAGCCCTCCTGCAAGAGATAGTGTTCTGCTGTAAACACAATAATAATGAAGCCTGCTGGGTTTTGCCTGCAAAATAAAAGAAGGAAGTGCAACAGTTAGTCTCCAAACTTACCAGCTAATTTCCTTATAAAACTGCACAAACTGCACCTTTAACTTTAATTCATTTATTAATTTATTACTGTGTACTGCTCTTTATAGTATTTTTTAAATGTAGAAACGTTTAATTTCATTATTTTTTTGAAGGCATCTTTGCTTTATAGAGTTTCAGACACAGTACTGTACATTTCTTTTTTTTTTTCTTTTTATATAGACACCTATATAAGCTACATTTCTGATAACATGACAAAATATTTCAGGACGTTATCAAAATATTTGTGTGGGAAAAAAAAATCTAATTTACATTTTCCTTGCCTCTTTGTCTGACAGTTGAAGATTCAATGATCCTGGACAGTATGCTCCTCTATTTGCTTGTATGTGTTTTTGTCCTGTTTGCGCACTGGAGTGCCAATAGAAGTGCGCAATTACGCAGAGCTGAATAAGAGCGGAAGCAGCTGCGTGGCCTGTGCTGTGCTGTGCTCTGATTGGTTGCGATTGGTTGCGTTTGGTTGTGATTGGTCACAGGTCAGGGCGGAAGTTTTAAAATGCCATAACGCACCTTACACTATAGTACCAACATGCGGAAAAAGAAGCGCTTCTCTAATGCTCACTGCGCCATTAAAAATAAATAAAGTCTTAAAATAAATTAAAACGCAAGCGTTATTGGGCGAAACTGGGGTTAACAGGGAGCAAGGTGGACGGTAAGCAATCTTGTAAATGCATTTCTCCAAACATATAAGCAAAGATTTTTAAACATTTACTTAGTTAGGCTTTCCCTGGAAACTAGAGGCTCAGAAATGTGGAGAGGCAACAATATAGGCCTTGGAATTGATTAAAATATGGACCGAGTAAAGTATATGTGTAAATATACACTACAAAAGTTTGGACACTCTAGCCTAAATATATATTTTAAACATAAGTCCCTTGGGAAAAAAAAAATTATGGTTGATTGATGGATGATGGTATTTTTTTTTATTTTTAAATGTTAAAATTATTTTAACATTTTTTATGCATTTTTAAGTGTTTTTTTTTTTTTTTTTTAAACTTAAAACTTAAAATGTATATTTTGTGAAAAAGTCAAGCCAGAAAAGATTTTTTGGGCCTATTTGGGAAGTTGAAGAAAAGCCTCCTGTGTGGCTTCCTCATGAAGCTGATTGAGAAGATACCAAGCTTAATCAGGAATATTGTATTATATATGTTATAAAATGTTATATATAAAATAGTTTTGATTTTCTTGGTCTTTTCTTGCTCACCACATAGTTTAATGTTATTTCCTGGTGGGTAATATCTTCATAATTATTCTAAAACTGTACAAAATGGTAAAAAGTGTGTCCAAACTTTTGACTGGTAGTATATATCCTCACATAAAAATGTGTATCTTGGCAGTAAAAAATTGATGTAGGTTACCTTTATTATCTTAGATGGAATCCATATCGTGTGTCTTTCTAGTACAAAAAAGGTCAGGGTTGAAGAATACTATCGCAGTTTGAACCATGTTAGAGTGTTTGAGATCAAAAGGAATATGGCCTAGGATTGTTAAAAAGAAAAAAAGTGCCTTCAGGTTGGTGAGGCTGGCCTGTCTTTGGTTTTGTAGGTAAGGATTAGGAAATCTGATGTGGCCAGCTACAGGAAGCCAGGGGAAAGAGCACAGCAATGGGAGAACTTGGGGAGAATAAGTTGTACTGCTGCATTCTGGGTCAGTCATTAAGTTCATTTTTTTTGGTACCTCTTTTACACTTGGTCCTTGCATTATACTTGGGTATTAGCAATATATGGTATCTTGACTGGAATAGTGTAGCTGTTTCTTTTTGTTTAGAGTAGATACTTCTCTCTCCCTCTCTCTCTCTCGCTCTCGCTCTGTGTGTGTGTGTGTGTGTTGCTTTATGTAGTGTGAGCATGTAGATAGGATTTCTGAGGTTCCCCAGCACACAATCCCTTTTTACACATTTACTGTGAATAAAATATGATAGATTTAGGTTACATCCATCCTATTAATGAAAATTGTATTCTAGTGGATTTTACTCATGGTCTTCATTATGTGCTCTACTTGGTTGTATGCTGTAGAACTGTCTTCCATGAGAAGACACCGATCCTGTGTTTGATTGAGGGGAGACATTTGGATTTCATAAATGTTTATCCTGGAGGTTAATGCGCATGTTTCTGTGGCTGTGACGGAGTGTAAAAGAGACCACAGCGGTCTGGTCATATGCTAGTGAGTGATAAACAGCTGCCACAAAATCCCAGAGTCATGTTCAACATGGCTGCTGCCCAGCTCAGCCAGAGCGAATGTGACCGATCCTCTAGAAAGTCATGTGCTGTCAAACCTAAGGCCAACACCCCCCCCCCCCCCCCCCCCCCCCCCCCCCCCCCCCCTCCACCCACCCCTCAGGTATAACTTGTGATCCATCAAAACACATCTTGTTTTTATTCAAGAAAACCTGCAGAACCAAAAATGTAGTAAGAATTGTGATGGAGTTCCTCGTTTTAGAGCAGGATTAGAAAATGTGCTCCTAGCAATCCTGCATGACCAGGGCTAGTAGACAGCTGATTCCATCTCTCCTTCTCTACTCCTTTGGCTATTTATGGCAGATTCCCCTCTCACTGTGTTCCTCTCTTAGGCCCATACATGGAGCCTGCTGGGTTAGGTTATCTCTCCTGCCTCTCACTCTTGCCTGTTAACGCTTCTGTCTCTTGGTAGTAGTTTGATGTGTCACTCTGGAACTCCAGTGTTGTTAGCTGAGACAGAAATTCAGAAACTTCCCACCTGCAGCTTTTCCCACCTTGACAGGAACTCTTCTCCTGTGTCGTGACAATCTGAGGAACGGAATATTTCTGAAGAGCCCCCCTGGAATATTATTTTCTTGTACAGACTTTTCTGTTACACTCTACTTCTTAACATTCCTAATTACTCTCTGTGTAATGATGTAAAATCGTCAGAGTCTCTGTGTGCTGGACTGAGAGGAAGAGTGGTTATCTTGGACTTTGCAGCAGAGCCCAAACATCAACACAGGTGTCCATTTCTTTTATTCTAGGCATGTTTGCCAGACTTTATGCATGTTGGATACATACTCAGTGTCGATGCATTTAAAAGTGAACAGTGTTATATACAGTAAATGTTATATACAGTAACATAACGTGTAACGTCATACGACATATGATGCTTGCATATATCAATTCTTTTAGCCTTTTTGATCTTTGCTAACAAACTGAAGTGGATGCAACTTTGTGTGAGAGAAGCTAAACACTGAAGTTGGCTTTTATCAAAATATAAACGACCACATTACTGGCACCACTGCCCAATTAACTAATTGTACCTATACAGTCTTCATTTTATCCAGGCCAATGGTTAACATGCTCTGTATAATTATTTTAATGTCTTTTTTTATGCAGGCAGTATCAGTAACATGCTCAACAAAGTGTGTCCTTTCCCATAATACCCATAATTTCTTACAAGGTTTTACCTCTTTTTAAAAACTCATTTAAAACTTGTTATTATTATTATTTTTTGCTAAAATGATTGCTAAAGCCTTTTTTTAATGTGGAGATGGTACAAATTCTGGCGCCTATATTCTATGCATTCTAGATTTTTGCTGTTAAACCTTGAAGAGGAAAAGCTGTTGTAGATGTATTGGAGTTTAAGACTGAATCGGTTTTGTTTGCATAGATAGTCAGGACATGTTGCCTAGATAAGACTAAAATAGTTAGCATTGAATCTGTTTAGATGATTGTGTCTCAATAACCTGTTTGCTCTGCTCTAATTTCTGTTTCACAAACTCAAAGGTTAGAACTCTGTGTTCCTTTTGAACCTCTGATCTTCTCTGAAATCAGCTGTCATGTGCAGCAGTGTAACCGGAACTAGCTGGCGAGAGTCGCTGTTTTGTTGGCATGTCCATGCTTGGCATCCTCAGTGTGTTTATGTTTGGCATACCTTACAGTTTAAAGAGAGCCACTGCAAATCAACAGACCAATACATGCTTGTATAGATGACTAAAATACAGAATTGACCAGTTTTGCAGGTTCTGAGTCAACTTAAGCAGTTAAGATGGGCAAAATCAAACAAAATCACTCTCAGAATCCCTATTAAAGTAATCAGCTTTTCCACTTTACAATCTACCTATTGACTGGATATATGTGTGATGCTCATCACATGGTCAAACTTTTGATATTTTTGCATGTATCTCAACCAGAAGTGAAGTTTTTAAAAATAATAATAATAATTAAAGTCTGGTTAGCTTGAAAAGTAAAAATGGTGGGGAAATAATTACTGATTAATTTTTTGCAGTTCTGCTGACTAAATTTCTTATAAATGCTTTAAATCTTAAGTCATTAAATTTTAAAACTTTGTCAGTGGTCATCTGTACAGTGTGTGTAAGTGCATTTCTCTGTTTTGTTGAGGCTGGGATGGCACAGGAACATTGCAGCTGTTTTGGCAGCCAGTATCTGATTACAAGCTGAATTGATTTATATGTCCATTTTGCTATGGCACGTAGCTATCCAAAACACCTGATCAAATCATGAGTAAGACTCATTCGGCTCCTGATGTTTTAGAATCATCTGACTGACTGTTTTTACTGCTGCAAACTAGCTCTTTACCTGTATGTGTGTGTGTGTGTGTGTGTTAAAGTAAAAAAAAAAAAAAAAAAAAAAAGAAAAACTCAGTTTTGGGTAAAATCATTTTTGGTTTCTCTTCATGTGTGAAGTATGAAAGGCTCCAGCTCTGATTTATGATATTTTGCTGCTTGTATTAGACAAATTTTCTTTTCAAGATAACGGGTCTATTTTGTCGAATAATGGAGCTCATTCTGTAGGATGCTGATTAAGACAAGGCTCTGAAATGTCTGACTGAAGCACTAACCCTGACCAGAAACCTTTGTTTGATGCCAGTCTTAGCTAAAATACAAAATCTAAAATGCCCCCAAGTAAGGAATCTGAAATTACAACACAAGAAGCTACTGTGAAATGTACATTGAACTGTTGCCAATGAGTGGTGTGCAATTATAGCCTTGGCCATTGAGCTTTTAGGACCAAGTCAAATCAAGTACACTGGCCTAGTATTGAACAGTTAATAACTTCAGTACGATACAATAAACTTGAAGTTAAAACTGTAGTGAATTTAGAACTGACTCTGATGCTCATGCTCAGGTGCTCATACATTGCTGTGAACATAATTAGCACTTTTTGACTATAAAGTATACAGTTATAGATGGTAAATTATTTATAATCACACTATCTGGTATCACCCAGATGAGGATTGGTCCCCTTTTGAATCTGGTTCTTCTCAAGGTGTCGTCTCAGGGAGTTTTTCCTTGCCACTGTCATCTCTGGCTTGCTCATTAGGGATAAATTTCAAAATTTAAAATTTATATCTGGAATTTATATTTCTGTAAAGCTGTTTGTTGCAATATCCATTGTTAAAAGCACTATACAAATTAATTTGAATTGAACAGTGGCTTGCTTTTAACTGTCACTTTAGCATCTGCACAAATGGCTGTATGCTTATTTCTGTTAAGTGAAGGGTTTGTGTTGTTGGGCTATTGTGAGTGTATGAGAAACTCGCTTTGAAACTCACTAATACTCACCATCACCCTGTGTGTGTGTGTGTGTGTGTGTGTGTGTGTGTGTGTGTGTGTGTTTTTGATGGTGGCCTTTGGCCAGGTACCAGTATTGCAGCTGTTGAGTTAGTTGCACCTGCCTGCTTTGTCAAAATAAACTGTCATATATATATATATATATATATATATAAGGCCCATAGTTAACCTTTGAGTTCAGCCTTGTCCTTTCATTACCAATTGCATATGCAACTGAAGCCCTAGTTGAGATATTTATTTTAAAAAAAATTCTATTTATTAATTTGATTTAGGGAAGTATGTAACATATGTTTTGAACAATCATGTTCACCTGATATGGATCAATAAAATAAAAACACATGGAAATAATTACTGTATGAGAATGCATGGGTGCTGATATGTGGCTACTTTGAGAAGTCATATTTTATTGCGTACATTATTTGTATTACATAGATTCAAGTCTGCAGGGTCAGATGAGGATGGATGAGAATTTTTGTTGTTCTAAGACATTTGTATTGTGGTCAGCACTAGGTTTGGCAAGCAGGCTTGTCTAGCTTATTTCTTTTATTTTTAGGTGAATATTTCTCAAGACATGTATTCCAAGACCGACTTGGACCCAGTGGCTCAGCTGCTGTAAATGATTTCACATCTGCTCAGTGTGTAATAGCCATATATGAACACAGACACTGTGAAGCTGCTGCTCCACTATCTAGAGAAATCGGAGGATAATGGAGCAGAAGTGCTGCACAGTATGAACCAGGTGCTTTCTTGGAGTTGGGTACAATTCTGATTATGCTTTGCAGTTTAGCAAAGGATAAATCAATTCATGTGGACTGAAGGTGAGGCTAGATCAGCAGTTATTTGTGAGAAAAGTAAAAGAGCATAACTCTCAGCCAAGTTAGTTTTACCAGGAATAAATATAGCCTACTATGATGGATTGTTTATGTAGTTATATGTATCATTGGATCATGGGAGTTGTTGAAGCTTCTCAATACATGCAGTAATTTAGGATAATTGGCCACTCGTTAATGTAATGTTTTTACTGCAATCTTGAAACACTGTAAACTCTAATGCACACAACTTCAGAACTGCACAATGGTGAACTAGTTGTGATTATTAGCCTTGTTCATCAGGCAGGGTCTTGGTCTTGTGGTTTTGGGTTTGGATTTGAAAGAATGGTGCTAAATGACTGGTTTGTTCCCAGTTGTTTACAGTCCAGTGGCTAGATAAACATACTGTACCATACCATTTTCACTCTCTCCTAATAAAGGCAGATGAGTGAGAGCAGAGGAGAGAAAGAGAGTCTTCCAGCCCTACCCCTCCTGCTTAGTAGGAATTTAGAACTGGCCTTCAGCAGTGGTTGAATAATAGGAAATGTAATGGAGGTGCTTTCATGGTGGGTTCAAGCAACAAAATGGCTATAGTTAAATATCCTAGCAAAAAGAAACCATAGCTAGTTACAGTTGCATGCAAACGTTTGGGCACCCCTGACTAAATTACATATTTTATTTATTTTTGAAGTAAAAAGAAGTAAACACAACCTCTGCATTAACCTTTGCTGTGAATGTTAATGAGGTTACCTTTTGATTATCATAAAAAAGAGGGGGAAAAAATGTGAAAAGGTGCAAAGGTTTGGACATTTTTCCAGTTGTAAAGCCTCAGGACTTAATTAACTTGTTAGGTCTTAATGGACTCGTTAGGACTCCTTAGGAAGATCAAGAATTGTCATTAGGAATAACAATTCAAAAGTGTAATAAATTCTCTGATTCTTCAAAACCTGTGCTAAGACTCAACCATGGGCTCCTCTAAGCAGCTGACTGAGAATCTGAAAATGAAGCTAATTGATGCCTACAAAGCAAAGGAAGGCTATAAAAAGATATCAGAGCACTTTGAGCTCACAATTTCCACTGTCTGAAATGTCATTTAGAAATGGCAATTAACTGTAAAAATGTAGAGGTCAAGGCAAAATCTGAAAGAATAAGAAAACATCCGGTATGCTGTCCAGAAAGGTAAAGCAAAATCCTCATGTAATAGCTAAGACCTGCAAAAAGGTTTAGCTGATATTGGCATGGTGGTGCACCGTTCTACTGTGCAGTGTTGCCTGCACAAACATGAGCTGCATGGAAGAGTCGTAAAAAAGTGGACTTTTGATAAACAATACGCCCTGGACTGACGAATTAAAAATGGAGCACTTTGGTCAAAATCATGAAAGGTACACTATATGGCCAAAGGTTTGTGGACACCTGACCATCAAACCCATATGTGGGTCTTCCTCAAACTGTTGCCACAAAATTGGAAGCACACAATTTTATAGAATGTCTTGGTATGCTGTAGCATTACAATTTCCCTTCACTGGAACTTGACGATGTCTCTGTGGACAAAGCGAGAATTATAAAGACATGGTTTGTAAAGGTTGGAGTGGAAGAACTGAGTAGCCTGCACAGAGCCCTGACCTCAATGCCACTGAACACCTTTGGGATAAGTTGCAAAGCTGACTGAACCCCAGCCTTCCTTACCCAACATCAGTGCCTCACTAATGCTTCTGTGGCTGAATAGGCACAAATCCCCATAACAACACTCCAAAATCTACTGGAAAGCCTTCCCAGAAGAGAGGAGATCATTATAAGAGCAGAGGGGACTAAAACTGGAATGCGATGTTCACAGCAAGCACATATGAGTGTTATGATCAGGTGTCCACAAACCTTAGACCATATAGTGTATATCTAGAAGAAAAAAAGGAACAGCATTTGATATAAAGAACCTTGTCAACTGCTGAGCAAGGTGGTGGATCTGTTATGCGTTAGGGTTGTGTTCTAGCCAGTGGCACAGGAAAAGTTGTCTGAGGAGATGGAAGAATGGATTCCAGTAAATATCAGCAAAATTGGGAAGCGCATGTGAGAGTCAGTCAAGAAACTAAAGCTGAAAAGAGATCACATACTAGCACATACTACAATTTTATTTGCTATTTTATTTTTATCAATTTTTTTTAAGCTCGTCAAATATAAAGTAACTTTGCATTAAACATTTACAGAATAAAAATCAACAAAATATGTAAAATACAACTGTATGTTAACTATCTTTTTCAGTTATAAAATAATAATAAAAAAATCTCACCATGTGAGGGAGTGAGAAAAGAAGAACCAGTTAGCTAGCCAACTTGCATACTAATATAGAGGCTAGTTAGCCTAAAAATACACTAGCAGTTTTTAGTGTTTCCTTTATCATAAGTGCTATCACATTGACTCGAGGCCACTGAATGAAAAGGGGATACCCGTTTTACAAGAGGGATTATTGTGTTATTTAAAAAAAAAAAAAAAGCAATGGGGCATGATTTTCCTCTCAAATCAAGGCATGGTCTTAAACAATTAACAGGAGGAATTATACGTTTCACTAAGCCTACTAACTATAAAACCATTAACGTTGAATGATTTACGCTGGAAGGATCACTTTTAAACAAACATAAGGCAAACTAGTGATATCTAATGCATGGCCATATTGTGTGTATTAGTTATTCTTATTGTTCCTTTAAAAGTTATTGATTATTGTAGGCCAATGAGATCTAATAAGCACTACAGATGTCACCGTTAAAACTGGGAAATTACAAAACTGTAGTGTGATCTGCAGAACTGGGAGTCTTTGGAAGGAGGTCTTTGTAGAATAATTAGTTGGTTAAGCATTTAAGTTGCAATATCCTGACTATCGTGAGTGTGCCATCATGGTGTGTGTGTGTGTGCGCGCGCGCAACAGAAATATTCAAATATTAGAATAATGCCTTAAATTCAAATAATTTTACCCGAGATGCCCATCCCCTATAACTGCTAATAGAATGGACTATTGCCCTTTCATTTGTAGCTAAAATATACATCTGTTTTCTTAGATTTATAAGGTTGCATATTGAAAATTTGAGCCTCTTCCAGTGATTGTAAAACTTTAGCATAGAGACACAAAGAAAATTATAAATCCATATTGCTAGTATGTCTTGCCATCATGGTGACTTGTGTATGCTGCAGTTCCTGAGTGATGATGTGAAAGCAGTCTTCATGGTGAAATGTAAAGTTCTGTGGCCTGGCTGAAGGAAATGGGGGTAAAATAGTTTAGAAAATTATATCTGGGATGACCTTCTGTTTAGAAGTCAGAATCAGTTTTACCGTTCAAGTACCTTAGTCACTGAAACAGGTCAATAAAAAATAGTAGAAAAAAAAAATTCCAAGAAATATGTAAATATTGAATATTAGAATATGTACTTTTTTTTTTTTTTTTTTTTCTCCTCCAACTACACTGTGCAGAAAGTCCAGAATGAACAATATGCATGTACAGCATAACATGTGTTGTAGCAAAAGTATAAGATCTGTATGTAAATGTAATCTACATATAAAATATTTATCAATCTTTCTTTTTTAAATATGTATTTATATAAAAGCTATATACGGATCTGTATTCTGGCCTATACAAGATGAAAAATGGACTGGAGAAAAAAGTTCTGTATGCTCCAAATGATTTATAAGCTTATGCTGTCTCTCACTTTGATGTCCCACAACAAAGAATACCACAAAAATACATGTGCTTCTAACTTCACTGCACACAAAAAAATTCTTGATTTCAGTTATTGTCCCAAAGAAATCTGCTGTCTGGATTAGGCCTGTTACAATTATTGAATTTTGGCTGACCACTATTATAGACATAATTATGATCACCAATAAATTTTTTTTTGGGGGGGGTTGACTTCATGACACTATACATTAATACATGCAGCCGTTCATTAACACTTAACAGCTAAATCAAATTTCTGTTTGCCTTATAAACTGTAAAAAATAAAGTGCAAAGGGAAAGCATGACACAAAGTTACTTCTGTAAATATATATATATATATATATATATATATAATGTACACAGTATAATGCAGGAGTGGCTGGTATAAATGGGCTAGCAAGGCTAAGTCTCCCCTCTCTTTCAAAGATAAGATATCAATATAAGGTTTTTGTTTTGCCATTCATATTCGATGGTTATTATTTGCTTTTAATAAATGTCTTAAAGCAGATTCTTTGGTAATGTGTGTATAATGAACTCAAATGATGTAAATTATTTACTATGTCATCCCCTTTCCACTCCAGAATACCTTTGAAGGAGAAACTAACAGTAGATAGACTAAACACACATCGTCCAACAAAAGGAGAGATCGCAGAACCATAACTTTAGTGTTTTTTGGTTTGAACAAGAGATTCACAACTTTTCTGTTTATGTGAAAGGGTATTCGATGATGAGACCTTGTGATATACTGCATTACACAGTCCTAATAGTTTCATTGTTGCGCTATTGATAGATTTTAGCCCTCCCTATCACCACCAGGCATCACTGATGTAACGTTTGTAGTCTTACAGTGATTCCAAAGGCTTATGTGGCGGAATGTAACGTCAACAGGTGTGCGTGCGTGCGTGCGCTGTGTGTATGCTGGTAATCTTTGGGGTATGCTTGAGAATGCAGGCTGAACTTTGTGTTGGTTTTGCACTCTGCAAGAAACGTGCCACCATGCTTTTATGGGGCCTGCTGGTTTTCTTTTTCTTAACTGAAATGTTTGCTGCTTGGAAACCTCAGTGGCACGTTCTCATACACAAACACTGATTGTATCTGGAGATGATTACCATATTAGTCATATCCTAGATGGATAAACAGATCCATTTTAAAGGCAATGCACAGGCCTCCTGTAGGACTCAAACTATCACAGTGCTGCATAAACCCTCCCCAGTCTTAGAGATGTTATTTATAACCATGGTTCTCCAAGTGCTGTCTGTGAAGCATAGCCAGGAGGGGGCTGCTATTTTATTTTACTATTTTTTTTTTTTTAAACAAATGTTTCAAGTTATATTTATTATTGACTTCTTATAGGTATTAACATATTTGATTTATTGATACTTATTAACCTATTTGATGTGCTTATAGTTTTTAACCTGTTTGATTGAACTGAATGGACTTGATCCAGTGTAGGCCTATAAATGTCAACTTTTATTAAACTTGAACAATTCTACTAAAAATAAAAAAGCGGAGTGCCTAAAATGCCCTTACCCATGATAAAATCACTGTAATGCGTGCGCTTTCGTGAATTATTGCTTTTTATAAAACAGCAACAAAACAATATGATAATGTCCATAAATAATGTCATTTATTTTTTACTAATATTTGCTGTACACGAGTCTTCCACCATGCGATGTAGTTGGTTGCTAAGCAAAATAACAGACAAAGATAAGGGCACTATATGAACAGCCAACAGCTTAAGTGTTTAATAGTGTTTAAAAACCAGCAAATTAATACAGAATTCAGTTATTGTGATGCAGTCACAGGTGTGTATATATCATGGACTTTACATTAGAACTGCAACTATCTTTTTTATAAACTTTTTTTTAAAAATAAATTTCAATAAATATAGGTCTATTAAAGCTCAGAATTTCCTTCAAGACTCTTAAGCTTGTCCTGAAAATAGCTATGCTATTGAGTGAAATTGCTGTTTGCGATGGTTCTTTAAGAAAGTCCTGGAATAAAAGGCAACATATTCAGACCAGAAACTCTGGATCCAGGTTATTGCAGTAATAAAGGTATAAGTGGCAGTCTACATGACACTCTGGTTTATATGATTTAAGGGACATCACTTAAGTTCAGCTTAAAAATAGTGTGCATGTGAGCAGAGCGCATGTCAGGATTACACAGAAGTTTGTTTATTTGAATCTGAGGGTGAGTGTGTTGAGAGTGTATGGCTGGCTGAGCAATATTTAGGAGTAATGGTGGTAAAGTGGTAATGATGAAGACCAACAAGGACATGTGTTTTGAAATGAAGAAAAAGATGCCAAGTTTCTAAAAGACATAAAGGTGCATAAGTGGTAAAAAAGAGAACGTCTGATCCTGAAGAGCAGCTGACTAAAGGAAAGTGCACAGAAGAGCACATGGACAGAGCTGCAGGATAAACAAGGTTGCCCCACCCACTTACTGGCCTCCTGACCAATCACAGCACACATTACCTTATTAAGCAGATCTACAGGGCAGTGGAAGGCTGGAGACAGGGACACAGTGCATGTACAAACATGTATGTGTATGTTTTATTTAATGAAAACAAGTGTTGAATAGTGGTTAGGAAATAAGAATGTTCTCTCTTTCTAAAGGTATCTTCGATTTATAATTAACAAAGTTGCAATAATTACAGAATGGAGGATTTCAGTTACATAAAATTTGTTTATTTTTTCGTAATTCTTATTTAAAACAAATCGGTTGTTTTTCTAATATGAAACGAACATTGTTGCTTTTTTTTTTTTTCTCTCTCTTTCTTGTTTGTAGTGGTGAGAAGTCAAGTTAAAAAAAAAACATATAATTGATATAATTGAGGAATTACATAATACCTCCAGTGGGACAGACTTTTTTTTTTTTTTTTTTTTTTTTTTTAAATGTGTGTTTTTTTTTTTTTTTTAAATCACATGCTCTTGTGCCCCCTAGTGAACTCTTTCACTCTCAGAAATATTTCTTGGTATAAACAAAACCAGCCTCTCTCTCTCACACACACACACACACATCTGCACTAATTAACTTTTGCCATCATTTTAATGATAAATAATTGGGTACCAACCAGTGATACACATTTGCACTCCTGTAGTCCTGGGACTTGAATACCTTTAAACTTTTGCATGTGTGTTGGTAGATGTGCCAAAAGTCTGGGAATCCACTGTGCACCTACAGCCCACTTATATCATCCAGGCTAATTTCTGCCTGCAGTCAGATTACAGCCTGTGAGCTGATTTAACACCCATCTCTCTCTCTCTCTCTCTCTCTCTCTCTCTCTGATGTGTATGTGATTTGTCTCCCCTCCCCTGGACTATGCATGGGTCTGCATTTCCATCACACTGAGGTCTTGCCCTCTCTCTCTGTCTCTCTCTCTCTGTCTCTCTCTCTCTGTCTGGTCCTCTCCTCTCCTTTTTTTTTAAATTGTACTTTTTACATTGCAACATGTTTCGGAACCCAAGGATTACTAACTACCTCGGCCATGTCGCACAATACAGCCAAGGTAAGATCCTGGTTCCTTTTGCCTGGATACTGTTACCTGGCAGCAGGAAAGGATGAAGTGTGGGATTGTTGTGGTGCTATGTATGTCTACTTGAGAAAAGGAGTGGCAGTTGCGTGGGATTGAGTTTGTACATGATACTGCCTTGTCTTAATCAGTTTGAAGTGAGCGTAAAAGTCGGATTTTGTTCATATCAGAGTTGAAGGCTGATCAATCAATCATTGCCAGCTTATGTGAATGGGAAGTAGCGGGCAGGAACCAATAAAAGGTGTGCTGTATGTGCAAAATGGCTTGTTCACCTCAGCTTTTTTTTGTTGACACCATGTCAATGTGATGTCAGAGATCACAAAAGTCAAAGCCTTTCTAACAACTATTTCTCCAGAAAAATCACTAGTATATATCTTGTTGCAGTACATGACTTTTCCCTTCGCCGTCTCTCCGCTGAGAGCTGTATGTGCTTACGAAGGAGGGGTGGCATTTTTAGAGAGAGATCTATTTTTCACTTTGTCCACCCCTTTCTGTATTTTTAGAAAATCCCCCATTCCTCCCCTCTCTAGGCTGTTGGTTTGTGCCAGTCAGCATCCTTAAGCTTCGCTCTGGCACTTGCACAGAGCACAAACCCCTAGTCTTTGATATTAGTGCTTACTCTGTTCACATTTTCATTATGTTGAGGTCCAGATATTCTGAGAGTGCGGGTGGTTGATCTGATGTCTGATTCGTTTTACAGATATGGTAAAATCATGAAAAAGATGCTTATAAAGGTGCAGTTGATAATGTTTGTATTAGTGTATTACTAGACCTATTATTATAATATCATTTCAAGAAATACCTAAAAAAAAAAAAAAAAAAAAAAAAAAAAAAAAAAAAAAAAAAAAAAAAAAAAAAACACCTGCAGATAATTTGCCTAATTCCCCCCCCCAGAAAATAGCTCCATTTGCAGAATTAACAGCTATACAGCTCTGCACCTTTTCTGAAAAAGGCATCATATGTAGTTTCACCAAAGGCAGTGAGGTTGGCTGTGAGCATAGTCCTTATTTTTTGCAATAGCAATTTGCCTCGCAGACAATAGAGGACTCTAAAAATTACAAACTGCACATTTAAGTGTGGAAAGTGCTTATAGGGGATTTTGCCTTAATGTCCCAGACAAGGTTGGCCATTTTAAAGTTTGTAAGGAGGCACCCGTCTAATAAAACTTCTAAAAGACTGTAACGTAAGCACTACACTTGTCTATACTGGAATAACTTTATGGCTATGTTTAAGATGGTGATTTTTAGTTGCTGCCATTTTAGTCTGACCCATACTCCCCCCGCCACCCCCCACCCCCCAATCGTCTGAAGGGGAAATATGTGCCTAGACCTTGCAGACATCCTAACAAAGGCATTGTATGTTCCTCTCTGGTGTGAGGAATATGTGTGAGGAATCTGGTGTGTTTCCCATCCAAGTAATATTTTTTTTGTCTCTTTTACAGGGCTTGGTGGTGAGTCAGCAGCTAAAATCTGCAACGCTACAATACTACAGAAAGAAGCACCAAGGTGTGCTTTTCTTTTATTCCACTACAAGATTTGCCGTTTATTTTTAATGCATGGCTGCTTCTGGAATGGGCTAACTAATCTTTATTGATGTAACTCATGATGGTAGCAGTAGATTGAATTCAGAAATCAGCCATGTTCCAATATTTTTGTTCATATGAAAAATGGATGGGTTCAAACCAAAGGTTCCATGTTCTAAGCTGTTTAACACATCAAGATGTAAATCTCAGGAAATGAAAGCTGAAATTCTGATCCATCGTCTTGTTCATCTTTTGATCTCAAACTCAAATGCCTTATATATAGCAAAAAGAAAAATAATTAGCCTTGCTGTTCCAATACTTTTGGAGGGGAATGTAGATCTTAGGAGATGCAACCACCAAGTTATCAGTTAAGCAGGTCAGACTCATCTGATCATTGGGAATACATGTTGATTATCTACCTTTTAAAAACTCATTATCATATCACAGATGCTTAAAACCATACATGAAACTTGAGTCAAATGTAAAGAGACATTAATGTGGAAATCCAGGCGCACAGACCTCTAGGTAGTGGGATAAATGTGAATTGCTATTTGAATTGTTTACTGAATGGGGTGATTAAAGCGATGGAGCCTTTGAATAGTGCAGCTTCTTTTGTGGTGTTATCTGGGTGAACCTTATGTTGCGAATGTGTGTTTGTTCCATTCTCCAGCATTTGCCTCTGGGTTTGATTTCAGGACAAAGCTGTCCATCTGCCAAAATCTCTGACTTTATTGGGTCTGGAGTTTTGATTAATCTTCTTAAAAAGCAAATAGTCAGCTCTTGAAATATTGACCCTTCATGAAAGTAATCCATAATATAAAACAAATGCAGTGAGTGATATTTTAAGCTTAAACTCATGGGGACACAGAATAGTTTTATTTTTTAACAAAATATTCTTTAAATAGCAATATTGAAATCTTGGTTTCAATTAAAAAAAAAATGCCTTGGTTTCAATATTGATTTTTATGTTCATTACTTGTTAAGGTCAGCATCCATCTGTCTCTTTTGTGCTGCAAGCTCTGTGGTTTTTTTTTTTTTTTCCTCCTGTGGTGATAAGGATGGCATCTTCATATTGGGTTAAGGCATTAACAAGGCATTTCTGGTGACTGAGCTTTATATTTAAAAATGTAAAAATTTCTTGAGTCCTTTCAAGAATGGCAATTTGCTTGCTTGTATTTAAGTATTTCTTAGGATTGTCATTTTTTTCCATAATGTTTTTGAAAAAACATTTTTTAAAATGTCTTTTTGTTACCTTTTTCAACTAAGTAGAGAAAATGTTATTATATACAAAAATGTAGCCCCTTCTCCTTACCCCAGGGTTCCAATAATTATGAAGTTGACTGTAGAAGAGAGCCTGATGACTTTGTCTAATATGTGTTGAGGGTACTATGCACCAGTCAGAAGTTTCAGTCTAGTGTAAGATTTTAAGATTGTAAAAATACACTTGTAGATAAAGGTGGGTGTGTAGATCTAATTTTGAAATGTAAAGCACATTTCTATTAGGTATGATTCAATCCAGATATTAAGTGTACGTATTTTGTCCTCATAACTTGCATATCAAATGTTTAACCTGGAATTAGAGCTCATAATAAAGTTGCCTAATTTGTCATTAGCCACCAAAGAAAAAAAGGTGTGTGTGTGTGTTGGGTATCGGTATGTGTTCAGTGCAGACATTGGTAATCGGAGTACCCTGTTTAGACTAGGCAAGCATGGTGACATGGGAAAGTAGAACTCAAGGCATGTATTAATAGCTTAGCTCCTAATCTATTTCTGTAGGCAGACCACGAGGACAATCAGAGTCCATGACACAATTTACTAATTCATTAAAATGTCACACAGAAGTATGGGACTGACACAGGCTTCCAGAACACACTTGTTTATCACTAAGAAATTGTGGGTGGTCCTAAAGTGCTCCATGTGGAAAATTAGCATTTTTTTACTTTTGTGTTGCTTGAAATGCATCCTGTTTCTGTTCATGAAATTTCTGACTGCAGTAGTTACATTTTGCTGAGCCCACAGTTTCTCAGACATTTTGGAAGAGCTAATATTCATGATTTGAATATTTGTTTCCTGAAATACGAATGTTTAAATGTTCTTAACTTTTTCTGTGCTTTACAGCTTTACAACAGACTTTTCCACTGAATACAAAAACACACACACTGTCACAGACAAAGACAAAATCCTTGCTGTGCTGCCCAAAGGTGAGTGGTCCTAAGCCAGCAACCTTCACTTGGAGAAGTTTAGAGATTTTTGAGAACCTCACAGCCTCTCTTTATAGTTTCAGAGTTACGAAAGCATTTTGAAACTGATATCACAAGTGATAATAAAATGAAAAGGTGAGTATATCTACTAATTATTACATTTCTAGTGCAGAGGTTCTTAACCTGGGGGTTGTTACCCCATGAGGGTCCCAACTTGGTCCCTGTGGTGTCATGAGTGTGACACTAAAAAAGATAACAAAATAATTTTGATAGGTGCATGCAAGGTTTGCCTAATGGCACCATCTCACCGTTACAAGCTCCTTGATAAGGTGAGATTTTTATTAGAGAAAAAGGGGACTGAGAGAACTTTTTCAGGTCCATGTTTCTCTGTGAATCAGGCTTCTCATGTCTGTGCATCAACGCAGGCCCAGCCATCCCATTAACTGAATCCCATTAAGGGGTACCACAGGGGAAAAAAGGTTAAGAACCCCTGTTCTAGATCATATACCTACTGATGTCACAATTTCAAAGCAACCAAAAAATATCAAAAGATGGCATTCTCTCTAGAAAAGAGAGGATTGCACGAAGGCTGGAGGGTATAGAGACAGATGTGCCATCTGCCCTGGCTACAAGCATGCAATACACACCCGGCCTGGTGACCAATCGGCTACTGGAGGAGGACACGCCACGGTATACACGTGCTTCAGACTCTAATGAGCCAGGTATTGTGCTTGTAAGAAGTGACTTCATGTTAAATAAACTGTTGTAATATTTGTCACATGACCTCAGACATTTGACAACTAGGAAAATGCCCAAATTAAAGTGAGAAACACACCCATTTTCCACTTCCCATAATAATGTTAGAGAAAATTAAACAAACACTACATACAGTTTGTTAGATCTGCTTTGCAAAAGAAGTTATAAAACTCATTGCATATTGTCTGAAATAATGTTATATAATTATAGAATTAAAAATATTATGAATAAATCAAAATAAATGTAGTATTTCTACATCCTATCCATACTTGTTTATCTGCTTTTTCATCTCGCCATAGTGAGGAGCTATAGTCGTGATGAGCTGGACAACACAGAGAGGCAATCAAGGGCACAAACACGACCCAATCCACATTTTCCTATGCATCCTGAACAGGCTTCCAACCCTGAAAGCACTGACGTGACCAGTCTCAGCTCCAAAGCTGAACGAATAGCTCGCTACAAAGCCGAGCGCCGACGCCAGTTATCAGAACGTTATGGCATCCTCCTTGACCAGGAGCCGGATACAGATTACACGCCACGGCACACACGAGCCCGCAGAGAGTCATTGGACAAACAAGCTTTGCCTGATGGTCAGAAACAGGAACAGTGGAGAGAGGAGACGGGGCGTGACGGTAGCACCAACAGGTCAAGATACAGCAGCTCAGGCGTTGGCCGGGTTTCCATACCCACTGATGATTCTGCCTCTTGCACACACCGGGAAAGAAGAAACACTTTCATTTCTCGAGACAAGAGATTGGATGCAGAGCAAGAGAGCGAAAGGGTCAACCTGGAGAATTACCGGAGAACACCAGACAGCAACCGCCGATCATACCCACAAGCAGCTCCACCCACTGTGGAACAGGGGTTAGCCCAACAGGCCAGAGGTGTTGCTGCAGTGCCTCGATCCCCCCGGGCAGCACGGCGTGCCTCATTGCCCTCTACATGCCATGGAATCTCCCCAGGAGACCTGTTCATTGAGCAGCAGGCGCAAAACATCCTCAGCCGACAGGGGTGAGTCTGAGTTTCTGCATTTAGTACGTCTTTAAAAATCTTTTTCAAGATTAATCCACTTTAAACATCTTTCATAATTTAAACACAAGCTCGTACAAACCCTGGATGTCAGCAAACCATCAGCTTTTACCTTTCTTAATTTACACTAATCATTATGTTGAAGGAATGTCGATCTGTTGATCTGGATAATTGGAGAACCTTGTGTCTGAGTTTTTTTTTGCTATCCTTACCATAGTTGCACTTACCATAGTTGTACTTAAACCCTCTTTTAGCTTTTCTATAATCATGACCATAACTGCTAAGGCAGGTGGTATGCAGGAAAAAATACATCTACCAGTAGAGGTTTTTTTTTTTTTTTTTTTTTTTTTTTTTT
>CM040995.1:12397917-12410501 GCA_022985145.1 Pangasius djambal | reverse complement strand
GAATTCTGTAACTTCAAACAGTAAATTTCACAGCTAGTATAAAAAATAAGTGCTTAGACTAGCAGTGGGGCACAGCTTTTCAGTAAGCATGGATTTTATTTAATCAGTGGCATGTCCAAACAATTTTAGAGGGGCACAAGAGTTACATACAATTAGGCACTGAGTCCATCGATGAACACTGAAATTTACTTTCACATTAGTATTATGACCATGTTACATAATTGTGCCATGAATCTATTCTGTGTAGATGTGCTGACTGTGGTGTCACCTGATGGTGACCGTGGGCATGACCCACGCCACATATAGCAATCTGATTGGCCAGTGCTAGGCAATATTCGCTTTTCATTTGCATAAATTCTCAACTTTGTCCTGCTTTCCTTGCCTACCTTTCCTTTTTCCTTGCCTAACCAAATCCAAGTGGACTCATAGCATCAGTTCTACATGTGGCAGCTTAATAAATCTATCAACTGCCAATAAACAATATTAAATTGTTACCATTATAATAAGCCCAGAAAGGTTGTATTTATATAATAACTATTTATATAACTGTATTGTATATGCTACAAATGATATCAATATTAACAAATTATATTATATTAACAAAATAGGTGGTGATTGTTTAAGGTCTAGGTAATTGGCAAACATTACTAAAGCTCTTTTAACATGTTTCCAAAAAAAGTCTCTTTTGGGCCATTTTTGTGATTCAGTTGGAGTGATCTTTTAATCCTAAAACAACGTCCGGTTAAAAGACCCCACATCACACTCTAATGGGATAAACTACCTTTAGAATATGTGTTGTGATTTTGGTGATAAACGCAAATCATAGAAAAACTGTCCTTGTCCATGGTTGAGTTTGTTAAATTGTTAAATTGTCATAGTGACACAGTTAACAGTTTACCATTTTCTGGTTCATTTATTATCATTATAAGCTGCCCTGTTTTGGTCGATGTTCTTTAGCATGGTGTCTTTGTCTTAAAGTGAGTGGTCTCTTCAGAAAGACTTGGATGGTGAAACAAACTCACATATCAACTGGCCCTCCAGGTACCCAATTGCTTGTGCCCATTTAAACTATTCCCTCTGGGCATGCTAAATTCATTTGTCTGCTTTCCCTTCATCTGCTGCGTACAGTCAGAGACATCCCCCAAGTTCTTCCCTCCTAACTTTTGCTTTCCTCTAGTTTCATCTGTTTGAGTCTCACATACTGACTTCCCAAGGCAGCCAACCCATTGGTTGTTTACTTTGGCCATTCATATAAAATATTGTTTGGTCCACCTTTCAGTATCACCAAGTCTGGATAATTACTTGTTTGAAAGTTTCAAAAAGGAGAAAAAACATTTTAACATTTGGAGGAATTGATATCCTGTTTCCTTCCTGTTGGAGATTAAAATGTTTGTTAGTACTTATTTATCAAAGTTGCATATGATATGGAGCATATGCAAATATTGCAGACAGCTTGAATATTCAGCATATAAATCTGAGTCATTTTAACATTGACTTGACATTTAATATTCATCTTCATGATGACAGGAAAGATTTACTAGACTTATTCAAACTTGTATGACTAGGACAGTTTCTCACAAAATGTACAGTATACACAAAGCTATATCACCATAATAATTAGAATATGCTTTCTCATTTGGATTTTTAAAAAATATATACTTAGCCAAGATGAATTGGATTTTAAAAAACCAGCTGCTGTGCAAGAATGATGTTTTGCATCAGTGATACTGTTCTTGTTTTGTATTATTTAAAAGCAAAATTTTCCATTTTATTGGCTCACTGGATGTTGCGCTATATATATATATATATATATATATATATATATATATATATATATATATATATATATATATATATATATATATATATATAATAAAATATCCACTGAGCCAATAAAATATATAAATAAATGTGCCAGTTATAATGTAAATGAGGAAAGCTGGATGAATATTTGTCTGCATAAGGTCAATGGCGATTCCTCAATTCGCCTTCAAACTGGTGGTCAGCTCAGTGTCGTACAGAAGTTTTATTAATTAAATGAATATAAGTTTGCATGGCATTCTTATAACTTAAGTATATACTCCTTTCTATGCAATTTTGATGAATAAGGGCCACTGACTCTTGATTAATGTTAACACATCGTCCATACAGGAAGAGCAAGAGTACTTGTCACTGGGGAAAATAGGGACAGAATTATAAAAGCATTCATATGTACTACAGGTGAGAACTTCTGGATAGTTCTAGCTTACAATTTTAGGCCAGGTGCAATTTCGCTTTCTCTACTTCATTTAGGTGATGGATACATTATTTGATATACTATTGAATTATCCTTTATCATCAGTTAAAATAAAGAATAAGCCAGTTCCATTGGGAGTCAAACATATCAAAGTTACCATTTGTCATAGATTATGTATGCTATGGATTGTTACTTTTTCCTGGTCTTTTTGTTTTTGAGGCTTATGGGTAGCTTTTATCTTGTGGTACACCCTCTGAATGTTTGCTTATGTGTCTTCTTTGTGGCATCTGATTGCCATGTCTCTGACACATTAATGTGCACATTCTACATAGTTTTCTTGATGCTTTCTGAGTTTCTATTATAAAGGAAAAGTGTTATTTGGTTATCCACTACTTTGGCATTTGGGGGCCTGCCACTACTCAATAGTGCATGATTGGTTATAAATATAATATATAATACCAATACTAAATATAATATATACATATACAGTATATACCAGTTAATAAACATTTGATTATGATGCACCTAATGCTTTGGGCAAAGCTTTAATTTATACCTATTTTTGTACAGCTTGTTTGCCAAAAGGATTACCAGGCTTGTGGTTTCTTAAAATGGGGATAGGTATAAATATGTATAAAAGGTATTTGTGTTTACTGTTACTGTTTACCCAATGCAGATGCAAATACACTCAAATTAAAATTTTAACATCCTAGTCATTGTTTTAGTTCAATACTAGGGTTCTGTATCTGTATGCTCTTTTGCTTTGGCTAAAGGGACACTAAACCTGGTTAAAAGTTGCATAAACAGGAAAGTATCATATGGCTTTGTTACAAGTTCAAATGACACAGTACTCACCAAAAACAAGTAAAATGTTGGATCAAGTATTTATTAGTAATGTTACCTTTATTATGAAGGTTTCTCTGGAGAGTTATAATTTTGACTTGCATTGAATGCTAATATTTTTTTTTATCCCCTTATGAAGAATACGAGGGAGAGAGAGACGGGCAAGGGAAGACAGCTTAGGACGGGCATCTGATTCAGGATCAGATGCAATCTCTGTCCGACGTCTCCCTGTCGAAATTCCTTCACATTTAGCCCCTAACTCTGAGTCTACAATCCACATACAAACATGGGCTACAGAACCCCTAGGCCAACAACAGAATTTGATTACAGAACCTTCCCATTACTATCGAGCACACAGTGCCGAACCACCACGATACCAGCGCGCACAGAGTACAGAATCAACTCACCTTCGGCATTTACACTCAGGTGAACCTCAGTGTGCACCAAATGTAGAACATCTAAACTATGATCAGAGGCTTCAGGGGCACTCGAACAATATGAGTTGCCAGCCGGACTATACACAACTTTCACTCTACTACAGAGACATCCAACAGCCAACTCAAATATGCAGAATTCCCCCACAGACTCCTTCTAGAGACAGAGACGTTCAACAGTTATTTCCTGAGATCAGAAATGCTCCACAACCTGAACTAAAATATATACACACCCATCAACCAATGCTTGTGGGCAATGCTTCTCACCACCATCCTCTGCCATATAAGGTTGCACATGAGAATCAGCAAATTGCTTCTGGATACAGTCATGGTCAGCCTCTACCTTATGGCCCCATTGAAGATCTGCATCCTGCCTATGGCCATACTCCACACCATGGTCCTTCCTACTGGCCTAGCCAGCCACCTGCTCCATTGAATGGGAATACTGCATGTTCTTCACCCAGGCTTTCTAAAACACATGGGCCTCCAGATCCTCAGGGCCATGCAGATATACCTAGGTTGACACCAATTGGTAGGGAAGGTGTAGAACCCAGTCGAAGGGCTAGTGCCGATCATATTCCGCTTTTCCAAAGGGAGGGTAGATCAGCTTCTAGGACTGACCAACCATCAGGATGCTTGCTGAGGAGCAGAAAAGCTGTGTTGCCTTCTGAAATCCGCCGCCGGGAGAAAAGTGTAGATGACACCATGCAGAGACACACTGAGGAAGTTTTGGAGGGTAGGAGAAGCAGGAGAATCATCCAGTCAGAAGAGATTGAGCGAGGAGGTGGAATGAGTGTTAGCCAATTAGATGAGGGGGCAGATAAAGGCAGAGGCAAGGTTGGCAACTTCGAGATGAGAGAAGAGCATGATGAAAGGAGAGTCAGCCCATTAGGGGAGGAAGGAAGTAAAGGAGAAAACAGGACCAGCAACATGCAGAACAGGGCAGGCCAAGGTGATGGGAAAATTAGTGAGTCTCAAGAAAGTGCAGGACTGGGCAACAAAAAGAGAATGCAGGGAGAAAGTGTTGGGTGTGAAAAGATGGAAGAGTGGTGGGATGATAGTCAAATAAGCAGGTTAAGTCAAGTTCAGCATCATGGTGTAGGACAATTTGATGGGATTATAGGGAAGTTGGAAGAACAGTTACAGAATATTAAACGCATTGAAGATCCATCAAGGCAGGTTGAAAACTGGGTGAGCAAATCGGATGTACCACTATGCCTTGATGAAAGGCTTACTCAATTTGAGATAAAAGATGGAAAAAGTGGAGGGAGAATTGCATCATTTGATAAGGTGGAGCTGAATGAAAACAGGAACATAAAGGTTGATGTAGAAAATGGTGAAGGTCAAAAGATGGTCCAGAAAGAGACATTAGAATTGCAATGTAGACAAAGGAGGATCAGCCAGCCAGAGGAAGGTGAGGCACATCTCAGACGCAGAAGGCTAAGCCAATCCGAAGATGATAGGAAAGGACGTAGGGTGCGCAGGATCAGCCAGTCAGGTAATTGGGATGGCCAAGATCAAATTGGCCAAACAGGTGGTCAAATGGAGGGGGAGAGACATAAGAAGATAAATCTGGACATGCCAGAAGCTATGGATACCACACCCACACAACAGGAGGGCAATGACCCATCTTTGCACCACAGACTGGATGAAGTAGGCTGTTACTTACAGCGCGGTTCCTCCCTCCCTCAGGCCCGCCACAGAAGAAGCAGGGATGAACTCAAGCCAAAGGTCCGGACTCGCTCTATGTCGGATATTGGAGTGGGTCAGCGGTCTGCAGCAGTTCGTTGTCTTGAGCGTGCTGCAAGTCGAGAATCCATTATGGCAACAGGGATGGGGCAGAATGCCAGGGACACAGGAACCACCAATGGTGAAGTAGGGGCTTTGGATACAAGAGTTTCTGTGGCAAAGCTCAGGCATTCCTATCTGGAGAATGCCTCAGGACGCAGGCCTGAATTGTATGTGGATAGCACTTGGGTCTTGAAATAGATACAAATACTAATTCTTTCAACATGGAGGCAATGTTTTGTTGTCCTGGCTTTATGATTTTTAACATTGTCTTTAAGCAAACAAACTAAAGGCACACATCTGCATCTGTTGACAGTTTGAACTGGTGTGCATTTTAACATGCTGTCAGACTCCATGGATTAACCTCAGTTTTGTCTCGTTTGGTCTGGTATCTAACTTTGCTGTAATGCATTGGGCAATATATGATTCTAAAGTATTACGGAATCGTGTGTCTGTGAGGAAGAAATCTTACCAACATAACGAACACTAACCCTAATCAATTGCTAGAATTAATAAATGGATATTGTTTTTTTTTTATGGAATAAGGGAATATTGGTTGTAATGTTTGTCTCATGGTTGGTTTGATAATGCATGTGTGTAAAGTAAATAAGCAAAATCAGTTGTGTGGCTATTGGTTATTATTGCATGAGGCTTCTTTTGATGATAAATTTGTAGTATCATAAAGAGTATTCAATGGGAGAAACATGTATACTTTTAAAATCTAAAATGTAAAGCCAATAGTGTTTTGCATTTTGCTAATTATTTTTTTTGGTGTTTTCTAAATTTGTTCATTTTGTTCCATTGTTGTTTATCAAACTTGCCCTATATGAAGAAGTGAGCCTAAGATAGACACAGCTGTGATGGAGACTGATCCAGCAGAGGCTGTTGACCAAGAAAAGGGGCAACGCCGACCTAGAAGATATATCAACCCTGGTGATGATCGCAAGGCCTCTGAAAGGTTCAGAACTCAGCCAGTCACGTCAGCTGAAAGGCTACAGTCTGATAGGTATGACAAGTGAGTGTGATAACATTCACACACTCCTCACTCTTCTCTTGGCTAATTTTAAGATCATCAAGATTGCTTTCATGTTAGAGCAATTCCTGCCAATAAGTGTGTAATGGAAATGAGAGTATGCTTTAATTTTTTTCCCATCAGCTTTTTTTTTTTTTGCAATCACTGGCACTTTGTTCTTATTGTACTTTTTGCTTGCTGTTCCTTAGGTCTCTGGAGCTACATAAGGCAGAAGGTGAGCTTATCTCCATTTATGGCTTGTTTTCCAATACAACAGACAAAGATCAGAGAATATACCTGAAAAACTCACTCACAAAACCCCACTTTGTTTCTCTAGTGGATGAAGAGAAGTTGGACGAGCGAGCAAAGATGAGTGTAGCAGCCAAGAGGTCCCTCTTCAGGGTATAAGAATTCTCTTGTCTATTGCATGCATCAACTCAATTGTGTAGCCTGGTCGAGGTATGACAGTAAAAGTTTGAGATAATGAGTACTTTTATAGCCATTGTCAAATATCATACTATTTCATAGGTATAGTCATGTTTGCTTTCTATGCCTGCTTTAATATTTTCCTTTTTTCTTGCCATCATTTTTCAGGAGCTTGAGAAGACTGCAGAAAGTGGTGTTCCCAAACCTCGGTCCCGTAATGCAGCAGTGGAACGGAGACTCAGGCGCACACAAGACCGCGCCAGAACCCAGCCTGTTACCATAGAGGAAGTGGTCATCGCTGCAACGTAGGTCACTTCTCCTAACATCACTACCACAGAAAATATCCCATGAAGTATGGGGGGAAAAAAAAAATCATAGTTTGAAAATGTATTTACAAACACAAAATACATTATGAAATACTGAGAAACTGGTTCTGGTGCAACCAGTCACCATTAGAAGTCACATGATTAGTTAAATGGAGGTCATCTGTGTTCAATTAAATGCCATGTACTCTTTTTAAAAAACAAAAAAAACAAAAAAAAACATACCCATTCCTGGAAGGACAGAGAGTTTGTTAGAGAACATACCTAAACAAACAGCATTGTAAAGACCAAGTATCAAAGCAAGTCTGGGAAAAACATCTGGAACCATATCTGTCAGGGTTTTGTTAGGAACATTATCCCAAACTTTGAACATCCAACAGAGTAACATTAAATACATTCTTAAAAATTGAAAGAATATAGCACAACTATAATTCTGCCTAGAGGAGACCAATCACCAAATGTCAGTGGTCAGGTAAGGAGGACATTAGCAGGGAAACACGAGGTGAAGGATAACTCAATATGATGCTACCACCACCATGCTTCACTGTGGAGATGGTGTTCTCATGGTGAAGAAGTGTTTGGTTTCTGCCAAATGTAGCATTTTGTGGGCAAAAAGCTCAATTTTGGTCTCATAAGCTTGAAGAATCTTTTGCCGAGTCCCTGACATGACTTTTGGCAAACTGCAAAAATGGTATTTCATATGACTCGCCATACTATTTGGTGTAGTGGCGTGTCCAGGCTTTGTTTATCCTGTGAACAGCTTCTACCATCTGAGATGTGGATCTCTCGAGCTCCTTCAGAGTTACCTTTTGCCTCTACAAAATGTGGAAAAGGTAAAGGGGGTATATACATATGCATGGCACTGTAGCCCTCTTGGCAGAACTTTTTGAATGGTTATTGGATTTTTGGTTATATGTAGCAAAAACTTTACCTATATCCTTATGTAACTATTCATGTGCAGGTTTTCATGGAGAACAAAAATTTGTTGCTTTCACTTCTGCTATTCCAGAGACTGTTCTTATTGTAGTGACTCTTGTTTGCTTTTATTTATCATTCATTTTTGTCTCTGATTTATGGATGTGTGCCCACCTTTCACTGATTTTCTCTGGCATTATTTGTCCTTTTCTAAAGTTCTCCTGATCCTCCCACCCAAATCTCCACTGTTCAAACCACAGCCCCCAGGTTTCCCAGTCCCACAGTAGTCAGCACCACAATGACTAACTTCAGGTACCTGTATGTATGCGTATGAGCTTTCAGGGCTTCCAGTAAGCTTGTGCAATTAGCGTTTGCGTGTTTCTGTAATGTGTATATGTCTGCAGCATGGCTACTGATTTTCACTTTGGGGGGAAAAAAAACTCAAGTTGATGTGATTTTTATTCTCGTGCCTATAATGTCTCTGCATCCTGAAATACTGTGTATATACTATATAATTTTTTTGTTCCACTAGTGAAGTAAAGGCTGTGGACAGCACCCTCTACTGATGAAACACTGCATTCAGCATTACTAATCCATTTTACTCTCTCACAATATGAAAGAAATATTTTACCTTCGGTATTAGAGTCCCTTGTAATAATGTAATGTTTGTTACTATCCAAGGTAGAGAGAAAGGTATTTGTATTTTCTGGGGAGGGTGAAATGTTGAAGGTTAGCCATTTAAAAAGAGAGTCGGCATTTGAAAGAATCTCTAAAGATCAAAAATAAAGTTACTATTCTTTAGGAGTAGATAGGAGCTTCTTATTAAATGCATGTTAGGTTCCCTTAGCTAACATTATTTTCTGCATTATGTATTAACAAACCATGAACTTCAGCATTAATACACTACAAGTAATGTTCTAAAAGTCACAAAGTTAACACATGCGTTAGGTGATGTTTCTTTAAATGTTAACAAAATACACTGACATTAACTGTTTATTCAGGGGGTGTCCAGTCTTATCAGCAAAGGGCCATTGTGGGTGCAGGTTTTCATTCCAATCTAACAGAAGCCACACCTGATTCATTAGACCATCAATAGAACATCAGGTTTGGCTTCTGCTTGGTTGGAATGAAAACCTGCACACACAACAGCCCTTTCTGGATAAGATTGGACACCCCAGGTTTATTCCATCCATGACTAAAAATACAGTTCACATAAATGATCAATATATACATAACAAGTATATGTTGATTACATACACTCTGTTCTCCACGTGTAAATGGTGAAACCTGCCTTTCGGCATCTGAGCAGCATTTTACCAGTTACCAACCGCAAACATGTTAAGGTGTTGGTTCATATTGGTCAGTACTGATTTGATCTTACTCATTGGTGGTGTAATGGTTCATGCAGGTGTTTGTTTGGTTTATTATTTAAAATAGTGATCCTCTGTGGACCTTTTTTCATAGAGAAGCAGAGAATGATGAGAAAAGCAGAGATTTTGTTAGAGATTTTAAAGCATTTTCTCATTTAAACTCATCCGACCAATTGCTTTTCACTTTCATTAGGTCAGATGGACTCTCTTATCCAATTCAACCTTTTTTTTCCCTGCCATGTAAGTAAACTGTTTGGTTACCATGGCAACCTGTACAAGAACTGATACATGGTCAAGGCACACCATGGTGAGCGCATTTTAAATTGGTTAAATATCACAAAGTCAATTTGTAAAAAATAATTTCTGCTTCTGTAACATATGCATACATATGGTATAATTGAAAACTTCCAAATTAATTAAAAGCAATGTGTCAAACTGGCAATGGCCCATATGAAGTGAATATTACCATAATCTCAGTTACACTGAAAATGATCAGTCTAGACATTTTTATTTATTTCTATGCAGATATAATACTTTTATTGGAAGTACTGGATTTAAAAAAACATTTTTAGTTACAGTGGACCATTTTAATCTTGAGATTAGATTAGTTTTAGAATGTGGAGAGATCATTTTGTTAATGTGACCTAAATCTAAGTTTTAACTTTGTTTTACTATTGATAAACATAATTAACTGATGAAGAATTAATTAATCCCTCAGATTAAGAGATAAAATTAAACACACAGAATTTCTCCAATGTGGTATATTTTTAAGGTTTTCATGAAAGCATTTAGAAAATGCCCGTTTGATGAGAAATACTACTTGTTAAGGTCCATTGTTATGTATAAATGACAGTTTGTAAAAATGTTGTATGTTACAGAACAAACTTACAGACCTGTTTTGTGGATGGAGTAGAACAAGATCAAAAGCAAAATCTGTAATTTTTTTGTTAGCATTTTTTGATACTGTGGTCCATAGAGGGTTAATAGAAGAGTTAGTTTATTTATTAATGTTACTTATGGTGTATTAATTCTGAAGTTCATAGTTTGTTAATATGAAGTGTTAACGGAAATTTGTGTTTATGCCTTGTAATTGTAGAAGTGAAGCTCACACTGTGTCTCAGGCATTCATTAATATCTACTAGTCTGTTACCATCTCCTGGTTCTTTCACTCAGCAATGCCTCATGCTAAAAAACACTTTGAATGTTATGAATTTTAATTAATCAATGCAAACAATGTTGTATTTTTGGGTGGCTAAGAGTTAGATTATTGCTTGATTTGTTGTGTAAGAGCTGAGTAGTTACACAACTGTAAGAAGTGCTCTTCAGTGTGTGTTTTTCCTTTTACAGCCTGCATTTGTATTTATTTTTTGCATCCTGTAATCCTATATAATTTATTATTGACTAAATTTAAGAAATGGCTGAAAATGCCTTTTTTTAATCTGTGTTCTTCTGGAGCATGTATGCATCTTGGTGGTGCAACTGCAAGCCTGCAAATGCTCAATTCTGTTTGCAGTCTTTCTTGCAGTGATGTGATCGTTTGTCTGTTCCCAGCATGAAGACTCCCTCAGCCCCCAATCCTGCTCCACAGGAGAAGGAGAAGGAGGCACCACCAGGAGAAGTGGGGACCGGAGAAGGGGCGGGGACCGAGGAGCCTGACCTGTCGACACTGAGCTTGGCAGAGAAAATGGCTCTGTTTAACCGCCTGTCTCATCCTCCTGCCCAAAAAGCAGAGGGTGCATGTGCAGATTCGCTCCCACGCAGGCGAAATGCCCGGTTCCAAACCCAGCCCATCACCCAAGGGGAAGTAAATCAGGTAAATTTAGCTATTTTCTGGTGCAAATTAGAATTTCCAACAAGTACAGTACTTTCTATATTTTGTTTGAGCAAAAATTTTGTTTCAATACTCTTGAATAATTCCTGTGTTTCAAATGAGGTTTGAGCAGCATTCTAATTATTAAGTTATTTAAATGAACCTATAGCAGTATAGTGATATGGAATGTTTCCCTCTAAATGAATGGATCTTTGGAAAATTCCAAGCATGAGATAATCTTGCATAAGTCACAATTTCAAGCATCAGAACATTGTCCCTTTCACAGGATCTAATGCAGGCAGTAGATCCATCAGATCGCACAGATCCTATTCCCATGCCTGATGGGTTTGTAGTACCACCCTATGGCAATCACGTAAGACAATGTGAACCACTTTTGGCTAATTTGTTAGTCCTGGGGCAATAACAGCTTCGGATTGGCAGTTTTGCATCCTCATATTGGATAACAGCTTCTTATTGCTTCTTAGTTGCCCAATGAATGTTTGCTTGAACACACTATTCAATAGCTTGTCAAGGATGTGCTCAATATTTTGTTTAGATATTCACCATTGGCCATATGTAATTCTGTTAAAGAGCTGATATGAATAAAGTGTGAATGATGCATCATGGCACCTGACTCCTTCTTATCCCTTTCATATAGTTGTGATTTAAGCGATGCTACTGCTGCAATTAGTACTGCTTCTACTGATACTACTATTGCTAGAATTAGTTTTACTAGTACTGCTGCTAGTCCTGCTACTACTCCTACTGCTGCTCCTGCAAATACTAATACTACTAATGCTACTGCTACAAATACTGCTGCTGTTACTAATGCCACCACCACTACTACTCTGGCATCTAATAATGCTGCTACTATGGCTACTTCTGCTATTCTTTTGTTGCTACTACTACTACTGTTACTTCTATTGTTACTACTACTATTACTACTTCTGCTACTATCACTACTGGTACTACTGCAGCTACCACTGCTACTATTATTATAATTACTGCTCCTATTACTACTACTTCTACTGTTAATACTACTGCTGCTACTGCCATTACAACTACTGCTGCTAGTACTACTACTACTGCTCTTATTACTATTAATGCAGATACTGCTACTAATATAGCTTTGTTTGTACACTGTTGTGTATGCCATGCTTGAGTGTCCTGTGCATCTCACTTGTTATATATAACCTCTCGGCTGTGTATATATGTAGTAATGTGTGATAAGTTATTCTGAGGTAAAATAATTCAGATGTAAATGTCAAATATATTATGCATTCTCAGCTGAAATGTGTGTGTGCTTGTGCAGTGCACAAATCTTTGGTGAATTTGGTAGAATTGGTAGAAAAGCTACAGGGCAGTAACATGCATTGTCTTGCTTTTTTGTAACTTTTGTGCTTTTTTTTTTTTTTTTTTTTTTTTTT
>CM040995.1:12346826-12397817 GCA_022985145.1 Pangasius djambal | reverse complement strand
TGCCATGGTGACAAGCCTATCCATGGCGATCCCTGCAGATGTTCACACAGAGACATGCCCAGCCCTCTCTCGCACTCCTACTCCAGCGGCACCGCCCAATCTGCTTTTGCCCAATCAGTCACCACATGATAAGCTTCCAGCTTATGAGAGAGGTGTTCGATATTTCAGCCTGACGGAGAGTGGAGAAACCTGCCTCCCTGAGACATGCTCTCCGCCTCCATCAGGGGGGCTGATCCAACCAGCACAAGGCAAGGGCTTGGCTGCTGCAGTATCAGCCAATGAGCAGAAACAGGAGGAAGACCATGGGTGTAGACTTGGTTTGGCAGAAAGCGGAGAACCCAAGCCCCCTCATGTGTTTAATCAGCGCACACATACACACGCTATTACACACACACTCTCGCACACTCATGGAGAGAGGGAGGCGGGGCTGACCAACCAGAAGGAGAGAGAGCAAGAGACGGAGCATGACAGAGTGTGGCAGGAAGACTGGGAGAGAGGGAAAGACAAGATCCTCGTCTCACAAGGTTACCTCTCGCCAGACGTTGTTCAGACGGAGCACAGCACAGTTGTTGCTTCAGGTAAGAGATGGGGGAATGGAGTCAGAAAGGGTAAATAAATAAAGCTACAGGGGAGTGAAATTAACTCGGCTGTGTCCTTTTTGTATCTGATGCACATACTGCACTGTGTCACACTTGCTTGGTTGCCTGTCCATGTGCTGAGCCCATTTCTGATTGGGTTAAGTGATCTCTGCCATGCTGGGCTGAATGCGATTAGCATAATTTCACATCCATGCAGCCCACACAGCTTTCTTTGTCTGTGCCCGAGAATCACAAACTAATAATGCTGCTGTGAAGGAGGTGGGAGGATTTTTACTGGAGCGTTACTATCTTCAGACAGCAGAGTGCTCTTGGCGCTATGTGAGTCAAAATGCAGCAAGAAATTGCTGGCTTGCTTCGAGGAAAAAAAATGAATGAGAGGAATTTTGTGAAAGATGTGATAATACAGCTAATGTTTTAAATGGGGGAAAAATCGTACACTAGAAAGGTACAATGGAAGCCTTGTTTGATTACTCTACACTTACATATTTGGAGGAAAGAAATACCTTGTCAGTGCTGTTTGTGTTCATTATGGATGTGCACAGTGCATGTGTTGGATGTCTGCTCAGGAGGGAGTCAGTCTGATTATCTGCTGCCTAGTGTACTTGTGCAGTTGCAACACAGTTGGGGTGTGTGTGTGTGTGTGTGTGTGTGTGTGTGTGTGTTGTAGTACCTATTCGATTTGCTGTATGTAGTATGTTTGCCTTGCCTTAAAAGCCAGTTCTTATTTATACAATCAAATGAGTGAATATTTTTGAGAGCAGTCATGTCTGATTACTGTGGTCAAATGTGATCAGTGTGATATCACATAGGTTAAATGACTAATATTTTGCACATTTTGTAATGTGGGTTGTGCTATGTCCTTCTCCACCATGCTGATTAATCTCAGGGCTGTGAGTGCCAAGTCAATGCACATTCAATGATAATTCAAGGCTGCCTACATAGTACAGACACCAGTGGTGTACTGACATACCATTTAATATGTTAGTATGCAATTTGGGATGTGTCAAGTATTTGCGTCTCTGAGAATATAATTACGTGCTATAATTGTCACTGATTCCCCAATATTACAGAAGTGTTAAGAAAAAAACAATTATTGTGCACATCAATTGGACTGTCACATTTACTGAATATTAGGTAGATGCGCTAAAACGCTTACTTTCAACAAGAGCTTGTCTTTTAGCTGGTTTGCTCTCACTACTTAGTTTTATAATAGTCTGTAATAGCAGCACACAGCCTACAGAATGAACTAGTCATCTAACATTAGCTAGCTCAAGTATAACTATTGGTTGAAGGGGAAAGAGCTCCACTGTAATGCATAGCTCGATGCTGAACCATGTGATGAATAGAGACACGTATCCTGAGGCTATCCGGTACTCCTGATCACTACAGCTAGCAGAGGAAAAAAAAAAATTCATGTCTGCCCACTAAATGACAAAGGTCATTGAATTAAATATGAGCAACAGTTATAATATAACCAAGTAAAAATGCACAAACACACCAAACAGGTAATTCATGGGTGCATCACAAACATTTTGAACTAGAAATGGGTCCTGGTCACACAGTTAATATATTTGTTTCTACCTTCCTCCAATATTTTCTAACAAATGTAGTTGGAAGTTCTATTTCCCAAAATATAAACTAATAGCACACATATATGGTTTCTTAAAGTAGAAGTGCCAAAGTATGTTGTAGACCAATCCCCAGCTTTTCATCTTTTTTTTTTTTTTTTTTTTTTTTTTTTTTTTTTTTTTTTTTTTTTTTTTTGGGCCGATTTGGCAGAATTTAGCCACAGCAATACCTGATGGGTTTTCGCAGATTGCCGCACAAATGCTTTACCTGTTCAGCAAAAAAGCTAAAACTCTGTCACTCTTGAATCCTTTTCCCTCTTATTATGGTATTTTGGTCTCTCTCTCTCTCTCTCTCTCTCTCTCTCTCTCTCTCTCTCTCTCTCTCATGGTTGGCTATGATTGGCTACTGACTTGTCCCTGTTACTGTGTGTATGATGTATGAGTGCAGATTCTCTGCCAGAGTATTGTTGGTATTTTCATATATATAAAACAAAAATCCTTTAATTACTAATACCACATATAACCACTTTTTGGGATGAGCAGTGTTACAGAAAACTCTTAAGTAGCAGCATTTTAGGCCTTCTGAAGTTTAGCCAGTTGCAGGGGAGTCATAAACATCTCTGTTTAAAAGCTAGAATGTTACAGCTAGAATTATTTTGTGTGTGTATGCGCACATTAAACATTTCACTTGTACTTTTCCACTTTGTGTGTTACATAGATGCTCCTGAGACTGGTCCCTCAGTGTGTACCGTGAGCACTGCAGTTGTTTCCTTCCAAAGCTCTCCACGCACTTCGACTGCTGCTTCTCACACACTCACATACCTGCAGCACAGTCCTCCTTGCACTCCGCCTAAACCCCAGCCGAAGACAATTCAGCCGCACTTCCAAAGCTCTTCTCACAGTTCCCCTAAAACCTCACCTCAGACTCATCCCAAACCCCAGCCATACCTCCAGTCTTCTCTACCACCAGAAGCACAAATCTACCCTGAATCCTCTGGACAGATACAAACCAAAGTATCCCCTCAGCCAATCAACCCCACTCAGTCTTATTCCTACACCCCTCCACAGCCTAAGGTCCCACCTCAGACGCAACCTAAGCCCCAGTGCATCATACCAAATCGATTCCAGTCTTCTCCTGTGGGCCCCGAAGAACCAGAGACAATGACGTCAATGTCCATTAAGGAGAGGTGAGTGTGTGGTTAGTGGTCTCATGTAGGCTATTTGTAAAATATAATCCTGATAAGTATACAGGAGATTTTGCTTTGCGTGGTGTACAGTTGTCCCGGTCATTTGTTAGTGCATGCTATTAGGTTCGTTTGCAGTTAGATGGTTGCCACTATCTGTATCTACATTTGTTCAGTGTTCCAAATATTCTGTATTCATTCACATTTAAGCTCAAAGTGGGTGTGATCCAAACCAGAAGAAGGTGGTTTTGGTGATGGTTTTCTTTTCTTTTTTTTTTTTTTGGTTTATTACTATGCCCCTGGGAACACTGGAAAAACACAGGGGAAAGGGGAATAATAATAAATAAATAAATAAATAAACAAACAAACAAACAAACAGTGTTAGAAATGCCATCACTGGCAGCATGGTCTGTGAATACTGACTCCTCAACTTTGACTACATCACTTGAGTTCATAATTGGTCTCAACTAGAAATGTGTATGAAAATGTGTATAGGACTGAATCCTACTTACACAGTTAATATTTCTGTTTGTATCTTCCTGCATTATTTTCTAACAAGTTATCTGGTTCTATTTCCCAAAATATAAACTAGTAGCCTAAATTAAACCACCGCAACCCTGTTGAGTTCTGCAAGATACCAGTCACAATGCACACTTCTAGTCTCACCCAGATGCTCCGTGAACCTATCTGGCAGGCTTTTTATAAAAAAAAAAAAAAAAAAGAATATTGTTCCACCTTTTTGTATCTATGCTTTCCACACCTTCTTTCTTGGCTTTGGGGTGTTATTTACTTCTCATATACTAAGGGGGATCATTTCATACCCAGACAGCTGTTGCTCTTGGATGTTTCCATCTTATCATTGGACAGAGTAGCTATAGCAGTGGAAAAGTGTATGCCAGACACTTGTTTTAAAGGTGGCCTTACATGACGGGACCATTTTGAAGACCACTAATTGGCTGTCCTTACTATCCCGTTGTACTGGCAGTGTTATTCTTTGCAGTTGTGTATATATGACATTATGACAATACCTGTCAGCAATGGGTGTACCTTAAATAGTCAAATCCAGTAATTACAGCAGATGTTTGGTTATACCGTATTTTGTCTCTAAATATAAATAACTATAATTTGTATTTGGGAAATCAGACCATGGTTTGTTCTTGTTGCTAACGTATATACAGCACCTGTTCACGGAAATAGCTGTGAATGCAGCATGTGTCAAGGGCATCAGCGCTGTTCTCTTTGCGTCCTGTTTGATGAATGAATGTGGGTCATTGCTCCTCTCCTTCACTGAGCCACATAGAGATTGCTATTTTAGAATGTGCTGCTCTGCCGGCTGCCCTTCTTTATGGTAAGGATGAAACTGGAAGGTAGAATCAAAAGAGGTTGCAGGGACAGAATAAAAAAAGAGAATATTTGCGAAGCAAAATGCATAATCCAAGTTACTGAGTATTTATTTTGTCTTCAGAATGCATCCAGTGATGTGCAGTATAAAGCCCTATGAGTGTGATGGCATTTCTTTCCCCCAGGTTAGCCTTGTTGAAAAAGAGTGGGGAGGAGGATTGGAAGAACAGGATGAACAAGAAACAGGAAGTGGCATCAATGAGCAACCAAATATGGGAAGAGCAAGGCTTCAAGAAAAAGGTAAATGACTGAGGAAATGTTTGGTTAAAAATATTAAGAGCAGGGATCTTTTTTCATCAATCATGTGTACATATAGTATATATACTACAAATAATTAAACAGTGTCGCATGAGCAAGAGGGCTGTTATACGGAATATCTGCACGGCTGTGATTTGGCTGTAGGTATGAGGCCACAGGCTGAGTGCTGCAGGTAATCACAGCCATGCCAATATTCAGTACAACAGTGTGATTGGGAGTATGATATCACTTATACAATCATTCTACTAATAAGAAATTAATGAAGTATGAAGTAACTGACATTTCAGACACAATATGGTGAAATATTGCTAACACTGTACAACACTGTTCAACAACTCATAGGTAACTATGCAGGAACTAAGCAGAAATTGACATTGACAATAACATAAAAAATAAGGCTGTAATGTAGCAATGAGTACTATATATTCTCCATTAACATACTTTCAATTCTTTTTAGTAAATATGTTTCTTTTAAATAACAAAAAATTAATAATGAATTACTATGTGTAATACTGTTCCACATTATTAACTACTGAAGAACAACACAGTCACACTTCAGTCATTAGTAAAGAATTTCATGCAAACAAGTTGTTGAACAGTTAAGTTAAGGGTTGGGGTTACATACAGTGTTTTGCTGAACAGAAACCCAAAGAAGCTACAGCTGGATAAAGACTGTCAGAAGACAGTCTCGTTTTCATTTCATTTTCCATTTGTAATTTTATGTAGTGACTGACAAGTGGAGTGATGCAGATGTGAAACGTTCCAGTGTTGTTTTATGGCACTTATATATGCCAATATTTTAGTGTGAACTGGTGACTCTTGCACACAGAATTAGTTCTATACATGCTTTGATAAATGTTTTGCCAGGCTAATTTTAAACATAGCCTTGTGCCACCATGTATTGTGCTTAACTTAGGTCAAGACCATTGCTTCAGTGGTGTCCAAACCCCAGCTACCCAGCTAAACACATTTAAATTGTGTATTTTTGTACTGGTCATTCATACATACATACATACATACATACAACAAAAAAGACAAGACTTTTGATGGGTTTTGCTATTCGGGTCAGTCTGATGAGTAGAATAATTTGTTAGGCATATTTTGTGGATTGTACAGTATGGTATGGGCCCCAAAATGTGGACAGTGTATTTTACAACAAAAACCAAACTGTGCTTTATCCACACATCCATTACTTGTGTGTTGTAGGAAGAAAGGGCTGTTATTGAGGAGTTTGCCTCATCTGAGAAGGTTTGGGTAAGATTCGATCATGCATACTGCATTAACAACTTTAGCTTTTGCAGATCAGATTTTTTACTTGCACTGCTTCCTGGCTTACGCTACAAGGTGATTAGTTGGGGCTTAATACCTTTTGGAGCTTTGCAGTGATTTGTAACTTTGACTTGCTTGCATCCATCCATCTTTTGAAAAGATATTTGGTGGACTTTGCCCTACTTTCTTCTGGTACAAGTTTGCCATACTATACTCCTGTTCTGTATGAGTCATTTTGTCTTGCATTGCCCTTTTCAGTATTATTTTATCTCTTTTCTTTCCCTCTGGGTGTTCTATTTTCTTTTTTTCCTGCTCTCTCCTTCTCACATCATCTCCTGCCTATAGGAGCCTGTTTTTGCTTCCACCTATTCCCCTCCTCCTTTCCATTCCACTCAAAAATATCAGCCTGTAGACCATCCATGCCAGGTAAGTGTGGCATCTCGGACACAACAATTTATTTTGCAATCATCTTGTGTTCTTTAGGGCTGTGGGCATTTCAGAGCAAACATGTTCTTAGTGTCTGAATGTCCTGAATGAGTGGCTTATAAACAATTGTGTTGGGTAACAGATGTGCTGCTTATATTTAGAGTTTTTCTTTTATTGTTAGTCAAGACCTACACTACCTGCTGCAGTTAAACAAAAGCAGGTTAAAGCTGCAATACATAGGGTTTGGTTAAAAATGGAAACAAAAGCATCATTGAGTCCGGGATATTCCTGAGCTGCCGTGAGTCACCCTGGGAATCCTGTAATAGTACTTCAGAGTAATTCAGAGTCAGAGCTGTTAGGTTTTCGTTAGTGGGAAATGCCGAACACTCACATCATACGCCAGGTCAGATATGTCCCACACCATCATACCTGAAGCCAAAAAAAGAAAAAACCTTACTCCAAACCTCCAGTACGACTTAACCCAGTTTTGTTTTGTGGGTATTATAACTGGAAGTCTTTGTCCTTCAGCTGTCTTTGAGCCAGATTGTGTGTTAATGTTAACCTGCTGACTTGCTACTATTGTCTGTTATGACAAACACAGGTAGACTATGGCATCAGTGATCATGTCATTCACATAGCTCTTTCAGATCATGATAAAGCACAAAACAGCCGATGTTAACAAGATTGCTAAAAAAAAAAAAAAAAAAAAAAGATCGCCTGCTTCCAACATGCAATCTGACTCCTCCATTTGATGTTATGGATGGCATGTTTTGACAGAGTGGCCTGTCCAACTGTTGTCAAAGTTTGCTCTGCTTATGTGACGATTGCTCCACATTTCCTATTTCTAATTCTTGTTTGTATTCTATCCAATCAGAGGCTGGGAGAAGGAGTTGAGAGACAGATGTCCATTGAAGAGCGGAAGCAGATGATCTCTACACGAGAGGAGGCATGGCAAAGCACTGGAAAGGGTGTGGCAAATGACTCTGGCCAGTACACTGTGGCTGCTCGGATGGTGAAGAAAGGTTAGGATATATAAGTACATGTGAGCACATATTACATTTCATAGAACGTTTATGCAGACTGCTAGCGTTTATCCAGTATTTGCTATTATAATGAAAATAGGGCACATCTGTGCATATCGGGCATCATTTATCAATCTTTTAGTAAAGTGTGTGTAAATACTTTGTAGGCCAGATTTACAAAAATTTTGGTAATGCTTTTCGTCATAGTCATATGCATATGTTTATAAATGCCAATCACCTGTAACTTACCATGTGTTTCATGGCATAGCTGACATTTCACAGAGCTGGAAATGACAAAATGACAAAATGGTGAAACAGCGCCTCCTAAGCACAGCATGCACTAAATCCTCCAGTAATGCAGCTTAGCCACTGCCACACCTTGATTACTAACTCTCTCTTCTTTTATAGTGTGCCATTTCTTTTGTCCTAATTGAATAGCTAGTCTTATTTTGTCTTAATTTATAGATTTGTGTGTGCATTCGAAACAAATTTTAAACCTATCAGTGAAATCCATACGTAAATTTGCATTAAAACATGCCAATTATACTTAAAGCTTTTTTTCTTCCAGCTCTTAAAGGATACAAAACATTTTTCTGAACTAACTGGATTTTCATTAATACCACAGTTGTGTAAATGCTCTATGTACCATTTATAATACAAAAGCATAAATCAGTTAGATAAAATGGTATATATCATTTACATATACCATATGTAAATGATATACAGTATATACCATTTTATCCAGCTGCAACAAACTGAAGGATTTTTTCCATCTAAAATACATCTCTGTCTTAGGTCTGGCTGCTTCCTCTGCAGTGATAAGTCCCATTCTGTCTCCAGTCTCTGCGAAGCTAAAGAATGGTGTGCCAGCTATCTCCAAACCACAGGATGGTAAATGTAACACACACTTCCCCCTTCTGCATTATTTTATGCTCTTGTAGGAAATACATGCATAGATCTTCATGGAACTGTCAATGGCTATCCCTATAACAGAGATTGAGGTCACAGCAGATATGGAATCTGACAAGAAACTGGATAAGTTGGAGACGTTTTTGGGACGTTTGAACAGTAAAGGTGAGTACTGTTGATTTTGATCTCTTCCAGTTCAGTCTCTTTGAGTCAGGTGTTGGTGATAATTACTTGCTTTTCTCTCATGGCTTCAGTGTCTCTCACTCTTTGTCTATCTCTCAGTGACTAGTTTGCAGGAGACGACTCTGACAGTGACTGAGAAGGCTGTGAAAGAAGTCATGAGACTGGACGATGAAATCTTCTCAAAGTTCTATCGGCATGTGACCGACATCCCACGCAGCATGCCGAGAGTGCCGATCGATGAAGACTTTGATGCCATATTTGGCAAACATACACCAAAGTAAGTATACAGTGAAATGCCCAATGCTAAATATGTTCCAGATAAATGAATGGTAATTTGGCACACACTTTCTGTGTAGAAATTCACAACTAATGATTTTACAACATAAATAGGAATTACACTTGTAGTATCTTAATTTTGCTTTAAACCAACATTAAAATTAAGAACATAAACCATTAGCTTTAGGTTAATTTCTAGTAAGCCACTGTTTGGCCCTTAACCAAGGCCCTTAACCTTCATTATGCTCGATAACATACAGTATGATGCATTAAAAATGTAAAATGGTAATTTATGCAAAATGAAACAAAAAGATGGTTGTTTAACATTGGAAATATTTATTTTTTAAATTTCTTGGTGTATTTCAGAGAAGACTGAAATGTGATTTAATGGTTAGTAGTTCATGGATAAAATTAGTGCTTTGATAAAATTCCGAAAAATGCATCTAACGTATGCATGAACATATCTAAAATTTTCAGCCACAATTAATGCATTCTTTGGTTGGGCCATGATCTGTGTAATATATGTAAGAGTTAATAAGACGTCTCATTGGGCAAGATGGAGGTGGTAAAAAAAAAAACAGGTTCCTAACTTTCTACAGGACACTTCAGGTGCTCTCAGAGCAATTTCTTTATTATAGCCAACTGGGTGTGCTTCAGGACAGGGAGGGTAAACTTCTTGGCTACCATATGGAGGATGGAATGATATGGATGAAATGTCTGTCAGGATTCTTGAGTTAATTTTGCTGCTTCTCAAAAATATGAAAACTGATTAAACATTATTAAATAGTATAGTGTGACAATGAATGAATAAATTACAGGCTGAGCCTAGACTAGTCATGATTACATTCTAATATGCTTACATATAACCAAGCACTTTAGAGCTCTCACAATATAAGCAATTAATGCCAGATCAGAAATGATTATTTTCTATGACTATTTTATAAATGTATCTAAAATACATATGCATGGATACATACACAAACACAGACAAACATAATTTCTTTGACCTTAGGCTATCCTCAGCAATGGTGCACCACAAGAGGGCAATACGTCCTTTACGTAATGTTCAGGCGTCACGTAACCCACTGAAGATTCTGGCAGCGCGAGAGGACATCAGACATGAGTATACTGAACAGAGACTCAACATCGGTATTCTGGAAAGCAAGAGGATCAAACAGGAGAAAAGTGAGTAATAAGAGGGATGTGGAAAGGATGATGTGGAAATAGAAATTACTGCGTAGCCATGGAACAGGAGAAGAGACAGTGATGAGACATCAGGAAAGACAAGAGGGTGAAAATATGGGATTAAAATGTGGGAATGAAGGTATTATGAGGGGGAGAATAAAGAATAAAGAAAAAAAAACATGAACGGCTCAATCACATCTGAAAATTTGCATTAAACAAAAGAACAGTTGATGCTGAAAGATGCACTGGCCTAATGGAGAAAAGAAAGGGAGTTCACTGGTGGAGTTAAAAATTGAGGAACAAGGTGACTAAGAAACATTGTAGGAGAAAGACCTTGTGTGTTTAAGTGAATTTATCTGTTTTGTAGTGAGTAAGAGCTCCAGCATTTCAGATGCTGCTCTGGCTGGTTTGGCTAGCAAGGAGAACTACAGCAGTGTGAGTTTACGCAGCGTCAGCATATCTGAGCAGGTGACCAACAACAGTGCTGCTCCCTACAAAAAGCTCATGCTCATGCAAGTCAAAGGTTAGTCCTGTACACAATTCTTTTCAAAAGTTACAATCTTCAATGTTAAGTTACTAAACAATGTAATTGTTTATTATAAATTAATGGTATCTCTTAGGTTAGAAACGATTGCATCTGTGCAGTCTAAACCATTATAATTATTATTGCTATTATTTTTTGCTCAGGTCGCAGGCATGTCCAGACAAGACTAGTGGAGCCCAGGGTCTCATCTTTGAACAGCGGTGACTGTTTTCTACTGGTTACGCCTGAGCACTGCTTCGTTTGGATAGGAGAGTTTGCAAATGTCATAGAGAGAGCAAAGGTACCGCCAAGCATGGCTACGCATAATCAGGCATCTTAAAAACTTGTTACAAAATGGTTTTCCTCAGTTGTATAATCTATTCATCTCATAGTCTTAGTGTTTCTCCAAAACATGTGTACTTATACTGTATGTACAGTGGGGTCCAAAAGTCTGGAAATAAACAGAAGGTTTTAGAATGTTCAATATACTGAATAGTTTATATTTAAGATTCTGCATTATTTCTAGGTCCCTATTTAAATGTAAGCAAATTTGTGATACTGAGCATGTTAACTGCTTTGTCCAAAAGGTGGGATTTTCCTCATGTCTAATCTCTTCTATTGAAGCATGTGTTCAGACAACACTCCAATGGAGTTGATCTAAAGTGGATCATAAGATTTTGCACAAATTTGTGGAATCCATTCCAGCTCGAGTGCGCAAGGTCATTAAAGCGACAAGGGAACATACCAACAGACTAAAACTCTGAAATTCAGTCAGTAATATAATTTTTAATGAGAATTGTTGTATTAAATTAGAAAAGAATGCAAAATAGAAACATTTTCTCTAGTGGTTTCAGACTTTTGGACCCCACTGTTTCACATGCGCGCACATCCGCCTTGGTGCAGTTCTTTTAGACAGTGTGTGTCTAAGCAAGGTGGTCTCCATTCAATTCCAAGCAAACTTTAGTCTGGTTTGATAGCAGTGAGAAGGCTTTTTGACCTTGAATCGACCCAGCCGAAGGGATTTTGGGTTTATGGGGAGCGTTTTTTTTTTTTGAGCTGCTAAACTGAAATGCAAGACAAACTAAGCCAAAGTACAGAGCTGCAGCTCTGTAAAAATGAAGTACGTTCATTTGGACTGTTGACCAAAAAGAAACAAACTGTTAAAAATTTATTGCTGACTCTGTGATTTCCTTGTTCATTTGAATTTTCTGATTCGTGTGCACACTTCGTTTGCCTTTTCCTGTTGCTGTATTTTTGTGCTATAAATTAATATACTTACTATAAATCTATAAATTGTGACTTGACTCTCAGTTTTAGCCATGACTGACAGTGTAGCACAAAAATCTGATGTCATGAGCTTTTAATACAAAATGATTTATTTTTTTTTTGTTTCTTTATTAGGCATCAGAACTGGCCACTTTTATCCAGTTGAACCATGACCTTGGTTGCCGGGCGATGCAAGTGGAGACCATTGAGGAGGGGGTGAACTTTGAAAGCCCTGCGGCAGCTGAGTTTTGGAAAATTCTAGGAGGACTGGCCAGCTACCAGCGTATGCTCCAAACACCAAAATCTACACAGTAAAATATAATCATATTAAATTTCTTTCACATTTGTTTTACATTCAAATGCAAACGCATAGTGTGTCTGTGTCACAACAGCGGCTGGTACCCCAGAAGAGGACGAGTTTTTTGAGAACGCGATTATAGAGACTAATTGCATCTTTCGTCTGGTGGATGATAAACTGCTTCCTGATGATGATTTCTGGGGCAGAGTTCCTCGTTGCTCACTGCTGGGATCCAAAGAGGTATGAAAGTAGTATATGAAATAATACACAAATGCACACATTATTCAAGTAAGTTTGAAATATTTGTTCAATAATAGTGAAATAAAATTTTAAAGATCTTAAAATAACCCTTTTGGGGAATATGAGTTCCTCCAATAACCCTCAAAGCACCCTGAGGTCTTGGTGTGATGAAACCGGTGACTCCAGAACTGTAAAGCTGAAAGCCAAGTTCTTACTGGAACCCTTAAGATCCTTCAAGAACTGCTAGACTGTCCATGGTTCCAGCAGTAACCTATTATAAGCAAAAGGGTTTTGTGGCACTTTAAATATACTTGAAAGTTCCCTGAGTACTAATTTGGATATTTGAGGCACCATTAGCTTTTACAGTGTATATCTGTTTAGTGCTCCAAATATCTGTATCTGTATTTGGATTTATATCTTAAACTAGAACAGATTCCTTCCATTCATTCTTTCTTTTTTCACTTAAAATGAACCCTATCATCATGCCCCTGGAAACACTGTAAGAAATGTAGAGGTAGAAATGCCAGCCCTATTGGCATGGTGTGTGAATTCTGGCTCTGATAGCTTCAGCTCTACTCATAATTGGTCTCAACTAGACATGTAGAGACTTTTTTTAAAACCTGTTTGGGCATTTTTCTTTGTATCTCCCTGGAATCTAACAAAGTGACCTATTTATATTTCCCAAAATATAAACAAACTAGTAGCTTAATTTAAACCACCAAGACCCTGACCATGCAGCTTCGAAGGATGCTCTAAATGCATTGCAGGTCATTGTCATGCAAGCTTCATATCTGACTGCTCGCTCGCAGCTGCATGATGCGGGATCCCATTTCTGATGCATATCTCTCACACAGATGCACCATGAACCATTGTGGCAAGCTTTCTTTAAAAAAACACAGACAAAGCGTAATGCTATTCCTATTCCTATATGTATCCATTTACGTTATCTGTTTATTCCGAATAATGCATGTGTTTTTGATTACATCCCTAGTCCAAACCTTTTTTGTATTTAATCTATATACATTATTTTTGTTTCCACTCACGTTTTGCAAAGGTTTAACGAAGGTTGTATTGGTCAGTCGGGAAATGATTTGCAAAGTTAGCATTTTGAACAGCAATTTACTCTTCAGGTGATAAACGGATTTAAATAACATTCTGTGTTTCTGCTTTCTCATGTGCACGTGTGTGTTTATGTAGGTGATAGTGTTTGATTTTGGCAGTGAGGTGTATGTGTGGCATGGTAAAGAAGTCACTCTGGCACAGAGAAAGGTGGCCTTCCAGCTGGCTAAGCACCTGTGGAACGGCACCTTTGACTACACTAACTGTGACATCAACCCACTCGACCCAGGAGGATGCAATTCACTCATACCCAGGTTTTGAAGCAGTAGCACACATACAGAGAAACCTTTCCTTTTCTGCCAAAAGAAACTGCTCTCAGTTTAATATCTGAAATATCTGTGTGTTCAGAAAAGGCCAAGGCCGTCCAGACTGGGCAATATTCGGCAGATTGACTGAACACAATGAGACATCTTTGTTCAGAGAGAAGTTTCTGGACTGGAGAGAGACTGTTGACTCACTACCAAAGAGCAGCAGTGAGCATTCCTTTGAGCAGAAGGTATATTCCCTGATTACTGTGTATATCTTCTGTAAAATAAATATATTAAGGCTGACAAATGTAGGACCACATACTCAGAAGTGCCAACCATAAATGTATGATTTAGCCTCTGTATTTATGATCTTTGACCCCTTGGTATGTTGATATGGAAGATCTGAAACACACCTGAAAACTAGTTTGGATACCTGAAAACTATTTAACTGGCTGAAAAGCAAAGTCCCTGTAAGCAAAAGGATGCAGGATATGACAGACTCTCACTACAACCCTGACCAGAATATAGAGGTTACTGAACATGAACAAATTTTTACACCTCACTAGCCTTGGAGTTTCCTCTTACCCTTGCATCTCTTTGTCTTTCCTAACCATATTAGCCATCTCAGGGTACACCCTCTCGCTTGGAGTGTGCTGCGTATGATGTGGGGTTGATGCTCCCAGTGCTCCAGTCCCCCATCAGCATGGTTCTGGAAGGGCAGGACGTAGGTCGCGGTCATGGCCCTGTGGATAGCGGATGTTCTGAGGACCGCCTGCGCTCTCTGGAGATTAGCACACTCAGTGTGGATGTCTGGTACATCCTGGAATTCGACTACAGCCGCCTGCCCAAGCAGAGCATTGGCCAGTTCCATGAGGGAGATGCCTATGTAGTTAAATGGAAGTACATGGTGAGCGCAGCAGGTGAGTATCAATAGCAGGAGGAATGTGCTGGGTATGTGTTTTTCATTTGAATGTACACAGCAGTGGAATTAGCTACAAGTGAGTTGTAGAAAATGTTGCTAAATCACTTCTATGTAATGTTGATGGAGAAAGGAGGAGCCTTAAAAATGGTAGGTTGTATGTGTGTTTAGTGGGCAACAGGCAGAAGCCGGAGCAGGTTCGCAGTGCTGGTCCAGGCCGAGAGAAGTGCTGCTATTTCTTCTGGCAAGGCAGGAACTCTACAGTCAGTGAAAAAGGAACCTCTGCACTGATGACCATTGAGCTGGATGAGGAGAGAGGAGCACAGGTGTGTCTGTGTGTGTGTGTGTGTGTCTGTCTGTGTGTGTGTCTGTGTGTGTGTGTGTGTCTGTCTGTGTGTGTGTCTGTCTGTGTGTGTGTCTGTCTGTGTGTGTGTCTGTCTGTGTGTGTGTGACATTACAGTTTGCTAGCATAAGGTTTTATATGTGCCCTAACACACTGGCTCTTAATCAGTGTATGTAAACGTTGATTAGTTTAGTAAAATGATATCAGTTTGAACTATGGATGCATTTTTATTTATTTATTTATTTTTACTATTTTGACTGTTAACTGTTAAAAACAGTTTATTAGTTACCAAATTGACAAATCAAAATAATAAAAAGTTAATAAGGATCAATAAGGTTTAAAATTGTAAAAACAATTTAACATTAATAACAATTGGAGCCATACTCAGGACTATGTAGCTGTAGTAGCCAGTAACGCATATTTTAACTGGCTAAATACAGGTTTAGGTGTCATTACAGTATACAGTCAGACTGGCAGCTGAGAAGGGCCTGATGTCTCAGGTATAAACGTCAGTCATTTCAAATCTTAAAAAAAAAAAAAAAAAAAAAGTAAGAATTTCTTAAGCCCACCTGTCAAATTGCAAGGAAATGCTGGCTTAAACCACTATTGTATCCTCATATAACAGCTCATAAATGTTCCCTACAGTTTGGATGTTAAACCTGCCAATCCAAGTCTTAAAAGTTTATTAGAAACAAAATCTGTTAACCATCAACATTTATAGTTCATTACTTTGAGACACTGGAGACAAGTTTTGAAATCATGCTACTTTAGCAGTGCCTGCAGCAAGCATACAGTAAATGGCTGTACAGTAATATTGTGCTGAAGCAGGAACTATATACAGAGCGCTTGAAGCTGGGTGTTGATTTACAGGTGCAGGTGCAGCAGGGCAAAGAGCCGCCATGCTTCCTGCAGTGTTTCAGTGGCGGCATGATAGTGCATTGTGGGAAGAGGGAAGAAGAGGAAGAGAACATTCAGAGTAAGGACATTTAAGTTGACGGTTTAAGTTTTTTTAGCCCCTGTTTTTATTTTGTTCTTAAAGTCTACCATGCTGTTTTTCTTTTTGTTTTTTCTTTCAATCCCAAGCTCTACTTTAACACTCTCTGACATACACACTATAGAGAGAGAGAGAGCATCAGATTAGTCAGTTTTGATATTCTGTCTCTTTCCTTAATCTCTCTAGGTGAATGGCGTTTGTACTGTGTTCGTGGTGAGGTGCCAGTAGAGGGCCATCTGCTGGAGGTAGCGTGTCACTGCAGTAGCCTGCGCTCTCGGACCTCCATGATTCTGCTCAACATTAACAAAGCCCTCATCTACCTGTGGCATGGCTGTAAGACGCAATCACACACCCGTGAGGTGGCAAGCACCGCTGCTGACAAGATCAAAGAGCAGTAAGTTAAAGAGAGGTCTATGCTTATGATATTTCAGGAGTGGACAAAATATAAATTCATTAACATGCTTACTACAAGTCAAAGCTCCAGTGTGCTGTCCAGTCCCATGCTGTGCTTTCCCAGAAGCCCAGTTAACTAGGCTAAAAGATGGAGACTAACGTAATGTAAGTCAATGCCATAACAAGCTAATTTTGTGCATTAATACAAACTCTAGAAAATAAGTAAATCCCTGGGAGAGGCGACAAGATGTAGCCTTGGTTTTCACCTGCTAATGTCTGTGCTGATGAAGCACATCACGTTTGCAGAAGGTCTTGGGCTAAACTAGAAGTCCCCCCCCCCCCCCCGCCCCCCCCCGCCCCTTTCCCCATCACTCGTTCATAATTGGTCTCAAGCAATGATGTGCATGGGGCTGTTTTTAATCCTGCTCACAAAGTATATTTGTTTGTATCTCTCTGTGGCATTTTCTAGCAAATTTAGTTGGCTTTGTTTCCTGAATATAAACTGGGAATACCAGACTACCACAGGTTCATGTTAATGAGTCTTTATTTGAGCCTCATATCTGACAGCTCGATCTCCCACTCACATGTTTTGTTTCTTTGTTGTCTCAGCCATTTGCCTTGTAAACCTTTCTGATAACACACAGTGCACCTTCTATTAATATCTGTACCTGTATCTATTTAGATCACATTATCTGTGCAGTCTAAATAATGTATTTGTGTTCGGATACATCCCTAGTTTCAACAAACATATCAAATGAAAATGTATTTTTCTGGTTGTTGAATGAGTAAAGTAAAAAATGCTATTGACTGTTATATTAAAAGCCTATTTAACCCTGCTTGTCCACCTGGCAACTGAGAATGAAAAACGAATAGCCTGGACATGTAATCTGCTTGTCCTGCCGCACAGGCTACTGATTTGTCCTCCCCTGTATTCACACAAGTGATGTGTAACATTAACAACACTGTATTAGAATATAGAAACTAAGCTCAAGTAATAATTAGGGTTTGTTATTGAGTGCAGAAAAAGTTGTTTATGTCTCCAAGGCGACCACTGGAGGCAGGCCTGCACAGCAGCTGCAATGTGACCATCCACGAGTGTGAAGAAGGGGCGGAGCCCATTGAATTCTGGGAGGCGTTAGGCAGGAAGGATCGTAAGGCTTATGACTGCATGCTTCAAGGTACAGCATCTTTACATTTAACATAAAACGATGGCGTTATGGTTTTTTTAAAAAATTTTTTTAGCTAAAATGTCCTATACAAACACACATCTAACAACTTGAAATTTCATGTTATATCTCTTGCCTTTTTTTTTTTTTTTTTTTTTTTTTTTTTTTTTTTTTTTTTTTTTTTTTTTTTTTTGGTAGATCCAGGAAAGTTTAACTTCACCCCACGTCTCTTCCAGTTAAGTAGTTCATCAGGTGAGTTTGTGGCTCAGGAATTCTTCTACCCATCCAGAACTCCAGACCTGGTCAGCGCTTTCCCCTTCCTCCAGGAAGACCTGTACTCAGCACCACAGCCTGGTAACTATAACACACCATACTGAAATCTTTAACCCTGTTCTTTGTACATTTATACTGAATGTAGATCAGTAGTTGTTTTTTTTTCCAACCTAAAAAAAAAATTATATCACAGATTGTGCTCTCAAGGAATATTGAGTAGAGAGGTGAAATAAATGGGCTATAAATATTTAAAGAATTTACTCGTCTTTTTGTTATTGTCACATTACCTTTTTGCACTAAATCATGTGCATCTACCCTCAGTGGATCCACAGTCATAGGGGGATAGGTTTTGTGCTTTTTACACAAACATTGTTTGTTAAAACTGAGATGAAGACATATTGGTTGTCCATGGGCATGCAGTATTTCCGCCTCACAGCTCCAGGATCCCTGTTTCGATCCACAGATTGGCTTATTGTCAAGTGCGTAGGTTTTCTTGGAGTTCTCCAATTTCCTCAAAAAAAAGAAAACAAAAAGTCAGTAGATGAATTGGCTACTCTAGATGGCCCCTAGGGGTGTGTGTGTGTGTGTGTGTGTGTGTGTGTGTGTGTGTGTGTGTGGTTATGTACATACTGGGGGTTTGAGTTGTTCTAATATTAAGAGATGATTTCAATCATTGGGACATCCAACTAAGTAATGAGAAGTTTATGGACATCCATGGCTAAGATGTAAGCAGAACATTAAGTAAAGAGGTTTATAAGTAGTGTTTTGTCTCTCTACAATACAGTATATTGCTCTTAGGCTTGGATTGAGCCTGTATGAATAAGCAAAATCACAACATTTCAGCAAAATGTACAGAATGAATGAAAGGTTTGAGTGTTAAACATCACTGGCTTTTTGTTCATTCTAGAATTCAGTTTGAGATTTTATTGCCATTTTTAAAGCACTACCTACATTTCATACACCTTACTTAGGTCCTAAAACCATGTGGTCCCCCTCCCAGCATCTGTACTGTAACTGTACTTTGGTCTGGATTAAAAAATTTGACTTTGCATCTGCAGTCACGGTTTCCAGGCTCTGGAACTGTCTACCACTTGATATTAGATGTGCCTTTTCTCTGCCACTTTTTTTGACAAATTATGAAAGACATCTTTATACTGTAGGTTTTGCAGGTCACTGATACAGTATGTACTGTAGATTGTTGCCCTGTAAATCTTTGCACATGTACTGTATATATCTGTTCTGTTATAAAGCAATATAAATGTAGTGTAGAAAAATACAAATTCTTCCTTCCTTTCCTTCCTTGTCTCTCTGCCTGACACTTTAGCTCTGTTCCTGGTGGATAATTATCATGAGGTGTACCTGTGGCAAGGCTGGTGGCCACAGGACACGGAAACACCCGGCTCAGCCCGGATCCGCTGGGATGCTGACAGGAAATGTGCCATGGAGACAGTGCTCCATTACTGCAGAGGTGAGATGTGACCATAGAGTTAGAACAATCCGAATGGACTTGTCCCAGATGTGTGTGGTGTAGATTTTTTGCCCCAACTTTGTGCTATTTTTGTGTTGAACTAAAATGTAGATGAAGATATACTTGTTTACAGAGACGGCTGGTTGTGATATTAAATGAGACGCTAAAATGTAATATCTGTCAATAGCTTAACATACGTGTGTGTATATATGTATGTATGTATGTGTGTGTGTGTGTGTGTGTGTGTGTATATATGTTCCTGGTTCACCTGGTTCACCTTGTGTTATGAGTGTGTCAGTGACATAGGCTGTAAAATACCAGCCTAAAAGAGGATAGAGGGCTGCAGGTCTGCTAATAAGAGTTGTTCCTTCTGTATAAAGGAATAGTCTTGTTATTTTGTGTTTTCTAGGAATTGGCTGATGTTCTAGAAAGAGCACAGACATGAATCGTAGTATTTGGGCTAAATCTTTTGTTCTATTGTTCCTTTTTTGGTAAAAGATGCAGGCCTGTCTGGGTTGAGGCTTAACAGCTTAATGACTTCATCTTTCAGAAAAGAATGAGCAGAATCCTCAAAAGTCATATTTGATCCATGCTGGACTGGAGCCTCTTACTTTCACGAACATGTTCCCCAGCTGGGAGCACCGCGAGGACATCGCCGAGGTCATGGAACAGGTGAGACTGCACAAATGTGTACAAAATTACTCACGTGTAGTAAAAATTGCAGCGTAGTACGGAAGGTTTCCGGAGGGGCAGGACATTTTGTAGAAAAGTCCTTCATCAGCTATGCAAGCAAAGTGTAGGAGGTGAAACGAGCTGATATCAGAAATGATATGGTGTATGTGTATATTTATATATGAAACAGGCAACCCATTTATTTATGGGAACTGCTAGAATTTGCTTAGAATCCAAGTGTTTATTTAAAAAAAAAATAGAAGTAGTTATAGGTAATAGGATATCATGATAACGAAATCTAAAAGTTGCACTTGGAAATGTCTATAGTGTTTTCATCTTATGGTTTGCATTATGCTGTACTTAACTTTTCATTTGGACCGTGTGTGTGTGTGTGTGTGTAGGAGGCAGAGACGTGTAACCAGATCACACTGGTGGAGGATGTTCTGGCGCGTCTTTGCCAGAGCACTTATCCTCTGGCAGCACTGCAGAGTCGGCCTCTTCCACATGGTGTAGACCCCCTGCGCCTTGAAGTCTACCTATCAGATGAGGACTTTGAGGTGAGACCACTCCCATTGTCCAATCAGCATCTCCAGCTAACCTGAATATATAAAACCAAAATTTTGAGAAGCAGTGTATTTCATTAGAGAACATATTTTCTTATACAAAGCTTCTAAATGTCTAGAATCTGATGCTTTACTTTTTATGCTCTAGTCTGGTTTGTAGGCATTTCTGAGTTGGTGAGTACTTTTTTTATTTTTTTTATTTTTTTTTTATATAAACCACTGGACCTCACACAAGCACAGAATGATATCTTCTATGCACTGCTTCACTTTTTCTTCACTAATGAATCTGTTTGTGTTGTTCTTCCTTTTGCACTCTTTCTCACTTATGCCAACTTTACAGATATTTCCTTTGATAAGATGCTGCACATGCACACAGTATAAGTGTAAGATTTGACCCTGTTGTGCATACTTGAGCTTCAGGTTTTCAAAGGCTTTGAACTTGACAAGCATGACCACATCCTGAACCTTTCCTGCGTTGAGAAAAATAAGGCCTTGTGAAACACTGAAACAAGCGCAACTGATTTATACTGTTATTTGACAATACCCTGATATCTGCTGGTCAGTAAATTCATTACATAGCCTCGACAAGGCTGTTATTAAGCTATACGACAATGAAATGCAGTGCAACTCGGGCATTTAAAACTTTGATGAACCTTGAATTTGCAAAATCCAAGGTTAATCAAAGTTGAAAATCAAATTAAAGACTGTAGTTGTGTACAGTTCATTCCTTTACATAATCTAAAATCTAACTGATCATGCCGAATTAGTGAGTGGTAAAGCAAACTTCAAGAAGGAATGTACCTATAAAGTTGATGGTACCTATAATACAGTAATGAAGTTATGCTATCGTATAGATGAACGCTTTTGTGAGCCACTGAGGGGCCATAATATGAGGCTATTTTTTTGTAACAATATCATCTATCAACTATCATGCTTCTCCTTATTATTATTCTATCCAACAATAATCTGTGAAAGTAGAAGGGCTAACAGAAACTGTTCAACTCTGTGTACTATTAGGTCATAACATTATAATGTTAGATAAATAAATATAACAAAAGACAATAAAAAAATAATAAAACATGATAGGCCATTTATAGAATTATTAATTTATTAATGACACATCATGCGTTTTAACCATTGATAGTTAGATTTAATGTTATGGCAGCTTGTCATGTTACTGAGAGACCTGAAAGTCCTGAAGACTTTCCCATGGCAGAAAACTTACTGACACTGGGGACTCCTTCCCTAAATGTTTAACAAATGTCTCATTTCCCATGAAACTTCTCCATATCAATGATTTTTGTTTATTTTCTCCCAAATTTGGACACCTACTTAGTGCTCCACTGTCACAAGATCGCTATCAACTGGGGAGGGTGAAAGCCAACACACATTTCCTCTGAGACATGTGAAGCCATTTATTCATTCATCTTCAGTATCTGCTTCATGAGCTGCTGATCAGGATTGTCATGGTGGATAGGCATCTATTTTAAGCAGTGTTTCAGCCCTCCGAGGTGTGCGCTCACATGTGCTGTACAGTGGCCTACAGAACACAGGTGGTTGCGTCTGGTGTGAATCCTAAATAATATTATTAGTGTAGTGTGAAGATTTTGAGTAGTAGGGACTACAGGCCATTTCACTATTAATTTTGGAAGTTGCTGAATGACAGTTTTTCATGCACGCGTGTATTTTTCTCCTTTCATAAGCGCAGCATGTGTTCTGTTTTCTCAGAAAGCCCTGGAGATGAAGAGAGAGGAGTATGAAGCCTTGCCAGGGTGGAAGCAAGTCAACCTAAAAAAAGCCAAAGGACTCTTTTAATTGCCTCTCAGTAGTGGTGATGATGACCATGCTCTGTTTCTGTCACAGCTATGGTTCAGTGTGCACTTGGGTAGGGTGACCTCAGCTTGTCATGAAAATGATGCCTTCAGGAATCAGTCACTGACAACAGGGTGATGTGGGTCATGCCAAATGTCACATTAGGTTTAACAGTGTTTACCTGCTGTGGTGTCTGTCTCTGATGTTGACGTGTTTTTGTTTCTATGCACTTTCAACAGTCACCACTGTGTGTGATATCACATTTCTATGATCTGTGCTGTGTAGTAAGTTTCTGTACCATCTTTGACAACAGCTGTTCTATTCTCTTCATCTTATTAAAGTAAAGGTAAGTCTAGTCAAGTCTAGTTTCTCTGTCTTCCCAACTTTTCCTGGGATAGTGCTGTCTGCTTGAGGAAAATGTAGCCTAATTTGTAGCAAGAGAGTGTACACTCTTCTAATTTTCAAGTTGCTCTTGTATTTTTCATCTTCAGTGGAGTTTACAAGTATGTAAGTTCCTTTTACTGTGTGAATGAACTTTGGCTGTTGTCAGGTGATCTCTCACATTATAGGTCCTGGAGTCATTGTTTGTGCTTGTTATAACACTATGAAATATGTGAAGAGAATTAAAAGATGAATTAATGAATGAAACACTGTAAATGTACAGCATAGTGCCTTGCTTTTGTGTACAGTTTATATACAGAATGGACTCTAGTCTGTATTTCAAAGACTTACTTTGTGATAAAGGCAATGGTAATAAAGCATATTTACACTTACCACCATGATAAAGTTAAGATGTATTTTTTTTTCTGCCTGTATACATAGGTTTGATTAGGTTTTAAGACAGCGTGGAGGTTTGCTAACATCAGAACACTACGTCCCCCCTCAGTAAAACTTGCAGTGTTCTGCTTATTGAGGAATGTTATTATGATTACATTCTTATGTAAGAAATATTGTATGAATTCTTGGTAACATGTAATAACATTCTTTAAACATTTGTAAGTCCCCTTTTTTTGCAGTTTAAAAGCTCAGGCAAATAGAGTAACAAATGTTCCTCTAATCATATATTTGGTTGTGAGATATACTCTCCTGTTTAGCAAAGTAACTGAGTAGACCTGCATGAATACGGGTGCGATAGTGTGATTAAAGTAAATCTAATCTTTGAGATTAGACTGATTGAATTAATCCCAAAACTGTAATAGCTGTTGAATAAAGTTCTACTTCTTTATGTTGGATGGCTAGGGCAGTTTTCTGTGGCTGCAATGGTCAATCTGGAATCACTAAGCGAATTGAGATCAGTGCTTTCAGTAAAAACCTCAGAGGCCTCACTGCTGTTACAGACCAGTGTAAACTCTGTGCTTTGGACCATTTTGAACCAGTTGGAATTGCTGTTTCAAAAGGTGTGTGATGGTCCAGCAAATGTGGGTTGCATCTCCAGCACAGTGGCACTGACCCTTAATGAAATAATTCCCATAATGTAATGGTGTAATGGGTGCAGAAATCCTACAGGCATCAGGCAATGGGAACCCAAGCAATGGACATCTGCTTGAACAAACCCACTAATCAACCACACTTGACTGTAGGTACTGATCACTGAGTTTGTTGATGAAGATTATACATCAAGTTTGGCTGACTCAAACGACATTGCTGGAGCCTGGTAAATATTCTGCTCCACCTGCCACTAGGACCTGTACAGGTCCTTGCTACACAGACCCAGTAGGCATGACCTAGATAATTGAGGCGGTGGGCTAACTTTTGGAATGTCTGCAAACTATTCCTGCAGAGTTGGGTTTAGAAACTGCAACAGTGGATAAATGGATTTAAGCAGGACATAGCACAGGCCACTAAAACCATTTCGTGCCAGTCAGTACTACAAAAACAGGCACTAGAGATGGCGCATAAGCCAGAACACAGGCCAGGTTTTTCAAATAAGGGAGGTGGAGTCCACCCCATTCTAAAGGTCTTTTTAAAACAACTGCCATTTAGCTATCCAAATTTCAATTGTCCACACATTGCCCACATTCAGACTTCCTGGCTGGAGAGGTAGTGCTGGCTACTCCGGTAGAGGAAATGGGAGTGTTGCATCTACACTGGGATGCCAGTCTATTGCAAGGCACCATACACACATTTATTGGCAATTAGTGTAGCCAAACCACCTAGTGGCATGTTTTTGGTGGAAGAATCCAGGCAAACCTCACATGGACACAGGGAGTTCCACTGTAACCTAAGGTCAGGATCAAACCAGAGCTCTGAGATATCAATGCCCACTGTGCCACCATGCCAGTGGGCTTTAGCACAATTGAAATATTTTTATATAATGCTGGATAAACCTAAAAAAAAAAAAGCTAATAAAACTTGAAATACAGTTTTTTCATTTCAGCTAAAATCTCAATATTAAAGGATATTCTTTCTGTGATCTTTATTACCACTTAAAGTAGAATTTTTAGAAGAATTTTTAATAACAGCCTGAAATGACCCATCATTTGCCTTTATTTTATTTTTTTTTAAATACTCTAATGGAAAAAAACAACAACAAAAAAAACACCTTATCTCTTTGCACCTTATCTACAAAGATTAGGGTTCAGGTTTACATAATTATGCACTACTTTATATGTAACCTGTGTCCAAGAGGTGTTGAGATAATTTGATTCAATAACATGTGTCATATTCATTGCATGTTTAATAATTTATTGCCTCGCTTCACTTCTGTTACTTGGAAGTGTTACTATATGGTACACAGTTTTCATTTTCATTTGCTGTTGATGACCTGGATATCATGGGCTCTTTTACTTTAAAGGTGTGTTTATCAGGCATCGCTGAATTTTTTTTATTTTTATTTTATTATTTATTTTTAATTAAAAATATCAATAAAAATCCAATGTCAAATCAACTTTTATGACTCTTAATTTTTATTATTTTATTATGACTATCAATTTTCAACTTAAATTGAATTAAGCTAAAGGCAAGACGTACCAGGCTGACAGAATGCAGAATGCACACAATATATAAAATATTGGTCACACATTCTTATTCTTATTAAAGGTTAATCCAGAGCACTGAGAAAGGTCCATAAAGGTGGAACAATATGATTATGATAAGCATGTTTGTTCTGTGTTGATGTTCCATTTAGTGTTGCGGATAACAGCCTGGGGTGTGGTAGTCTAGTGAACTTATTTCACTTTAATAGCTCAGGTACATGCTGGTAACTTGAAATGGAAAACATTGTCATTTCATTCAAAGGAAAGGATGTTTCATATCTGGTTCGCATCAGAAGGTAAGAAGTGTTGTGCCTTATACATTACTTGTTTTATTTATACAGACTGCAATCTTCAGATTTCGAGCTCAGGTTTTGAACATGAAAGTCTTCCAATGCAGAGACGGTAAGTGAAAGTGGAGTGCAGCTCAGAAGAGAGATTCGGTTTCTGTGGGGAGTGATAAACACAACAAAGTTGGAAATAAGGAGTTCTCTCATAACAACAGATTGTGTACTTTGTACTTTTGTAATGATGTAGCTCAGATTCTTCAGCAAAGTGAAGCCGAAAGAGTTCAAAGATTAGTAACCATGCAATGACAAAAGGCTCGCATCTGAAAAGTACTTAACATAAACATATCCACTGAATTTAAATCATTACTCTGGTTGATTGAGAATGTTTTTAGTATCCAAAGAGAATTATTTCTTTTCTTGTTAAAACCTTTCTTGTTTTAACTTATATTGTTTCTGATGGACATATTGTATTCTGATAATTTATTAATTATTATAAATTTTTAATGCATTTTGAAAAAAGCACTCTTCTGGTAAAATGAATTCAGGTATACTGGGACGTCAGGTAAAGTGGTGCAGGTAAACTTGCAAGGATTTATTTACTGGACTTATACAGTAAATGAAAGTCAAAACTTATGTTACTAAACCCTTCCAGTGGAAGTGCCTGATAGAAGAACTTAGTGTACTGTTTTCATATAATATTAGAATATGTTGATGGTGAATTTGGATATTTAAAAAAAAAAAAAAAAAAAAAAATCCTGTTATTGAAATGTAATTGTCATTAATAAGTATGTTAAATATAAATAATGTTTCACACACTGTGCAAGAAAGTAAAACCCTAAGCCAATGACTTTCACTCAGTCAAGAAAGCTTAAAAATGTGGAAATTCAAGAAGTGTTCCAGTATATCTGAATTCATTCTGCTTTTCTGTCTATTTATTTATTTAGATTTAACAGAAAAGGGAAAAAAAAAAGGAAGTAGCATTTGGATTTGTTACTGTTAATTTTTCTCATCTCCAGGGTCCCCAGTTTGATCATAAGCTTGAGTTCCTGTCTGTATGGAGATTCTGTGCACGTTCTCTCAGTGTCTGTGAGGGTTTCACTTCCCAAAACATGCCATGCTCAATTGCCCCTAGGTGTGAATAAGTGTGTGAATGTGTGAATTGGAATAAGGTTTGATAAGTTATTCTTCGGTTTAACAGGGTAATTCAGTAAACCTGCACGTACATTACTGAGGAAAAAAAATGCAGATGGAGCAGCATGATGGTAAGTCTAACGTATGTGAATTAGATACCTACTAGGTTTTATTGGCTATTTTAATTGGAAAAGACAAGCTAAATCTGAGTTCTTTAGTTTAAAAAAAAAAAAAAAAAAAGACTGAATTTAACATAGAAAACCCTACCAAATGGAAAAAGAAAACAAAACCTGAATTGTCTTCTCTCTATATTTTCCCTGCAGGGGAGACGCATACATTAGAAGAAAGAAATACGCAATCGACTGACTTAAAAGTTAATATTGTGGCTCAGGGTGGCAATGTTTTCGCTCCAATTTTTCATAATGTACAGGGAGCAGGGTGCATTACTCTTACACAAAGTATTGCTGGTAAGATTTCCTATTTTATAGTTCGATATAAATTACAGTTTTAAACTAAATTGGAAATTGTTGATTATGTAGTGACATTTTACCTGAGACATAAGATCTACAGATAAAACTGCATATATTGTGGGAAATTGTGAATCATTGCTTTAATAAACCTTTGTGTAGGTACAAACTTATCTGGAGGCGAGACCAGAGGTATGCTAATTTGGCATTTTTATGATAATATAGATATTGCATTTTATCCCTTAATTAACCACATCTCAGATGTTATATGTAGCCTAACATTTGTTCATCGTTCATACTGAACATTCGTTCAGCAGATCATATTCAGTTCATGGAATCTGACTAAGTCATTTGTCATTGTTATTTGTTCCTAGACATGACCTCAGTGATGGCAGAATATAAGGAGTCAATACTGTCCATGTATGAATACACTAGGGAATATACCTCCCGTCCTGGTGAGCATGTGCTCCTAGCAGATCGTTATGTTGATCCACTGATCATTCAGAGACACAGAGTGAAGAAAGAGAGAGAAAAAGAAATGCGCTCCAAAGGAAATGACTTTTTCAACCTCAGGACATGTGATGTCAACCAAAGCATTGGTACTGATCACTTGTTTAGTCAAGAAGATGGTCCAAACAATGAGTGTCCAAAAGCTGTCATTCTCCAAGGAAACTCTGGAAATGGAAAGTCTTTCATGGCACAAAAAATCATTCTGGACTGGGCCAAGGGAGATCTCTTTGCAGGGATCTTTGATGTAGTGTTTCACCTTAGATGCTCAGAGCTTAATGGTATTACTGGGGACATAAGTCTGGTGGAACTTCTAAACTGCAGTGAAGAAATGACTCCGATCTTGAAAGATAAGGAAAAGAGAGTTCTTTTCCTGGTGGACGGGTTTGATGAACTCCGACGTTCTCTGCCTGAAAAGGCATTGCCCGTCAGAGTTGATATCCAGGCTAAACCTGGTGCCATCCTGAGCTCCCTTCTGAGGGGAATCATGTTAAAAGATTCTTTCTTGCTCATCACTACAAGATCAACATCTACAGAAAAATTAGGAAAACTGCTCAAGTGTCCACAACGCTTCACTGAGATTATGGGCTTTTCTGAGAAGGGAGTGCAAGAATATTTTCAAAAGTTCTTTGAGGACAAGGATCTTTCAAAGCAGGTGCATGAGCAAGTAAAGATACATGAGGCCCTCTACACAGCTTGCTTCAGCCCTGTAATGTGTTGGCTTATCTGCAACGTCTTTAAGCAAAAGCACAACATAGGTACAAGAATGACAAGTGGATTGAAAAGTACCACCTCCATTTTCATAGATTTTGTGTTCACCCTACTGGAACATCATTGCCAAGATTTAAATCAATCTCAACAATTTATCCTGCTGAAGAACCTTGGCCAGCTAGCTGAAGAAGGAATGCTGAAAGGCAAAATCCTATTTGAAAGGCACTTTGTTCCAGAGGTGATCTTAAATATGGTTGGCCTTCCTTTCCTCTGCACCTTTCACCACAGACAGGGAACTCGCATGAAGGAAATGTTTAGTTTTATGCATCTCAGCTTTCAAGAGTTCTTTGCTGCACTCTTCTACATCTTAATCGACAAGACAGAGGCTGAGACAAAAATCAAGCAGCTGCTATCATCTGTTTCAGATCTGTTTCAAATCTCCCAAAATTCCCATCTGTTACCGGTCATCCAATTTCTTTTTGGACTCTCCAACAAGAAAGTGACCAACTTCATTAATGAGAAACACGTAGTGTCTCGAGAAATTGGTTCCCTGCTGGAAAAATGGATGCACACATTTGTAAAAAATGATATGATGGCAAATTTCAGCAGTTTCACTCTTCACTGCTTGTATGAGATCAATGACAGGAATGTTGTGATGAATGTTATGAACATTTGGGAAACAGGGAGGGCTGGGGTTCAGATCTTGCTGAGTTCTTCACAGATGACGGACTACCGTGCAGCAGCATACTGTCTGCAGTTCTGTAGACGCATCAGAAGCCTGTATCTGCGTGCAAGTACAATGCAGACTCTAAAAATGATGGAAACAGCGCTGAGCAAATGTTATGAACTACAGTGAGTATTAACATCACCAATGCAGTCTATATGTCAGGAATAAAACATGATGAGTCATGCTGTAGGAAAATAATCAACGATGAGGTGGTGTGTTATCACAACAAAGTTAATTATTTTGCAATAACAGCATGTCCTCAAATGATTATCCCTGTCATACCACAGCAAATTGACAATGATTACAGTTATTAATTTATTAAAGAATAGCACATCACAGTTTTACCCATTTATGGTTATATTTAATGTGGTAGAACATCCACGAGAAAAGATTCCTGTTATGTAATTTATAGCAGCTGGAAGCAGATGTTCCCTCATCCCTCATTTTTTGTTTGGTTGTTTTTTTTTTTTTTTTTTTTTTTTTTTTTTTTTTTTTTTTTTTTTTTTTTTTTTTTTTTTCTCTTGAAATTAATTAAAAAAAAACAAAACAATAAAACAACCAAACAAAAAACCTCAAACAAACAGTGCAGTCAGAAAGCGTAATTAATCAGCATCTTCTGACCAATCAGATCCGAGAATTCCACAGCACTGTGGTATAAATCGAAATATTATCCTGCAGCTGCAATCATTTAGACAATGTTATAAAAATGTAAATAATGACTTGGCTTTATTATTGGTTTGATTATATATTTTTTCTTTTAGGTCTGAAATATCTGTTGTTTATTTATTTATTTTACAGTTTAACAGTGAATTTTGTGTCCGATGATGATGTAGGCTATCTGATCTCAGCTATGGGAAAAGGAAAAGACCTTCAATATCTGAGGTGATCATAACACAGTTTGCGGTAACACTTTCTAATACTGTTTCCTACTTAATAGGAGCTACTACTAAACAGGGACAAACGAGTGCTATTATTACCCTCCTTTTAACTACCAACAAAAACTGCTTTATTACTCAGTAAGTCATAGTAAATAAATAATTGGGCTAATTCACTATTAATTATTGAATTATTACTTAGTCTTACATATTTACTACTACTAGCAAACTATGCAGGTTATTATGTAAAACATCATCAGCAGTGACTGAGAAGGCACATGTGAAATACAGTCATGTGTATAATGAACGTGAACACTGCGGATTATTTACTTTATCGTCCATTTTTCCTTTTTTCCCCCCAAAATACCTTTGGAGGAGAAACTAACAGTAGACAGACTAAGCACACATTGTCCAATTGAAGTACAAACTACATATAAAAGACAGATGAATTTCATGTTTCTGGTTTACAAAAAGGGTTTTCTGTTTTACCATGCATGGTATTTGGAATGAAACTCTTTCTTATAAATGAGACCTTGTAACATAATGCATTGCTCAGTTCTAATAGTTTCAATGTTGAGCTATTAATAGATATTAGATTTTGACGCTCCCATCTAATATCATGACCAGGCTTTACTGGTCTATATGATTTATTATCACCTCAGAGGAGACTGAGGATTGTTGTGTAATCACCCTAAGAACAATAATATAACATGGTGTCACTATTAATAAATACTACTCGTAGTTAATAATAGTGTTAATATAAGAGCTGTTTAGGAAACAGTACTGTAAAGTTTATTTTACCCACAGGTCAGAAAGAGAATATAGATTAAAAAAAGCATGTATTGTCTGCCCTGGTTTCACTTCAACACAGGATAGAAGATGGAAGTCTGTCTGACCACAGCGTACAGATGATCATGAGCACTTTGCCCAAGCAAAAATCGGTTGGTGATGTTCATCTCACGGTGAAGGCCATTAATCACAGCAACACTGCAACCCTCATGAACTTTCACAAATCCAGGAAGGCTTCAGGACAACTCAGGTAAACGTGCAGAGCTTGAGTAAGCCATACTTCATGCAAAAGCAACTAAAGAATCAAGATTATAGTGCAAGAGTCATAAATTAGCCTACCTATTTAGATTCTAATGAAAATGATCATAGGTACTGCAGAATGCTATTTTTTAGACTATGTAGTTCAGAGAAAGATGATGATTGCATTCAATGATCAAATTACTGGCTGGTCTTCTTGGGGCTGGGGGTGGGAAGTCACTCCATGAGATCAAGAGTCATGTGCCTGAGAGAAACCACCTTGTGCTTGTGAGGTTTAGGGGTGTTGTATAATAGCAATGTGTATATGGTGATCGTGATGGTGATCGTGGGGTCAGTTTGGCATAGAATTTGGATACAAGTAACCTATTATTATATATAGTTTATATATGGGATTTTAATAAGTTATAATAACATATGTGTAGTTAATTTGAAGTATTGTCAATCTAAGCAAAATGCCACTGATTATTTTATCTATAATGAACGAACACCTTTTTAAAAAAAAAAAAAACTTCTAGCATGTCATATATAGCTGCAACTTAAACATTTCAAGTCAACTGTGATGAATATCTCCACTGCATAGTTAGATAATGACCAATATGCAGTTTTGAATATATGATCTAACCAATTCCTGTCCATATTTACACAGCTTGAAGGCGGCTACTTTAACGAACAAAGAGGAGAGCCTCTGCTCACGTTTTGCAATAGAAAGTTACAACTTGTGAGTCTGTTTTTCTATGTTGTGTTCATACCGCTTGCAGCAATTTCAAAATCTTGGTGTTACCCTTTTTAGTATGTGGCTTAACTGCAATATTAGCCTAGATTTTTGGAATGATAAAATATTACTTTCAAATGAAAAAAATATCTTTTTTTACAATATTTAATTAATTAAAATGATCATTTAAAATTCCTATGTTATTTTTGTCAGTGAATTGCAAATTTTTTTTTCATTCCAGTAACCGAATAACTATTGAGCACAAAGATGTGGATTCCTCTGTGAAATGTGGACTGGCCCTTGTGTGCCTCTCAGTGGCCTTTGACTCAGTGATAGCCAACAGTGACCTGAAAAATCTCCTTTGGATATCATATAATCTTAAAGAAATGTAAGTGTATGCTGTCTACTTCTTCCAGTTGTGAAATGTATTTAAATTAAAAAATGTAATTGCTGTCAAAAACATGTTAATCCAGATAGTAAGATGAGGGATTCACATTGACTATTCTCAGTGTTTCCTTTTCATTTCATTTACAAACAGACTTGGTTCCATGATGTAACCATACATAACACAGATGCCATAGAATTAGAGTCCGCTAACTACATTGCTTGTAGTAAAGAACTCAAGTCACTATTTTTAACTCCTGCCAAAGTAAAATAATATAAAAAAAAAAAAGAATAACATTCATTCTTGTTGATTCATGTCTTCAAGTGAAAGTGCTCAGTTTGAGGAGCATGTAGATGCCCTTCTGTCTTTCCTCCATTCCATACCTGGTTTAACTACAGTGATGCTGAATGCGAAAAGTTTGAGTCTGAGAAGTGCTGCAAAGATCCTCGCTTTCTCCCAAAACAGACCTAGCGCTGGACGTGATTCCATTCGGTAAATAGACAACACAAAACTACACAATCTCCAAAATATGGATGATACAATAATTTCTACACCTACTTCCAGCACCATTTTTCAGACACACTAGTAACACAAATATAGGCCATATTTAAACATCTTAAAGTAAATGCAGTATTACTAGACTACTTTGCATTTCAAATAAAATAAACTTTTTTATGGAGAAAGATCTGCCCATATACAAATGAGAAAATAAATGGTGGGCACACTGAAAGCTACATGTTAACACCGTCGCCACTGGCTTGCTCATTAGGGATAAATTCACAGTGATAAATTCAAATATTTATAATATATTTTTTGTTAATCCATTTATTTCTGTAAAGCTGCTTTGTGACAATGTCCATTGTTAAAAGCGCTATACAAATAAAACTGAAAAAAAAAAGAAACCTAACCAGGAAACAATAATAATAATAATAATACAGTTTGATTGTCTTTGCTTGAACTGTTTCAGTTTGGTTTTGCTTTATTTGCTAGATTTGTTGTGGATAGCCTCAAAAATATCAATGAGGACGACATCTGCTCTCTGTCATTGTCCGCAGATGATCTTGTGTAAGAAACATTTCTCTTTTCTTAATACATTTTTGCTAAAAAACCTTCAGCCATTTTAGGAACAGGGAGATTTACTAGCTCATAACAACCTCATTCCCATAATGCCCACAATACCAAAACAAAGTCTTAGCAAGTTAATCTTAAATATAGGACACAGGTTTATATAATATTTATAGTATTTGCTATTCTGAGAATATTATGCAATAACATTAAGATTATTAAGATTATATAGCTTATTTCTAGACATATTTAATACTGTAATTGTTGTTCTTTGTAGAAATAAGCTATGCAATGTGCTTTTGCAATGTTCACTGGAACTATAAATTGCTTTTTCAGTTATGTGGATGGTGTGATGCAACGTCTGAAATTAAAAGCGCACAGCCCAAGGTATGAAAAGGGGTATTGGGGCAGGGGGTAGAGGAAGGTATAATTATTATACACCATTAATTAAAGTATCATTCGGGCCTGACTGTAAAAAGCATGAATAATTTGAGTAAATTATTCATTGTTCAAGTTACTTAGGGCATGATAGAGAGGAATGTGTGGGAAGATTAGGATAGGGCTGGAATATGTCTACAAATATTTTTTCCTCTAATAATGTCATTCACTTCTGTTAAAGGTTTGTATGGAATAATTCTGAATGGATTTGTTTCAGGCTTCAGGATGCTAATGAGACTGAATCCAAACGAATACTCCTGCAACTCTCACTGACATTTCCACCTGTGGAGGGTGCCACTGTTAACTGGGAAGCTTTATTCAAAATGAATAGCCAACTGATGAAATCAAATCAAAGGCATGGATGTGCTGAATAATCTTTATTATATATTTTACTTTTTTATTGTTTAATGCTTTTATGCTTTACATAACTTGTAAAATCACAGTTAGGAATTTGTAAAGGTCATTTTATTTGGAACCAATTTATTAATTAAGCCCAAGAATATAAAATACTTTTTTTTCCCCTAAGTGTAAGGGTTGAATATAATATGTAATGTTGGTTAGGATTTATATAGCTGTTATAAATAAGATTTTATACACATTTGTTTATTAATTCCCGATTGTGGCTTTTCAGTAATGAAATTTTAAATTCTTCTCTTCCTTACTTGAGAATTTTATATAAATATATATCTATAAATATATATAATGTGTAATGTATGTATATTTTATTTTATTTTGCAGAACATGTTTCTCCTTGGACAAGCAAATGAACACACTCTTTTCAGTCCTCCAGTCTGTGCCATCTCTAATGGAGGTTAAGTTACACTTGAGAAGCTTACCTGAGAATTGGGCAGCTGAAGTGATTTATTTCCTCCAGGCTTGTTCTAGTCTGCCATTCTTTGAGTATGATCCTACTTTGTAATGTTTGATATGAAGTATGTATCTGTACTCCTATTATGAATTTGTTTGTCTTGTCCTATTTGGCAGATTGAGAGTGGGCAGTGGAGGTGAAACTCTGGGAATGATCAGAGGAGTAGCTTTGAGGTTAGCATTGAGTTAAAAAAACAAAAAACAAAAAAACACATAATTCTTCTAACCTTAGAAATATTTAACATCGCATGCCATTACTGCTTCACAAAAAAACAACAACAAAACCGTACTACTAGTAAGAATATATACTGTAATTTGTTCACTATAAACAAGTTGTCTACTACTTTATGCATTTAAAATTCATTTTACAATATTTGAACTAATTAGATTTTTTTTTTGTAGAACACTGATCTCTCGCTCTCTCTCTCTCTCTCTCTCTCTCTCGCTCTCTCTCTCTCTCAGGTCTTCTGACAAAAACTCCATATTGTCTTTTGGGTGCCGTCATTTGGATTATCATGACTACCACGGCTGGATGTATGTTTTAAAGTGTGCTGCAGACAAATTTTCACTATAACATAACATAAAAATTCATGATGTCTTGCATAAACAATTCATAAAGCATTCATGGAAAGCTTAGATCTGCAAAACATGGCATAGTTTACATGGCGCTGTATTTTATTTTCCAGAATATACTGTATATTTTTTATACAGTATAAAAAACGTATATTACTTTTTAAACAGCAAATATGGTATGAGCAATTATTTAAATTTAAATAATTTAAATAATTTAAATTATTTAAATTTAAATTATTTAAATATGTATTTATAATTACTTTAAAAATCATTGTTTTCATACCAGCACATTCAGCCTAACAATATTCTGAATGGATGACTTAATGAAAGATTGTCCAAAATTCTATCCTATAAAACAGATCAACAACAGGTTATATGCCAGATGAGGTACACAGAGTGCTGCCCTGTATCACCCTCACCGTAACAAACCACACGGATTTCTACAATGATTCTTGGACAACATTCTTCCATCATTATAACCAGCTTAAAACAATGACTGAGCTGTGAGTGACATTGGATTTAGACCTCATCTAAATATAAATGCTAATTAAACAAATTAACAATAACATGTTTGTCTCATTTGGTTACCATCGATCTAATGTGCTTTATATTAATTTATGCGGTTATGTTGCTGTTTATTGCAGTTGTCCAGAGTATGATCAGAGCATGGATGAACTGTTATCTGTCATGAACACTATTCCTGCTCTGAAAGAGGTAGAGCTGGCATTGACATTTTTGACAGTTCATGGTGCTTCCAGCATTCTGCACCTTATTCAGACCTCCTCCAGTCTGTGTAAGATTGAGTGAGTGTGCAACATTTCTGCTATAATGCTTCAAATTTTAATTTGTTTAAATGTATACAATTATATATTTCTGGTTTGGAATGTATCCTATGTATTTCTGACAACAGATAATAATCTATGCTGCTTGAAGGATGCAGGTAACTGTTTTCTGATCAACTGTATTGTAGAATAATGTTTAGAGTAATTTGTTTTGTTTTGTTTTGTCTCTCATTTGAGCTAGCGTTATTCTGGCAAGGCAAAGAAGGAGAGATCCTGCTGAGGAACAGAATGTCAGGGAAGACTGGAAAAGGTAGTAGCAATGGTTGCGTTTTTTACATGGTGCATTCTGTTTATTTTTTTTTCCCCACAATATGTGATTCACATAGTATCTTTTGACAAAATTAAAAGTTTTTATTGAGTAATGCTTTAATATAGAATAAGCTGTTACTAAATCTGAAACCCATATTCACCATGTCAGGCTATTTCTTCAAGCGCTCTACTTATACGGAAACTGTGATCTGAAGGATATCTCTTCCCTTCCATTCCCTTCCCTCCTATTTATGCTTCCATAAATCTGCAGGCATTTGGCGATTGTCTTTCCCAGAATGTGAGAATGTGACAAACACTATCTTGGCCCATTACCCTGTGACTACTCTATAATTAAAACTACTACTGCATGACTTCACAGCCCTTATAACTCCAAAAATGCCTTGTTCGAGATTATGTAATGAAACTATTCTGGCAAGACCAGTTTTATGATTCGGTGACTAAAATGAATTTGGTTTAGGAATAAAATCTAAGAAAAAGCTAAGAATAACATAACACATTTTAGTTCTTAGAAAGTCTTTTGGCCTGTATTTCAGGGAAGACAGCAATTTTTAAAAGACTTGCCTTTTGAAAATGCAGACTAATAAAGCAGATTTTATGGACAAAATATACTGCTAATTGGAATCCAATTAGTCCAGACTAATAGGATAATATAAAAATGAAAAGAAGGTAAAATTACCTAATGCATGTACTGTATATTGAATATATATTGAGGTTGTTAGACATGAACAGTGCTAGCAATGGTAATCATATTAATTTGCCATCTCAAATTAATCTCAGAATCTGGATTCCACTCGCAATACTTGGCTTCCAGACTATAAAATAGCACTTTAATACCATAGCAGCACACAGCAGATCCTAATAATAAAAGAGAAGTGAGGGCAAATGAAGAAAGCCCCATTTTTTTGCATGATTAACCAGCAGTGTTCACCACTGAGATCTTCAGTAAGCGTTTAGTATCTTCACACTTGTGGATGCCACTTTGTATGCGTAATTCACCACACATCATGCTGTCTATTAAATTTCTACCCAATCCCTTTAATCCGTAGTGATGGCCACTATTGATTCAGTTCCTTGAAAGCAGTGAAGCAAATTTAATTTCTTTAATTTCTATGGAATCATAGCATGAGAAATCCACAAGTGTGAAGATACTAAATGCTTACTGAAGATCTCAGTGGTGAACAATGTTGGTTAATCATGCAAAAAAATGGGGCTTTCTTCATTTGCCCTGATTCTCTTCTATTATTCGAGACGGCTATGTAAAGCTATTATACAGTAGGGCTGTGTAATGCTATGTTGACGTGCAGTTTTTGGCTCAAAATGAAAATTAAGATTCAATTAGGAATTTTGCTTTTTCCAGAGATATCCAGATTTCATTTACACAGATACATGAACAGCATTATTGATAATGCCACCTAGACAATTAACGTACCTGAACCAGAGCATTTAACAGATTCAGAAAGCATCCAGAAACACTGTTTAAACACTGCCAATCCCCTACCTCTACCCTGACTCACATTCATGCTTTTATGCTATGCTGAAAGGCCCAAAAGTATGTGGCCACCATTCTAATTATTATCTTTATTATTTTTTAATCACACCTAAGGTACTAAGGTGCTAAGATACATAAAATCTGACATACAGCCATTCACTGTTCAGAGACAAACAGTGAAGTTAGAATGGGCCATAGTAAAACGTTCAGTGACGTTTAACATGACTTATAAAAACAGTTATGTATTAGATAGAAATGTAATCATTATTAGAAAAGTGCTATCTTAAATTTTTGAGTGAGTTGTTTGAGTGTGGCTTAGACCCAATGCTGTCCTGCAGTTTCCAGGGTGACTATGAAGGGGACAGCGTCGATTCAGACGTCAGTGACTCAAACAGATCAGCAAAATTCAGGTATAATTATTACAGTTGCTTTGGTATCTGAATCATGTATTATTTATTATTAATTCAACATACTGAGAATGCAGATAATTTTTAACTCCATTTATTTTAATTGTGCATATATAGTATATACTGTACATACACAGTACATATTGCATTATTATTATTTTGTAATCACTGCAGTTCTGGGAGCTATGACACAGATGTGGAGGACTATGGGGACACTGTCTACTTACCAAGACAGCTCAGGTCGGGACTCGTAAGGGGGGGAAAAGATGATTATTATTATTATTATTTTACAATGGCTACACTTTAACTTATTAACTACTTATCTAATTAACTATTCAACATGATCAATGGTTTGCTACAGATAATGGCTTTAAAAATGTCCGCTTTCTTGTGAGCCAGTATACAGTAAATGATAAAAGCTACTTGAGAGTTCAGCAAGAAATATTTTGGGAGAGAACAAATTTTTTCCAGATAAGTGCAACAATGTTTCTCTTTAATTCACAGTTTGGATTCAGAAATAGGAAACTATGACCTGGATCTCTGCTCGGAGCTAAGAATAAGGAAAAACACCAGGAACGAATGCAAGTGAGGATCTTTGTTTCTTGCAAATTCACATACACTGCCATGTAATTTGAAAAGAAATAAAATAGAGTTTTTTTTGTTTGTTTGTTTTGTTTTATTCATCATCTGGTGGATTTCAGGTTGTCCTTGAGATGTAATGGCTCCAACCATGATACAAAAGCAGTCTTTGCATACATTTCACTCATTGTATCTGAATATTCAGGGGAGACTGAAATCAACTGGAGAAGCTTCTTTCAGTCTTACTATGAGACTAAAGGGTTAACTGAGAGGTAAGGACATCATTTAGCTCAAGCTTATTATATGTCTTGCATGTGCTGAGTACAAAGTTAAGAGTGATGCAGTCTATGTGATGTTACATAAATAGCACTGAAACAGAGCAAACCACAATATATTTTGTTGTCGTTGCTTATATTTACCACAAGTTTACCATTCCTGGCCCATTTATAATTAAACCAATAAGCTAACTGACTTGCAGGACAACTACAACAGTAATTGTTGCTGTGTACACTATACGGTGTTATGCATTAAGGACCATATATAGAGTTGGTGACTTAAGTCGAATAGTTACATCAATATTTACTTGTGGAAAGTTACACTTATTCAGAGTCAAGTTACGCAGCTGCATAAGTACATTTTCTAGGCATCCTGGTCTGATTTTGCAAATTACTAGGGGGTACGGCAGCAAAGTCAAGTAAAATTTAAATGTGTTGCTACTTTTAAATATGCTCAAGCATTAAAAAGTAAAAAGTATTTTTTTATTTGACGAAATTAAGTTAATTTCATGTTGTTATGTGAAAAGTAACTTTTTACTTTTCTGTAATATGTTTATGTATTACTTATCCAAAACTGTCAGACATTTTAACTCCTAAGCTACTATGCTATTTTGCTTAAAACCATCATTCAGTCTCTATAAGTTTGCTGATTATATGCACTACTAATAACCAATATTTCCTGTTAACTTGAATTTTCCTAGCCAGTGTCAGCTACTGGACTTGATTCTAGTCTAACCTGACATTATATTGGCAGATAATGCTAGCAAATTAGCAAAAGGTACCTGCATGTGCTTTTTAAAATGAGACTTCATTGCTCGAGCCAATAACACTCAAGTTCAAGGTCCGAATCTATCGTATCTGAAACATTCTTCTGTTTTAGGCAAACTCCACCCTGCATGTATAACTCTTGTTCTGAATAGTGCTTAACTCTGAGGTCTGGATACCATGTGCACATTTTCTGTATTAAAATCCTCACTACATGAGCTTAATTCAGCTCTGTATGCAATCCAAATTACTGTTGAAGTGAAACTGTGCTGATTTGTTTCGCATCATAGAAACCCGTACTTTGCTGAGAAAACAAATGCCTTGCTGTCTTTCCTGCACGTCGTACCTGGACTGGAGGAGGTGGAATTTGGCATACATAGCCTAACTGAGAGCTGGGCTCCTAGGATCCTCTTTCTCTGTCATGCAAACCCCAATATTCATAGTATCTGGTAGGAGAAAACCCTGCACCTGTGCTCTATCTATGTTTTATACACAAGTTACTGAGCTCAAATATGCTTTTGCAGTCATACTGCAAGCTACAGCTTCAGGCTTAGAATCTACTTTGTCTGATAATATGCTTAAAGACATATCAAGAGAGATGTAGTAAAAAATATAATGAAATGTATCTTCTTTCCTCTGAGTATTATTTTTTTCTTTCGAACAGTCTGTTGTTGGAAAATGATAAGCAAAATGAAAATGACAGTGCCTGCTCATCTTTAACCATCAAAAGAAACTTCACAGACTCCACGTAAATCATTTTACATTCTTTTTTTCTTTCTGGTCATGACCTTTGACCTGCTAATTAACTATAAAACATATATATGTTTGCCTTCTACATTAATGCTTGTTGTTTGATGGCTCCTCACAGTAATAGGGTGAGTATTATTATTCTTGTGAGATGTTTGTGCTCATTATTTCCCTTACTACGCTTGCATGTATATGACTTGCAGTTAATAATATATTTATAAAGTTACTTTTGTGACATGTATTTTACACTGACAACTGCTGATTGGTTTATAAAGATCTTTATCAAAGTCAAAATCACTCACTTGAATGTAAACCGCCATATACATCACTGTTTTGATACTGAATCTATGTACACTTGTCTTATCTTTTTTTTTTTTAAGGGTTACTGTGAAAATCCATATGCTAAGCAGCACCACTATACCATCCCTCATTTACCTCAAGTTACCATGTTGTGAGATCAGCAACCTCGATGGAGCTGGTCTTCTTTACAGACTGAGGTGTCTTGAGGGTTTAAATGACATGTAAGTATAATGTCCAAATATAAATATACAGTAATGTAGACATATTTCATCTTTTCAGATCTATGCAAACAAATACACATTTCAAGTTTGGTTTTATGCAAGACTTATTTCATTGTTAGTGTTAAAACTATCTTTTGCATGTTGTTCTTTCCTTTTTTTTTATAGTAGATCTCAGGAGTACAGTGTGCAAATAAATGAGCTGATCTCATTCCTCCACTCTGTTCCTCATCTTCAGAAATTGAAATTTCAGATTGAGAACCTAACTACAACCTGGGCTACAAGGGTCCTTTCCTTTAAAACCTGCCAGAGTCTTACAAAGATCTTGTGAGAACAAGTTCTTTGCTCTTATCAACAACTAAACCTGGGTCATCCAGTTTGTGAGACCTGACTCTTTCTTATTTAATCTTTCTTTTTTTTTTTATTTTTAGAAAAGGTTGAAACAATCTGTATTTGTGTTTCAGTGTGACTACCTCATCATATGACATGTTAATGGAGGAGGCAATCTCAGAACTTAAAAAAAATTGGACATGTCAGGACTGTGTTCTGGTTATTACAGGGTTTGTTCCTTCTTTCTTTTATTTAATTATCCATTCCATTCATAAAGATAACATTTCAACATTAATTTATATTGTAAATAAACCTGCCAGAGATTTTTCTGAGTTATGTTTAAAGATATTTAAGGTTCGTAAACATATAAGTGTAATTCATGACAGTAATATAGGCTAATGACCTTTCCTGTTTCCTGTTCATTAACACAGACTGAGATGCAGTAACCCCACTGATAAATGTTCAAAGCAAAACTGGCTACAAGAATGCAACAAAAAAGTGAAACTCTCATTCTGTGGAGGCCATTGCTCAGAGGAGCCCGTGATGTATGGGCAGTGTGAGACAGACAGTGAGAGAGACGAGAATAAATATTACAGGTTTGAGTGCTATTCTGACGTCGCAGAGGACGATGAATATGAAGAGGAAGATGGAGATGAGTTCATAGACTGAATGTTATTTTTCATAAAAGCATATACCAGAGATCAAAATTAACATCTGGATGAATAATAGTCATTTTAATGCACACTGCAGGCCAAATGGAAAAGCGACATTATGTAACTTTTTTTTCTCTGCCTTACGATTATCAAGTCAATTAAGGAGGGAATTGCTCTGGTGTTTGTGGGCTTTGGAAAATGATATCTGAAAATGTTTAAGGATTGTTTAAAACAACACTGGAAACACATTTTTTAGGACAAATATTTAGGACCTAAATAAACATAAAAGGCATAAAGTATGCAAATAATAATATTCTGGTATCTGCATTTTACATTTAAAAAAAATTACCTTTGCCTCTGACATAGCATAATTTCTATTACACTTTGATTATACTATACATTGCATTACACTTTGTGTACTCTCCTTAACTTTAGTTGGCGTTTTATAATATAAAATTCTCATTAAAATATATAGAACCTACTTAAATATTTGTAATTATTTTAGTAATTATATAGTAGTTAAATAAAATGATTACTATTCATGTGTCTTTCAGTCTTTAAACAGACATTGTTTAAATTGTTAAAAAAAAGTAAAAAATAAAAAAAAAAAACAGTTTTGCTTGTGAGTGTATCTTGTCTGAGCTGAAGTTACTGGTATGCCAGACGGTGTTCTATTAAAATGATTGTGCCACTTTCCTCAGTTACAAAAATTTAGATTAGATGTAAAATTGTCTTAACAATTTACAATCACTACATTAATACATCAAATTCTATGTTTAACCATAAGTAATTCAAGTTAATAGAGCAAATATGATTTTTAAAATAAAAGAAGTGTTTTTTTTTAAAAGAGGTTCATGATAAAATTCAAATATATTAATGTCTCAAACATAAATATCATCCACACATAAATATAAATATCATCCACACATAAATCCACACTTTTACAACTAAGCACTGAAATACCAGTAGGGGGGCGTTATGCATCAAAATGAGACCTATTTTCATACATATTTAACATTTCCAGATTATGATGTGAACTCCATTAGTTTCAGTGAACCTTTCAGTAATAGGAACTACTACTAATAATATTTATGGAAGCAGCATTTTCGGGGGCCAAGCACCCAGACTCGGTGAGCCACACATTCACAGACATGCTACAATTGTTGCCTAAGCACTCACAGGAAAGCAGAGCCATAATTTTAGTCAAAGGGGTTCAAGAGTGATTTGTAGTTTCACTCATGATTTGAAATATTCAAAATTCTTTTGATAATATTTGTGAGGCTTACTGTGAAGATGACATACGCCAAATCTGGTGAAGATTGGAGAAAATTTGTAGGAGGAGTAGCGAAAAAACAGTTTTTAACAAAAATCCAAGATGGTCAACAAGTAGTCCACTTGAATTTCAGATGTTGGTGTGTGTTCACTTCTGCATACTCCAGGTAATTATGGGAAACATGAACTGTGAATTTACCACAAACTCTTCAAATGATATAAGAGAAAAAAATGAAAGTTGTTACAGTTCTTGACCACAGTGACGAAACTTCTTGGGTACATTCAGGGCATGGTCCTGAAGACACTTATCAAGTTCGTGATGATACATAGATGCATGGCTGAGATACACCCTCACATCCTGTTTTTTGCATTTGCCAGCACATTACAGAAAAATGGGTTTGAATATCAAAATTCCTTCGATGACTTTTGTTCAGACAGGTCTCAAGCTGATTTGAGCCAAATGTGGTGAAGATTGGTTACTCTGACGGTGATTGCTGGTAGCACTTGGCCCAAATTTGGTCAGAATGTTCCTTAGACCATCCTCAATCAGTGTGCCAAATTTCACAACTTTTTACCAGACAGTTCTATGGCCTGCCATAGACACCCTAGCCAGAAGAAGAAGAAGAAGAAGAAAAGGTAGAATAACAATAGGGTACGTATGCACCTTTGGTGCTTGTCCCCCTGATAATGAGAAACCTATTTGTGTAGCACTCAAAATGCAAACAGAATAGATGCACACAAAATGTAAGATGTGAAATCTTATAATTCATAGGCTATTAAATGAGTGTTAGTTGTAATGATCTGCAGGTGTGTGTTAATTACATGACCTGTGTGTGGGTTATAAGCTCATCTGAGGCTGCTGACGACTTTACTGTAGATCAGAGTGGTTTCAGTGTTTCAGTATAAAGGTACAGTCCTTTATATCCAGGAGGTAATCCAGTGCTGAGCGCCACCTTCAAGCAATCTGTCAACACAGCACACAGCAGTTAATATAACACAGGCATCATGTAGACATACAATTTTTTTTTTATTCCAAATCTGAATTCAAGACTGATGATCAACTCTAATTTTATAATTTCATAAAGCAAAAAGTTATTTAGCACTGTATGTGTTCATTAAGTTAATTAATTAATGATGTGTGTGTGTGTGTGTGTGTGCTTATTGTAGGTGTTAAAAATTGTAATTTAAAAATATTATTCAATTAAGAAAATAAATATGAAACAAAACTCAAAACTTAATTTTCCATTTTTTGCCTTCTTTTATAGCATCGTTCTTCTCCAGCATCTTTCTTTCTAGGCCTTATTTCAATAATACACATAATACTCACAGAAGACTTCTATAGAGAATATAAAACAAACACTATATATGTATTCAATTCAATTCAGTTTTATTTGTATAGTGCTTTTAACCATTGACATTGTCACAAAGCAGCTTTACAGAAACATATAAACTCAGGATAACACATTGTAAATGTATGAATTTATCCCTAATGAGCAAGCCAGAGGCGCCAGTGGTGAGGAAAAGCTCCCTGAGATGATATGAGGAAGAAACCTTGAGAGGAACCAGACTCAAAAGGGACACCGGATCCTGGGATTATAAATAATTCCCTTTTATAACTGTGTACTACATGGTCAAATAGTGCGAGTGTGTAACCAGAAAATTCGTTAAAGTTTTCGCATGAAGTCTATGTTGTTGAAGTTACATTGTATTGTGTGTATATATGTATATATGTGTGGATGAAGCAAGAGACAAAAATGTTTTATGATTTTTTTTTCATGCATGTCATTTTAAAAACACAAAGGCACTATGACTCCACTGTGTCTGTGTTGAGATTTGGTGGCTTTGTGGTAAAAGCCTTGCCTTGGAGCTTGCTAATTCAAATCCAGCTTGTCCCTGTACTTGGTTTGTTGGGTGGAGAAATATAGAAAGTGGAGTTAAAAGGGCAGTTTTTTGTGCTGACTGTGCAGTTTACTTTGCTATATGACGGTGACTTATATGAAGGTGAAAAGGTCTATAAAAGTGCTTGCTTGGGTGAGATCCTGTGGCTCATGTGGATGAGTATTGCCTCTGAATTATGAGGTTGCTGGTTCAAACCCCAGCCTGGACTCCAGGATATGAATGTGGAAGGTGCAGAATGGCCTGACAGTGTGTACTGGGGTGATGCCTGGAGGAAAAGGGTGTGATGATGCTTAGGAAGTGAGTGTCGACTTATATTATGCAAAACTTGGGCCCACTATAAAAACTAAGTCGACGCTCACTTGCTAAGCATCATAACCCCTTTCTCTTCCAGCCCTGACCCAGGGGGGGCAGCTGCCAGACCTTACCCCCCCCTTCACCAGTACACACCCTGAGGCCATCCTGTACCTTCAGCATCACTCACATTGCCATTGATTCCCAAACCAACTACGTTCATATCCTGGAGTCCTGGCTGGGGTTCGAACCAGCAACCTCTCCACCCAGAGGTAACACTCATCCATATGAGCTACAGGATCTCACACAAGCAACCTCTTTTATAGACCTTTTCACATCATATGACTAAGTAACCTTCACAGACTTGAAGTAGCGACATCATGCAAAATCTTGGCAAATTTTTTTTTTTTTTTTTTTTTATTTTATTTTTTTTAATTTATGTCACAAAAGCCTATAATTTTAACTCCAACTTCGCCTTAACATAAGGAATAGAGGGAAGAGCTGGCTTCAAACCAGCAACTACCACATCCAGAGGCAAGGCTTTTACCACAAAGCCACCACACACGCACTGCAAGCAAAAGCAAAAGCAAAAGCAAAAGCAAAAGCGAAAGCAAAAGCAAAAGCAAAAAGAAAAAAAAATTCGGGGGCGCTTTTGTTTGCATTTTTGTTCTGTAATTTCACCGGAACGGACCGCGAGCGACAAGTGCAGCACGCGAGCTGTGAGAACTCAGAGAAATCTGTCACTAGAGGTCGCTGTTCAGTAAAGTTTCACGCGGGAACGCGCTGGCGGCGCGTGCACGTGATCGGGAGCGCGGAGAGAGTCTGCCCAAGCGCTTATAGACAAGCTCTCCATGTGCAGTTGTCCGCTGTCATCACGATTGCAGCTTGTGTCTTTTCTGTTTGTGTTTCATGCCTGTGTGTCTTTTACCATTGTGGTTGTTATTTATGGAAAAAATATTTTATTAAAAAATATCAACTATTATTATTGTTGACCTTAGTAATATTATTTTTATTTGAAATAATTTTATATATAAAGTATATGTAATGTGTATTAATAATAATAGAAGTAAGAACGATATAATTTTATAATTAATGTAGCTATAATATTCCACTCTGGTTTTGTCTAAACACATATCTTATAGAAAGCATGTTGATCTGATGTAAACAGTCACAGAGATACAGAAGGGTCACCAAATCTGACCCTTCATAATAAATAGTTACTGAAATCTGTTACCCTCCTTTATTTCACCCAAACTGTCTTTATTGTTCACCTAATTCACTCCGGTAATGTCTATACTGACCACAGTTTTTGATAAATAAATAAATAAATAAATAAATAATTTTTTTTATTTTTATAATTACTTATATAATTAAATATGTAAGATTTACTATATAGTCTTTATTGCCCACCACTAAAATCACAGTTTATTACAAATAGTCCTGCCCCAAAATCACACCACTGGATGACAAAACTTTGACATATTGAATGAGGTGTTTTAAACCAACATCCCTGCCCCAGTTTTTGAACAGCTCACTCCTCTATATGGTTGTTAGATTTTGGATTAGTTAGATTTTCCTGCAGAGAAATTATAAAAAATTGTTAAAACCATTTTAATATATTGTAAAACGGTTAAAAGTAATCATAAATTAATTGTATTAATCATAAAAATAATGACAGCAGGCAACTGTGTGTGGAGTGGTAAGTATTTTCATCTCTTCTGTTTGTTGCTTCTTGTCATGTAAAGGAGGTACATGCAGATGCAAGTGCAGACTTACTGTGCACAGTGTAAAACAAGCAACTAGCAGTTGACAAACAGACACAGAACAACTTTATAGTGGTGCTCATTTGGGTGAAACAAGAAACAGGTGGGAATGAACAGTGGTACGTGTGGTGTGGCCATGTGATGTGCAGTGGCTGATGGGTACTGTAGTTCAGCGCCCTTTATGCGCTAACCTGACATTTCTCTCTTAAAAGTAATAATTTATATTTAAAAGTAGTCATTTCACATTATGCCAATCAACCCCATATCTTAGCCATAAAAATTAAGATACCATTTAATCATCTTTGAGCATTTCACACATTTGTTTGCAAACTAAAATAATATGATAATATAAATTGTATAAATAATGTAAAACTCAGGAGATATTGTTTGAGTACCATGGTTCTATGCATTTAATCTAATTTTATGCATTTTTCTATTACATGTTGATCTATTCAGCCATGCAAATTGATGGAAATAGATGGAAAAAGATCAGATTTAAAAAGCTTTATTATCCTGTGACTCCCTCTTGTGGGAAACATTAGTATTACAGCCGATATCTGTCGCTCATATCGAGATAAATGGATGATTATTTAGAATTTGCTGTTAGCCCCCCGAACTTCAGAAATTTATGAAATTTGGCAAGCTTTCTCAGACCGTCCTGTTGTCCATGTATACCAAGTTTCATGAAGTTTGGATATTGCTTTCACAATATATAAGCCAATTAGTTATTATTTGCCACACCCACAAATATATGGGCCTATATCTCCACAACGATTACATGAATCACAATTCTTTTGATAACTTTTTTGTCTGGAGTATCTCGAGATGGGACCTACTTTTATGTGAATCAGGCAAAAACAAAAGTTTAAAAAAAAGTAAGTTTTTCAGAAAATTACAATGGCAGATACATTTTATATATAAAAATAAAATGAGATACATATTTTATAGCGCTTGATGCAAGGATTCATACGAAGCAAGAATTGTTTGCTAGCATGCACGCATGCAGAGTTATTAGCAAAAACACAAATTTGCTTATTATAGCGCCACCTTATGGCCGATTCTCAAAAGATTTCGTACACAGCCTCATTTTGACACGATGTACGAACGTGTCTGTCAAAAAACAGACATTTTGATTTGACGCTATTAGCTGCTGAATTGGCTGCTGGCGGCCATGTTTGTTGATTTGTCCAAATCATATTTAAAGAATGTTAGCATGTGTACCAAAGATGATGCATACTAATTTTCAACTTCATGGATTATATGGTTGCGGAGTTATAGTGGTTTTTCATTTTTAGCGCCTCCCTATGGGCGGAAGTTGTTTTGCCTTCTCAGAATGTCCTGTTGTCTATAATGTATCTGGTTTTGTTAAGTTTGGACATTGTGTTCAGCAGATATAGATCAATTTGTACAAATGGGCATCATCTGACCAATTATTTAACTTATATATTCACAAAGCTTTGACGAATCAAAATACTTTTGATAATTTTTTGTTCTGAGGGCCTGGGGATCATGCATGCCAAGTTTCATGCGAATTGGATGAACGGCCTAGGATAAGTTTCAACTTTAAGTTTTACAAAAAAATTAGAATGGCAGATAAACTTTACAGAAAAACATATAAATGAGATGTACATTTCACTCATGATGTTTGTGTTTTGTCCACGGACAGTGGTGTAATTCTCTGACTGTAGAAGGAAAGGTCTAGATAACTTTTGACCAGTACGTGGCACTGGCACCAAATTTGTTGCATAGCCTCAGGTCATGGTCCTGAAGATGCCTACCAAGTTTCCTGTCATTGCGCACAGTTGTTGCTGAGATACAGCCTCAATTCCTGAAAATTTGAAAAAATTAGAAAATTTGTAGGAGGAGTAGCAAAAAAACAGTTTTTAAAAGTCCAAGATGGTTGACAGGAAGTACATTTGAATTTCAGATGTTGGTATGCGTTCACTTCAGCATACTCCAAGGAATTATAGGAAAAATGAACTGTGAATTTATCACAACCTCTTCAAATGATATAAGGAAAAAAATGAAAGTGTTACAGTTCTTGACCACAAGGTAGTGCAGTCACCAATCTTCTTGGGTACATTCAGGGCATGGTCCTGAGGGTACTTATCAAGTTTCGTGATGATACATAGAAAAAAGCTTCAAGACTGCACAGTGGGAATAAACAGCACCATTTTGTCCACTCATATATACAGTTATTAGTTGTTTATTACTGTATTCATATTTAATCTTGCAACACACAGCAACACTATATATGTTGAGAAATCCATTGCAAATTGTTTCAAACTACTTTAGTGAAGCTGAAATTCTGGGAGTTAGAACAAGTGAGGCTTTAGCAGAATGCCTGAATGCCTTTGCCCGATCTCAACCCAACTGAACACCTATGGCAGTTTTTGGACAGCTATGTTTAACAGAGCTCTCTCCAACACTATGAATCAAAATACCAGCTGAGGGAATAGATTTCGGAAGAATGGTACAGTTCTAGAGATGTTTAGAATCTATGCCATGGCCGTAATATTCCAACACATTACTAAATCTTTTAATAATAATAATAATAATAATAATAATAAATCTTATTAGTTTTATTTATTGTCACCCATCTGTATACAGTGTATATTTTGAGATACCACAGTATTATGCAGCAGACCCCAATAATAATGAAAGCAGGTTCCCCCCCTCCCACCCAAAACAAAAAACAAAAACAAAAAACATAGTATTCGTGATATTTGACTCCTTACCAATGGTGATACAAGGGTCACTGGAGGATTAGTGGTTAGACCTTGGCCGTGGTCAGACCGCCGTGGTCTGAGTTCGATTCCTGGCCAGAGAACCTACCCAAGACAGTGCACTCCCAGTGCCGGTCCCAAGCCCGGATAAAACTGGGAAGGGTTGCATCAAGAAGGGCATCAAACGTAAAAACTGTTCCAAATCAAATATATAGACCAATGATCTGCTGTGGTGACCCCTAACAGGAGCAGCCAAAAGAACAACCACCACCTATGGTGATACTGGATGCACTTGATTTCCCAGCTAAAGCAACAGCCAGATCAAACACAAATATAAACCACCTACCTGTCCATCACGAAAGTAGACATCCATGCGAGCAAGATCTTTATTGATCATCACCTTCATGCAGGTTAAAGGTCATACCATAGGCAGTAGAGCAAAACAGAATCATAAACCAGGAAATGAGCAAAGCAAAACAAAATCCAGAAAAATAAACATGAAAACACCCAGAAATGAATTTGCTAAGAAAACAAAACACTGAAGAGAGTAGGCGAAAAGAAGTATCTTAAATACTCCTTACATACATCGTAAATAAATGTGTAATTACTGAAATGAGGAAACAACTGGGTTAGTGTTCAGGTGAAGGAGTTAATTGTAAAATCTGTGCAGGATGCAGAGCGGATCGGAGAGTGTTAGCTTCTAGATCAGTGGTATAGCTGGATGCGACAGACATGGGATGTGAAAGACACATTATTTCTGCTTTATCTAAGGTGAACTTTGATCTGTGAATATATATAAACAAACCTGTGAGCCAAAAAAA
>CM040995.1:12220856-12315247 GCA_022985145.1 Pangasius djambal | reverse complement strand
TATTTTATAATGCCTTTTATATTTTATATTTATTTGTTTTAATTATATGTTCTTCTGTCACATATTTTCTGACATGCTGCTTCTCAAGCTTTGTTAATTGCTGAGCTGTTGCTTTTATTTGCAATAATATATTTATTCTTGTACAATTTAATTATAACTCGTTGTTTAGCTGGAGTGGAAAAGCAGCTCTCTCATGCTCTGCCATATCGCTATATCTTCACTCGACTGCTAGGGCTGCTTATATATAATCTGCACACGTGTGGCCACGATTGGCCAATTCCAGCTTAAACTAGTGTAAATAATGCTGCAGTCATGGTGCCCTTTAAGGGGTATTTTGCAAGATGTAACAACGACATTTCCCACCTCAGCACATTTACCATGCTAAGTGGAAAAAAAACATGTACACCTCCTTGAAAGCATGTCTTTTGTTTGCCCTGTCAGAGCATACGCATAACTCATAAACAGCTACGTTAACCACACTTTTACAGTTACAGGTCTGAGTAGCTATTGGTACTGTTCTACTATAGTAAAACTTCAGACATTCATGCAACATTTTGGACTAAAAATTGCAGTACAATTTAATGTTAGCAACAAGCTACGTAGCAGACAATAGTGGGTAGCTAATGCTAGCCAGCTAACATTAGCGATAACTGTAATGATTACCTTCTCAAAACAGTGACTTGTACATGTATTCATAGGTAGTAGAAAATGGTAGGAATTTCTATGATATAATTAGGTCTGCAATACTGTGCCAGAAAATTTATTTTAAATTTATATTGGTTTATATATTCAATATAGCTTGGGAAAAAGGAGTTATGTTTTATGTTTAAGCAATTATTTTGATTCTGAATTTGTGTTTTAATACATGAATTGTCTGCATCACATTGTGACATTTTATTAGTGATTAGTATGAGTTTTTGAGATATCTAAATGGGACCAATGCCAAATTGTTCGGCTGGTCAGGAAAGGGGTGCTTGTATACAACTTTTTTTATGAAAAAAAAGTTTTGGAAGGTCATGCAAGAGGAAGGTCGGGCGAGCTGGGTGAGCCTAATGGTGGCACAATAGTGCACACAATTTTATATTTTATGTAAATATCTTGAGAACCATGAGGCCTAGAGACAAAATAATTTTTTCATCTGACTTTTTGGATAATTCTGAACCATGGAACCACTTAGCTCTGCCCACTTTTTGTACATTTCTAAGATTTTTTTGTTAATTTGCATAATATGCAAAACCTACTTTTGGGAACTAAAGTTGGCATCAAATGGCTCAGGAGAGTTTCTCTCTCAATAATTGTTATAAATATGTTGAGATTTATGAACAATATGCCAATCCATTTCTAATTTCTAATGAAATGGAGTCTAATTCACTCAAACAGCTGTGTCTTATGATTCTTTGTATGCACTTGAACGAAACTTGACAGGCCCCTTCAGGAAAAAGTCCTGAGGAAGTCTGCTGAATTTTGGAGGTGGTCCTTAACAGGGGGCAGGGCTAAGTTCAGAAGGAACCATAAGTCCAATTGAGCTGAAACTTGGTGTTCTGCATTTTTATCCTAATTTGTATGTGTACTGTTAATGACGACCTGGTCGCTTAAAAAACCATGACTGCTGTCAGCCAATCAGCAGGTATTTGATAGGGGCCCAAATGAGCAATCTTCTAAACTTGAATAGTAGGTCCCTCTAGCGACCCACAAAAAAATACTGCATTATCAATCACATTGGCCATCAGGGGCGCTATTCATTTTTTATGCTTTTAAACAAGTATATATCATGTAAAATAAGGTGGACAGGAAATATTCTTTTTTCTCCTTATTCAGTTGCTTCTGAAATAAAAATTTGCTTTTTGGAAAATTTAGCTCTGTCCACACAATTTTTAAATAATTTTTAAATAATTTATTATACACAAGCACATCTTTTGCAAATCATTCCTAGGATTTTTGCCAGATCTTCCAAACTGTGTCAAATTGCTCATTAAAGTCTGTCTATCAATCAACATTTGTAAAGAATATGCCTACCAATAAATCATTCCAAGATGGGGCTTAATTTACTCAAACAGCTATAATGCATATTCAGCTATAACGCATAAACAGCTATAATGCACATATAAGGCATATTCAGGGCTAGAGTCTGAGGCCCTGTGATAAGCTGGGTTGTGGTCACCCTTAAGGGGTGCGGTCTTGTACAAGTGAATTTTTCTCACATACCATAGGTTTGATCAAGCTGAAATGCTCTTACAACCACCTAAGAACAAGCTAGGAACCAACTGTGATACCATAGGCACTGTCTGACAATGCCCTATCAACCACTTAGCGACATCAGGGAGGTGCATTGGCTCTGCATTTTCTTCAGCAAATGCACTTTTCTAGTTTTATTTAGTTACTTATTTATTTCTGCTGAAGCTTTGGGCTTTGAAAATTTGTACATAAATTGTTGTAATGATTTGAAACAACACTGCCTATCGTTCATTTTGTTCTAATGATACAAGCATGTATTTCTGCAGTGTGCCTTCTCACTGACATGGAACTGTTTTATTTTTTTTCACAACACAACAATAAATTAATGAAGCAAGAGTTCTGACTCCTGTGCAGTTTTCTCACACATATTGCAGAGTATTGGCTGGGATTCATGATCCAGTGGTGCAAGCAAGTGTACTCCAGGTACATCTGCACTATTCATAGTGTGCGTGGCTATGTTGATTTGATGTTACTCCATAAAAGGGGAAGGAACTGGTAGAGAAGAATACTACCCCAAGTTGATGTGTTGAAATTTAAGTTGAGGGGGTGTTTTCAGTTGCATTACAAGTTGCAGCTGAAAATTCAAATCGGTTAAAAGTGGTTTTAAGCATTAAATAACCAGAATGAGGTTAATTCATTTCATGAAAGTAAGTGTTAAACTTGATTAACCATTAATCTTGTAACATCCGAGCACACAAAACCTGTGCATGCTGGCAGAGGGAGATGTAGTGGGTAATGAGAACTATATGACTCATCTTGCAGTGCAGTCATTACACAAATTGTTGCTCTTGGGACGACCCTATTTAAGTGTATGGGTGAAACACTTAGACGCAGAATCTTCTGTTTAGACGAGGAACGTAAATAGTATATTATCTGGTTCTGCGGTTGCAGGGTCTGCAACCACAGTCCAAATTAAATTTCCTGTGCTATTGGATCGATTCTTTGGGGTCATGAGAGGGCTGTAAATATGCTCATTACGGGCTCCTTACAACCCTGTTGCAAAACTGTTATTATAACACTGGTGTCTAAACATTGTCTTGCCATATATAAACTTAATTATTACTATGTGTCTCTTATTGAAAAGTGGAAAACATATATCCCTATGTTAACACTAATAAATATCAGTTATTCAACCATATATAAACTAGAGATGACACGCTACCACTTTTTTTATTGATAACTATACTGATACTGAAACCTTGAGAATTGGGTGATACTGATATTTAAAACCTACTAAGCTTTATAATAATTTTTAAACATAAACACATCATGTAAAAAATACACAGTAAAAATACATACCTAAAACAAGATTTACACAAAACATCAGCTTTTTTATTCAGTTAAACTTAAACTGAAAAATTGCTTACATTCCAAATATAAATAAATACATATAATAAAGTCTCATTTTTTCACCAATATCCACCATATAACACCAATTATTCTTGTCATTTATTGTAATGTGTAATATATATATATATATATCCCTTTTGTTAATACTTACAATACTTACTTACTTAATTAGTAAGAATTGTTTAACCATAATTAATTAATAATCATTACTGTTTCTTACATCTTTTAATTTATGCTGCTAAGTTTTCATATTCATATAGTGTAAATTTCAGTTATTAGTCATAACTCTTAATATGTTCATACCTTTGCAGTATTAGATCTATCCCAAACTATAATCAAAGTATTAATTTTACAGGTGATAGTTACTCTACTGCACTGAACAGAAACAACCCAGACACCCCACTCCCTCCACAACAACACGAATTGTGAAACTAAGTGCAGGCAGGAACTTTTTTTTTTTTAACTTCTATGGAAAGAACCAGACAAAACGGAAGAGTTTCTTTTAAAGGTAAATAACGCCACTTAACATTCTTATTTTACACTACTTTAAAACATAAAATATTAGACGATCTTGAGTTTATAAATGTATAATTAGCTAATATCTGGCCTCCTTAAATGAAAGCCTCTTTCAAACTGTAAGTCAATAGAGCCCTTAATGCTAAATTTAAGTTGACTCTCAGAAATCAGAAATAAATTATAAATAAATATAATAATCTATATATATATATATATATATATATATATATATATATATATATATATATATATATATATATATATATACACACACACACACACACACACACATTTATATAAATAAATAAATAAATATATAATAAAATATAAACCATTTATAGAGTCTCATGACCCATCAACTGATTCTCAACAACATCTCAAAAGATCTGTCATTTCCAACACTTCTAACATTACCACGCTATCTGAAAGGAGCAAGTTCGTGCCTTGTATGGTGTGTGTAATGGCACTAATTTGTGTGGTAATGGTCTAATTTGGTTTGGATTATTGAATGTCAGCAACAAAAACTTTGTTTTAATAATTAATTGACATTGACTATCATCAGTGGCCTGAAATAAACTCTAGTCATCCAGATGACAAATTCAACACCAGCTAACTTTTAACACTGTACAACATAATGGATCATATTATTCTTTTTTGAACACTGTCTGATACGTAAAGCTCACTGTAGGTTATAGTGTATCAAACATTTTACCCACTTCAGTTAGAAAGACTTTGGAAAATTAGTTTTACCTGCGATTGAGACCAACATCAAAATGTAGAGAAAGAAGACGAGTTGCTTTGCCGCCGCCATTGTAACTTCCTTTTTTGCCTCTAAAGGAAGTTATGCTTGTGATTATACTGAACTGAACGGAATAGCTGTGGTCATAAGCCTTGTAGAATCTGCAAAATGTTAATAACTTTAGAAAATAAGAGGGATCATAATAATTGCATTTTGTTTTTTATTTATTACTATCCTGAATAAGCTAGTTCACATAATGGATGTTTACATATAGTCCACAAGACAAAATAATAACTGAATTTACACAAATACACCAGTTCAAAAGTTTACATATGCTTCATTCTTAATACTGTGTGTTACCTGTTACTGTGTGTGCAAACATTCACTGATTCTCAAGAGGGCAACATGAAATATTAATATCTTATGTAGCTTCTGAAGGGCAGTACAAATAATAACAATTTACACTGATCATTCTGTTCAAAATTTACATTCCCCTGGCTCTTAATGTAGTGTGTTGCCTTGAGTGAATATTTGCACCTTTTCTAATAGTCGTGTATGATTCCCTCACAGTGGGCAGTTTAACTGCTCAGGACAAATAAAGGACTCATGAACAACTATCACAAGACATAAAACAGTTGTTGATTTATGATTGCTACATCAACCCTGCGTTTCAGTGATATGGAAGACACATGAAAACTAAGCTTTTCTGATTCTTCAGCTAAAGCAACAGTCAGACCAAACAAGAATAAAAATTCACTGAAGGGGAAAGGACATGGGATGAGAAAGATGCATTTATTTCTGGTAGCAGTTATATATGTTTCATGTCAGCTTTATCTAGGTGAATTTTAATTTGTGAATAGATGAACCTTGGACTTGTGAACCAGTAGATCTCTTTGGTTGGGCCAAAATGGAGGTGTTTATAATTATTTAGCAGTGATCACACCAGGCATTTGCTCTTTTGTTTTCTTGCTTAATGCACATCTGAAAAACAAAACAAAATGTTGACTAGACAGTGTTTCCCATACAACGGCTTCAGATTCACACCCACCATAACCAACGTACTGTCGCAACTGTGCGACTCGACAGGATGATGTGGTCAGTTACTGTGCATACTAACAAAACAAGTCGGGGACATGACACTATAAAAAAATTTTTTTTTCTTTTTTCTTCATTTCTGTATTCAATACTAAATGTAGAATGTGCTGTGTATTGGCATTCAAGTATGGATTTTTGTATGTAAGCTTTTTACATATTACATATTGTTATTTTCTTTTTTTTTAAACATACTGAGTATTTTGTGTTCCTATTTTTTTTGTGAAACAAATCGTACTGTTTTAAGAACCGTTTTTAAGTAATAACTCCTTTATTGCAACCAATCTTTTGCTCTCTAAGGATAATAAATCTATCGGCAGCTGCTAGATAGTGAACAGATCCCTATAAAAATAAATTTCTAGCAATTTCGCTAACTAATTAATCTGTGTTTCACTATGTCATGTATAAAACTGTGCGGTAATGTTAAAAAGTATGTTAAATATGTTAATGTAATGCCCATGATATTGGATTCTAGGATTATTAATCAGTGAATTTCTTATAGCATAACCCGTGATTCCAGCCACAGACCTCAATTTCCAGCATTACTCTTATAATGAAGATCGAGGTGCCAGTAAGAGAAACCAGGAGTTACTAGACTGTGAACTGGAAGTTCACACCTCTATCATCATACATTTGACGCAGTATGAGGTTACTTACGCGACAAAGAGAAAAGTGGAAGTTATTGTAATAGCCATTGGATTGTAAAATACTGAATCATGTTTCGTTTCTTTGGAACTGTCTCTAAAATACCCCTCTTTCTGTGGAGAATTACAGGAACCAGTGTTAATAAGTTTACTAATGGGAAATAGGCTCAGCAATAGAGCTCCAAATTGATATTATGAAAATATGAATCATTTATAACCATAAACAACACATTTCATTAGAAGAACAATGTTATTTAAATAATTATTAAATTAAACAAATTAGGCATCACTAATATTACTGGCCAAAGTTCGACTTCCTCTATTTGGTGGTGCCTATTTTAGCAGTTATATCTCATTATGACTCAGAGGTTATGTGTGGGACTTTCCGTAAGGGTAAAGAATAAAACAGGAGGTGGGTATGCTGTAATAGTAAACTAATCAACACTCTGCATGCCAGTCCAGTGTAAAAGACAGTGTAAAAGACACTTTAATTAACATGACAGTGTGTTGGATGTGGCACTGCTTTTGTCTTGTGTAAAAATGGTCTGGGCTTAAGGGGAGTTCCAAATTGAATGAAGGCTAAATATTCCTTATAATTTTCTGCCAGGTTTAATTATTAAATATCATACATAAAACAAGTTTATATGCATAGAAAATCCTCTGTGACCCCACCCGCATGTTGTACGACCCCACATGGGGTTGCAACACCAAGCTTGAGAACCTGTCTTAGAGAGACTTTGGGAGAACAGGTTCTTTGTGAAAGGGGAAAGATAGACTGTGAGTCTCATATTAAGATGGACTGGGGGTCGCATATTTCTCACACCAACTGTCCCCTGCTGATTATGACAGTGGGAATCAAGAACTGCTCACAATAAAGCTGGCCTTAGAGGAAAGGAGCCACTGGCTGGAGGGAGTTTAGAGTTCTTGAGGGTGCTAAGAGATTGAACCCACACCAAGCCCACTGGTTCCTTTTCTTTAATCATTTTAACTTTCATATATATTTTTTTCATATAACTTTTATATGTTACCACCAGTGGTGTCTGGTAGTTTTTAAACTGTGTCTTTTATAGAAGTATGTGTGTGTATGTTCGATTTTTTCAAGATTCAAGATCTGTTGGTCTGGCCTCCTGTTTAAGAGCATCCAAAGGCTTTTCCACAATCAGTTTGACAAAATGAGTAGCCTCTGCTATGTCACACTAAAAAGCAGCTAAGCTGCTAATTAGCTAACTAAATTTCAATGAGTAAGGCATTGACAGCTAGCTAGGCTACTGACGGACTACTGTCAGATTCCAGGTCTTTGTCTGGCTGTCAACAATATGTTAAAGTTTGAGATGTCAGTCATGTTCATTACTGTTTCAATGATGCAATATCACTCTATCACAGTATCACAATATCACTCAATATCACTCTCATGCTTATGCTCTGTGGAACTCCCCCAAATCTGGAACCCTTTTGCCCACGTCTTGTATAATCAGTGCCATCCACTGGGACACTGATGTTGTCCAGCACACGACAGGCAGCACAGAACGTTAATGGTCCGAAGGGCACTCCTGAAAATAAAAATACAAAGCGAATTAATTACATGTGGATTCTCCTCTATTTGCCATCTCAAAATTCATTGATTTGAGGAGAAGAAGTGGCAACTTCAATACCTTGTAGACTGGGAAGGTTATTGACCTTAGAACAGGAGCTGGGTACCCGTCAAGTATATTCTTGATTCATGAGTCATTAAGGACTATCACTGAGGAGGTGGGGGTACTGTTGTAACCATCACTCTTCAAGAAACTCCAACTGTAACTCACATGACCCTCACTTTGTTTAGTGGTTTTTGTGCTTTTGGCTTTGCAGTAGTTTGGCAGTCTGGATTTTGTTTTTAAATCTTGACTTTCTGGCTTTCTACAATTATGCTTTAATTGTAATCTAACCCTAATCTTATACACATTAAAATATATCATCAGAGTCTCCTTTGCATATTTATTACTAATAGTTCACATTTAGATATAACCTGGACATAACTTATGTTACTGTAAGAATTTTGTTCTGTAACATTTTCAGAAAAGCCTGAAGATTTGGGAAAAAAGAGCTTAAAGTCATGTTTGATATCTGTAATAAACTTCGCTATTTACTGCAAGCTGTTAACACCATGCAGCCCTGAGGTGTGAAAGGAAGGATGTGGTTGATCTTAGGGAAAATGAAAATGTATTATGCAAACATTATTCACACATAAAAATAGGTAATGTACAGACATATACACACACAGTTATTACTGAACTTTTGAGCACAGTGAGTGAGGTACAAGCTAAACCATTCAGTAAGGCCACAGGAAATTAACAAAAAATCACACACACACACACACACACCTATCTATCTATCTATCTATCTATCTATCTATCTATCTATCTATCTATCTATCTATCTATCTGTGTGTGTGTTTGTTTGTTTCTTATCCCATATCATATGTGTTACATTATTCCTGGCACTGTAGTTTATAGCGATAAATAAAAATGCACCTATTCTGCCATCTAGTGGTACAAGCCTCTTGTTTAGAATACAGTAGAAGAGAAAAGAAAAAAAATAGTTTGTGACAGATGCGGTTCTGAAGAGTACTATGTACTTTGGTACTATGAATGCCAATCACAGTCCAGTCTGGACCTCTGTCTGCTTATTGGCCGTTCCTGAGCATGAACAGGTTGCTTAGGCTACAGCAGTTGGATCGGATTTGACTTCAAACCAGAGACTTTTCTAAGATGGTCAGTGCCTAGCCCACAGACGCATAGCCTGCATTCATCCAGGGAGATTAGACATTTCCATTTCCATCCTCCTATCTTGGTGGCTAACCAAAGAATGAACAACTCAAATACAGTATGCTAACAAAACTCACAGACCTGTTAGTCTTTTGCCAATGGGGGATGTGGAAACTGAAGAATGAATCATAGCCATTGACCTGCTGGTTGGCTAGATGGAAGATAGAAAAGATAGAGAGACAGTAAAGAAGATGTGCAGTGATCTGCTTAACTCTCAAACGACTAACATATTTCACCCCTTAATCAGACCAACTGGGGTCAGATATGACCCCACAGTAATAAATGATGTACACTAGTTACATTGAAGTCAAAAACAATTTTTATAATTTTATGACATGTTATTAGGCATGTAAAACATTAAATTGGTATAAAAACTACAATATTGTTATTGTTTTTAAATACGTATATGACAGTTTATGCTGCCAGAAATCAAATAATTTTGAGTTTTAGTCAAAATGTGAGCCTAAGTCAGGTTACACATAAATGTTAACATATCAACACACTAACACTGTAATCAACTGTAACACTTAAGTTTTTGTTAGTTTTTTTAAGCAACCTTATTTCACATCAATTCAAGAAAACGAGCTAAGCATAACTCCAAGGTAAAATGAATGCACACACAAGGTAAGTCATGATTATGCATATTTGATGTATTTCAAAGGCAGTCAATGCAAATCACTTGAGCCAAGCTGTGTGTGGAACATGCTGGAATTCATACCTCTTTCTTGCATTTGGTTATGCCTCAGCCTCACTCCCTTGGTCAGCATTGTCGCTCAGATTAATGCATGTAGAGCTGGGATTTGAGATCATATGTTTGTGTGTGGCATGACTAAGGCCAGCTGTAATTCTTTCAGAGACACTCAACATCTTCTGCTACCCTCTGAATTCATCCAATCAGGATGATTTCCCATCCAGATCATGAATGCAACAATGCCTCCAATGTCAATCATCAATGTCAACCATCATAGACCATTGGTTCATCTTGCACTTGTTGTGTGCATTGCTGAGAGATCATCCAGATTGTCAACACCACTTTTGGTGGCATTGTAATGCAGGAGGATTTCAGGCTTGTTCTGCCCATCCTCCATCTTTTTGTCATGATACATGGTAAAAAGTGCCAGAACTCATTTTCATTTATATGGCACATCAGACAGCAAGGCAAGTTGCCCAAGAAAGCCAAAAATGGATGTGTTATCCTCTCTGACAGCAATTTGTATCATCATCCTAGGGACCTCTGGCTTGGTAGATCTCACAGTACCATCATACATCAGTCTATCATTTATAAACACTTCAGCCTGTGTGATGAAAGTGAGGAAATTATCTGCATTTCTCCCTGCTGTGTTTGTCATACTGTATGTCACAAACACTCATATAAAAGACTATGCTTATGAAGTGTCACTTTACCTGTCACTAGTAAATTCAAAGAGGCAAACTGCCTGCCTGCTGAAAATATGCAGAATAAAGTTCCCCTGCCCCTTCTGTGGATATGGATCGCTTGAAATATGGTTACCACAGAAACATGGGACTTTGCTCATTTTTACTGGAGTCAGATGTGACCTGAACAGATATGCCAAAACACTCAAAAAAGTATATATATATATATATATATATATATATATATATATATATATATATATATATATATATGTAATGTATGTTTATTGACATTGTATGTCATTGACAAAGTCATGAAATTTTGGTGAGATCATATAAATTACATGAAAGTCATTTAAAAATTTAAGCCTGGGGTCAGATCAGACCCCTGTTCGTCACACATGCTAGCCATGCTTAGCCACAACCCTGTTGGTCATTAGCCTGTGGAGGCTGTGGAACAGAGCCAAACTGCGAATCAAGGGAGGACACAGGTCATAAATGGTGAGCAATGTGAAAAACTCAGAGTAATGGAAGAAGTACTCGCTGAGGAACTGAGAGGTAAGTGTTGTACTGAGCAACAGAACACTTTGAATGGCTGCCAAATGTACAAAATGCACTCACTGCAGCCTAATGACATGAAAAAAGATGACAGGAGTCTATCATAATCTTTGGAGAACAGTGGCTTATAGTCACAACCGGTTAAGCAGATAGCACCAAAGTGCACAGAAGGTCAGACATGTAGTAGGGACGAAGAAGTAAATGCCGCAATAACTAGTGTGTGTGTGTGTGTTTTTTGAGAAAATGTTATCCAAGATCAGTACTGAACTGATACCTTTTTTAAATATTTGACAACAGGTTTGACTACAGGCTCAGCAGTCAAATAATTAAATACCATTTTTGAATAAAAAGATAAAAAGTCACCTCTACCACCCGTCATTACAGAGCCATGACCCACAGCCACACCCAGATTTTGCATAGCTTTGTTCAACATCACTGAAGAACAAGTGACTTGTGGGATACACTGACTGTACTTGTGGAAACAAAACAAAACAAAACAAACAATTAACAACAAAAAACTTGAATTATGTTTTTAACAAATGGTGGCCTATCGTTTCCCATTTTTGGTCCAAGAGAAAATATTGTCGTTATTTTCTGGTACAAATGGTCTGATTTCCCTCTCCTGTTGTCAAATAGTATGTCATTTGTTAATTAGGACTTTGTTCATGTAAACAGTTTAAGTCAGTTAGTGCTCTCCACAAGGCATGTATAGGTTGATGATGACATTGCTTGACATTGCATCCCCCTTACCCCTCGCCCTCCTGGATCAGTAGCTGTTGTTCAGTAGGTTCAACATCTAAAAAATTGCAGTTGTTAGATTGCAATAGAATGTGACTGAAAATGTCTATAATATCAGCAATAATTAATATTGATCTGGAAACTTACTTAAATTTACTGCTGTCAATTAATGGATGAAACCCTTTTGTCTCCAATATATCTTAATTATTTTAATTCTTTAAAAATTATTAATTCATTTATATTTCCTTTGCCTTGTGCAATGTGAATTTGATGAAAAATTAAACTCTTTATTCTAGTAAAAGTGTACTTTGGATTCAGGAACCCTAAGCATCTAAAACCATTACAGTATGCACACCTTATGCTGGAATGAATACACATATGCAAAAGACTAATGTCCTTTAGACTGATATGGTGCTTTTATTCTTCTCTTGTTCTTAGACTGTAGTTTGAATAATGCCCTGGCCTGTGAAGTGTGAAGGTGATCCCAGACAAGGAGACGTGTCTTTGTGACTATTGCACAGTTTTGTCATGTTGGCTTGACCTCTACTGTGTGCTCCACTTCCAAAAATGGTCCCACCTTCCTTGGTATTTTCTTAGATTTGATTGTTATTTTGCATATGCTGAGTTTACTGGTGGTAGTTTAGAAAATGTTTGCCATTCATGGGACTGTAACAACTAAGTCTAAGAAAAATGGACCAGGTTGCATTTTTCCTAATACTGCTCTCAGGTTAGAAGTGCTGTTTTTAACTATGCTGCAATTTTAATTATATTTGCATGATTTTTATTTGAATTAATAAATAAATATTTTTGTATTTTGTTATTTGTAGGAACCTTTGACATCTCTTCTTCTATGTCACGCCAGTACTACTATGTGAATGAAAATAAGACATGGCAAGAAGCTCAGAGCTACTGCAGAGCGAATTACATTGACCTGGCTACAGCAAACAGCATTGAAGAGGTAAATAGTATGAATGAAAGTGTGAAATCAGTGGATCCTGGGTATGGTGGTGCTGTGTGGATTGGACTCAAAAGGAGCTGGGCCTGGTCTACAGGAGACTCTCTCAATTACAACTATACTCCCTGGTCCATTTACCAACCAAATGAAAAGAATACAGAAGCAGCATGTGCATTGGTTGATGGAACGGGATGGAGCGACTACTTCTGTTCAAGACGTTTTTACTCCTTCTGTTTCAATGGTAATTTAATTATTTTACTACTAGACTTATGTCAAAAATATATTGTACGCTTCTGATTAACAACATCAGCACAACAAAACACAGACTCATCAACTGAAAGAGGGTAACATCGATATGTGTTAATAAAGTGGTTAGAGTGGAGATGGGACAAAAAAAATTGGAAGAAAACAGCATGGTTTGATGACAGTTGTTTGCATGACATTTTTTTTTTTTAATTAAACTTAAATCCATAAGTGGGTTGGCCCAGAATTCTAGAGAACAGCCACAAAAAAAAGGATGGTTTTGACCAAAAAAAACATTGTTTAATTTTTTTAATTTAGATTACATTCTGTCCTTGCCTTTGCCATCTGACTAAAAGACCAGAAGGAGCCAGTTTAACAAAGTGTTTAATGCAGTCAATCTCCCTAAAACATTGATTAAACTGTCTAAAATCTAGCCAGGTGTGCTTTACGCACAATTTGATAAAGTTTTTGAATAGGGCAGTGGTAGCTCAGTGGTTAAGATGTTGGACTACTGATTGGAAGGTCACCAAGCTGCCATTGCTGGGCCCTTGAGCAAGGCCCTTAACCCTCAACTGCTCAGTTGTATAAAAAATGGGATAAATGTAAGTCGCTCTGGATAAGGGCGTCTGCCAAATGTCATAAATGTAAATGAATGAATAGTTACATGGCATAGTCTACACAATCCAGTTTGTAACCAGATATCGACAGTCAAAATACACAGCATAATTGAAACAGAGAAGTGCTTACCCCCTGTACAGATGGCAGTAGACATATATTTAAAATGATAAGAAGACATTAATAATGAGATATTTAGCCAACAGAACAGAAATGACTGAACTGATCACTGATTATCTCCCAATATAATATCAAACAGAGATCAGTAGAGTGAAGAGATGAGGATTGCTCCAATTTTTCAATTGCCACAAGTGACTTTTACCTCTGGTGTTGAGACAGAAACTGATATAGCTGATAATCAAAGTGCTAACTCATTTCCCATTGCAAAAAAAATTGTCCGTATTTATGTTTTTACCTAAGTAGGTTTAGTTATAAATATAGAGATGCACTGGGAGTCTTTCAGTGGAATTGTAATGAAATCTTTAAATGCATTTTTTTCACTTTTCACTTTTGGGGTAACCATATTTTAGATTACTATGAGTTTACTTCTGCTTGGGATAGATGCAAAAGAGAAACATACTTCGGTTCAAGAACATCTGTAGCTTACTGGGTGATGTATAGTAGAAAATGTCAAAATTTTAAGCAGATAAAGAGTTTTTTTTATAATGCTTTTATAACTTTTCTAACATCCCTCACCAGACTCACCTACTGCTAGCAAAAGGTTCATACTGACCTCAGTATTGAAGACTTGGACAGAAGCCCAGACTTACTGCAAACAACAATACACAGATCTTGCCATCATTAACAATACTGAAGACAAGGCAGCTTTAAATGGTTACTCAGGACTTGCATGGATTGGCCTGATCTCCTCACAGTGGTCTGATGGAGGATTCTCAACATTCCGGTACTGGACACAGGGGCATGCAGAGTCAACTGTTGTTAATAAATGTGGTGCCATGGTGGCTAATACTGGGAAATGGATCGGTAAAGAATGCAACCTCAAAATTCCATTCATTTGCTATGGAGGTGAATATTAATAATTCATTTTATCACACTGCTTCAGGACACTGTTGTCATGCAAAATATTATGCCAAATCTGGCTAATGAAATCTATCTGAAATTGTATACATTTGATTGTGATTTAAAATAAGTTTGATATGAATGGCTTTTCAATTCAATACTATTTTTTCTGCTTTAGTTCCTTTTTTGCAAGACATTATAGGAGTCTAGAAATAATTGTGCAACAGTATGTTTCTCTTAAGGCCAGTATTCTTCAGTGACAGCAACTCTTCAGACAGAAGGATGATCTGTTATTCTTTTAACATGCATGATCTAATAGAATTTGAACAGAGTTAACCAGTGACCCAGGTATGCAGAAGATGCCCTGATGGGGAAGGGGGAAAATGTGTTCAAATTTCCACCACTTAATTTTATATTTTCTGCCCTTTTTAACATAACAAACTAAGACTTGTTGGTTAGCATGTTTGCCTCACAACTTCAGGGTTGGGGGTTTGATTCCCACCTCCGCCCTATGTGTTCAGAGTTTGCATGTTCTCCCTGTGTTTCGGGGGTTTCGTCTGGGTACTCCAGTTAACTCCCCTAGTTCAAAGACATGTGTTGTAGGCTGATTGGCATTTCTAAATTTTCCGTAGTGTGTGATTGTTGGCAGTAGTGTGTGATTGTTTGTGCCCTGAGTCCCCTGGGATAGGCTCCAGGCTTCCCTATGACCCTGTGTAGGATAAGCAATACAGAAAGTGGATGGATGTAAAATAATTATATACATATATGGTGAAGGGCCCAGCAGTGGCAGCTTAGAGGTGCTGGGGAGTGAATTCATGACCTGCCAATCAGTAGTCCAACAGCTTAACCACTGAGCTACCACTGCTCCTTCCTTCCTTCCTTCCTTCCTTCCTTCCCAGCTTCTGTACCTATCAGAAATAGAGAGTTTTATTGCTTTTGCTATGTGCAGATTTGATTGCAATAGCCATAGCTTTTTTCTATACTTATTTTCAATACAGGACTCCAGCCTGTCACTCGTCATTACCACTATGTGGATTACCCAAGGAATTGGTTCGATGCTCAGAGATACTGCAAAGCAATGTTCACTGATCTGGCTACCATAGACAGCTTTAATGATGTGAATAGTCTCATGACTGAAGTTGTGCTTGGCTACAATGGTTCTTTATGGATTGGACTAAACAGAGGTACACAAGCACAGTGGGGCTGGTCTCGTGGGGATGAGCCACTATCCAATTACAGCAACTGGGATGCAGGGAGGCCAAATGGTTCTGGACAATGTGTAGTTAATATCAACAATGTCTGGCGTGATTACAATTGCACAGTACCTCTATATTTTGTGTGCTACTATGGTAAGTCAACAAATCATTTATGTACAAATGTTCAGTTTTGGTTTAACAGAATGCTGTGATGCTACCCTTTTCTATTAATGTTATGTTACAGAGGGAAAAGGATACATCCTGGTACAGTCTAACAAAACCTGGCAAGATGCTCAAAGTTACTGCCGAAGCTACTACACTGACCTGGCAACAATCCGCTCACCGTGGGAACAGAAGCAGTTGATAGAACTTGTTGGTAGAGGAGTCTTTGTCTGGATCGGCTTGTTCCTAGACACCTGGGAGTGGTCTGACCAGTGGAGCCTCTTTTTCAGAAACTGGGCATTAGGACAACTAAGTTCCACATCTGGTAACTGCGCTGCTATGATGACAAATGATTCTGGAAAATGGACTGCTCAGAATTGCGATGCAGCACTTCCTTTTATCTGCTATGGAGGTGAGACTCAATAGTCAATTAGATTATTCTGCAACATGAAATGAAGCACAAATGTGCACTTTGTAACTTTGTACTCTCTTTGTAACTGATGTACTTCACTTTACAGAAGAAAACATGGTGAAGAGAAAAAACATCATAAGGATCAAAGTGGCTTACAGTGGAACAGAAAATATCAATGATCTGTCAATGCAGGCAGTGATCTTAAAGGAAGTAAGTCTGTGTGTGGTGCACTGTGGTACAAGTTACTATGTTATAGAAATGGAATCCCAAAGCAATCAAGGACATAGAAAATCTTGATCATTTTATTGAAACATTTTTTTGACTTTGACTAAAAATAGATCTGTTTCTGTAGTGCCAGTTCAGCATTACTTATAACAGATACCTGTATAATGCCTTTGAAAATGACCAAAGGATGCTAATTATAAAACTGCCACATTTCCCTGTAAAGTAATGCAAAACTAGTTCAATTGACCCAAGCCTGTCAACTTCAGTCCTTTGTATTATTCTATAACCTACCTGTACATCAGCATAACTTTGGTATGATAGAGTTTGTGAAATCATAGATTTGGTGTCCTGTTATCCAAAGCTTTGATTGTTTAATGTATGCTGTCTGATTTACTTGTGTTCTTTTTGTTGCAGATTGAAAAAAAAATTACAGGGCAGAGCAAGGCTAAGGATATCAAACTGAGCTGGAAATTGAGGAGTGATGGAAACGTGTTTGTGAAGCAAGGAGCCAGTGATAAGAACTGATAGGTTCTGATAGGTTATGATCTCATTCACCATATAATATGTCAAAAGTCTGGCACGCTCATTACTTTTCTAATCAAGTAATAATCTCAATATGCTTGAATCAATGTTTGTATATTATGAATTAGTGTAAGATCTGATAAATAATATTATTAATATTAATATTATTAAAATCTTTGCTTTGTGGATGCTTTGGGAATAGGTTCAGGCCACTTTTGCTTCATGTTATTTATATGGTTCTAATTTAATTTTCTCCTTGCATACATTCTTAAAGTGTGCTACTTTATACTATATATACTATCTATGCATTACTACTATACTCTGGACTAATTGGGACCAGAAATAGACTTGTAAGTAATTATATGTCACAAATTGATAACTCTGATAAATACTTTGAATAAATTATTAGTAAACTTTACCCTTCTACCTTTGAAAATAAAGTAGATATATTGAGTAGAAATTACACTTTAGGTAGTTTAAACCACATATCACATGAATATTAATGGAAATTACATCACCAAATTGTATGATATTTATTTTGTCGTTCCTTTCTCTGTCCTTGTGAGTTTCCTGTGAGGGCCGTCCCACATCCAAAACAGTATTTTCAGCTGTGCTCTTAAACAAACTTCACCCAGGTTTCACACAAGTTTAGGTTTAGGAGTGAAGTAGGAACCCTGGAGCGGTGAGGTGGAAATACTACCCTTTGCACCACCTCAGCCTCCAGCAAATTGTTAATTTGCAAGTGAAATTTTGGATACATTTGTTACATTGGATACATTTGTTAATTTTGGATACACTGGTTGCATTTGCTTTAGTGAGATAGAAGAGTAGGTCTCCACTTAATTATCAACGTTCATTAAGTATATATTGTTAATCATGAATGGTGTTTAGCATAGCATCACATTTCTTTTAATTTTGGAAATGAATTGAAAGTACTGGTATTGCTATCCAGAAAACCGCTGTGTTGTTGACAATTTCACACAGTTTGCTTCAAACAAATCTCAATCTGCAAAGCAAAATTCATTTAAAACTTACATCACTCCAAAGACTTGGAGTTGCTAACAACTGAAGAATTATTACTAATTATGTATGACATATCAGTTTCATATTCATTTGTATACTGATTGGCTCACAGAGAGTGACACACTACTTTGGCAATCATAAATTTTTATTATCACTGAGGTTTTCAGCTCCCCTCTTTTTGATGATTTTTTCATGCTTAGTCTAATCTGGTCAGTCTTAATCTAATCTGAACAAAATTCCCAGGAGTGATACAAACATGAAAAACCTATTTTATAAATTTAAGGTGTCTTTAACCTGTAGTGATATTCTCCAGAACTGAATTTTCTCCTATGCACCCCTTTTAAGCAGTTACAACTGTAAAAGTTACAGCAGTGGTTCTGTAAAAAAAAAAAAAAAAAAGGGGGGGGGGGGGGGGGGGTGTCTGTGATCCTTACTTGGTTACAGGTCTGGAAATCACTGCCCACCATTATCAAGTTCTTATTTTTATCATTGACTTCGTATAGCTATAGCTGGTTTGACTGGTCACTTCGATTCTTTAATCAAAACTGAAAAAAACAACAACAATTAGATGTATAAATAATGTTAAATTAGACTATATTGGAATGTGTTCCATAGTGGAAATTTCAGGAATAAAAACCTCCATGGCTGCAATAAATAACCAAAACATTATTACACACATTTGCTTAATGAGCCTAATATCTGAATAGTTAGATTCTATTTGGAGGGGGTCTGTGCAGTTTATTTTACAGTGGTCCCTGACTGCAAAAAGATTGAGAATTCCTGCCTTCCAACAGAGCGTGCCTACTTTCCAGGTTTCACCAGAAGAGGGAGGCAAAATACCAGTTTTTATCAAAGCATAGCTTTGCTCTCAGAGATGATTAAGTGTTCAGTGCAGTGTTAAATCGCTTTTGCTATTTCTTTTTGGACAAAATAACTACTGTATAACTTGTACTGTATAACCTTTCTGTTAGGAAAACAAACTCCTTCAGATATTGAAATACAAGATTAACAGCAATGCATTTTTTGGGCTGCTGATCTTTAAGATTTGACACTTGATAAAACTTTGATTTCTGATTTATATAACGCATGTAGGGCATGCCTATGTGTTCATTTATATTCTTCTGATTAAAAAAATGAAAGTAGAAAGGACAAGATATGAGAGTACCAATAGTTTGAGGGCGGGGGGGAGGTGTTGGGGAGAGGAAGAGAGAGAGAGAGAGAGAGAGAGAGTGAGATAGAGAGAGAGAGAGAGCGCAGACTCCACTCTGCACTCTCAGACAACTCACCAGTCTGCAGCTCTCTGCAGTTTTGTCCCGGTCGCACAAAAACAGTGAATAATGTGATAAGCAAACCAGCGAAGAGGTGGATCGCGTGACGTTTATGGTTTTCTTCTTTGCGTTTGGCTGCGATTTTGGGTTTCGCGCCGTCTCCGAGCGATTCGCGCAGACCTCTCCTCAAGAGATGCTGCCATGTCCCGAGGGCTGTTCCCGCGAGTGAACGTGTGCTGGATCGCGGCGCTGCTGCTCGCGCACCTGGCCGTGGCGTCCGCCGCGCGCGCGCACACCTGCAGCGAGGTGAAAACGGCCTTCCAGCTGCGCCAGATCGGCCCACTCAAGTGGGTACCGGAAGCACCTGCCACAGGTGAGCGATTCTCACGTTCTTTCAGCCCGCACCATTCAACCGGACAGAGGAGCATACCCGCCTTTTTATCGCTCAGAATCCACTCGCATTTTATTTACGCCCTAAGACAGGTTTCCTTTTCTTTTTACCTTCTTGTTTTACGTATTTGTAGAGAAAAAACAAAACAAAACAATAATTTAGAGCCCTAAATAACTCCCTGTCCTGCACATTTTCCCTGCTCCCAACACATCCAGTTAACCAGCTAATTAGCAGCTCCTTGACTAATCACTCAATATTAATATAATCGAGAAAATATTAAAATGTGCAGGACCAGGGTTGGGAACCTGTGCCATAAAGGGCTCTCGGTTGGTCCCTCTGGGCTACAGATTCCCAGCCCTGGTCCTGGAAACAAAAAAGTCAATCAGTATTCATATAATCATACACAACCCGTTTTACTAGAAGGAGCAGGTCATATAAATGCATATGTAGGCCTACATAAAATAATAAAAAAGATCACAATGTTTTGACAGTTTATGTGTAGTTTAGTCATATGTAATGTGTAATTAAAATGTGTAAGTTTAAACTAAAATGTGTAAGTAGCACATTTTAGTGTTTTTCTTTGTCCATCACACCCATTTCAAGTCAGGAAGGGAGATTAAATAGATGATTAGCTGATTCAGGTGTGGAAGCAGGGTAAACATTAAAATGTGAAGGACAGGGGTATTCCAGGACCAGGGTTGGTGGCCTGTACTCTAAGAAAAAGAGTGTGTTTTTCTATTCAGTCAGGGCTTCAAGTTGAAGCTCTTTAAGAAGCTAAGAAATTTTTTTTCTAAGCATGTATATACAGTACAAAAACACTGAAAGGCCATGTTAGGCACACTTGTGTTCACAATCTTTTTTCAGGTAGGTCAATTTAAAATACCCTCATACTCTTTCAGAAATAAAGGAACCAAACTGTGCAGTTCCTTGTCGCTGGAGTGGTACCTGTGAAGTTGCATGCGGTGTACCTTTAATCAGATTTTTGAGTAATGCTTTAAAGGTACATTGGTGGTCCTTATGGTACAATTATTAATTCATTCATCTTCAGTAACCACTTTATCTTAGTCAGGGTCTCGGTAGATCCGGAGCCAACACTGGGTGCAATGCGAGAATACACCCTAAATGGGATGCCAGGCCATCACAAGTACTGGTCAATGAGCATTTGTTTACGATTAGAGTGAGGCAAGATGGCAAGCCTAGAAGAGAGCACTGAGGTTGATTTTCCAAAAAAATAAAAGAGTCTTTGCTTGACCTGGGGATTATGAAAATGATTGATTGAATCATAATGAGCTCCATGGCAGCACCTGAGGTATAACTGCAGCAGAAACAGAGCTCCAAAGTTGGCTTAAATGCCCGATTTCCACAGCCTCTTTCTTGGGCACCATAGATCACAGAGACATGTCACTTGAAAGCTACCGATGAGCTCTTTTTAACATTATAATGTTGCGCATGTCAGTCACTTCACAAGTACAGATGATTCCCATTTTGGTAATGACACAGGCTCTCCATGAAAGAACACAATCACATGACCAGTGTGCTCTTTACATTTTCTAGTACTATACAATAGCCTGAGCTGACAATCGAACCAGGGACCCTAGAGGGGACTGTGTCACCGGTCCAGTTTTGAACCCTAAAAGTTTAAAGATGCATGTACCATGTTTATTAATGGTAAGGACAACATTTTAAAATGGTGAACCACAGCGATAACTCTGACATGTTAATGGCATTTCAGTTGTGACACTTCACTGAAACTGACTGGACTCTTTATTTTCCCTATCCAATCATATAATATACTTGGAGGGCATTCGAAAGTTGGCATTCAAAATTACACTGTTGCAGGATCCTTATGTTCATTCTTTCTTTACCAGGTTACCATGTGTGAGCTACATGTGAGGGAAAAGCAATCACAATTAAAAATACTTACCACTCTAAGTACTTACAAGCTATGTTTTTCATCTTTATTAAGTAGGTTTTATGACATGTACTTTTCATCTACTCTCAGTACATTTTTGGAAAGTAACAGTACTTTTACTTGAGTATGATTTTACTGTACATTTACCACCCCTATTTAAAATAAAATACTACATTAAACTATATCAAACTATATCCATGCATTAGTAGTTTAACATGGTGATATGTCAGAATTGATTACATTTATATTCGTCAAACTCAGGTGGTTTTGAAAGGATATTGCCTTCGTAAATGCCTATATATTTTTGTGCCAAAAGAAGTGCCAGGGGCATTGTTTTCCTGGAACTGCACTGAAATGAACACAATGAACCTCTCAGAGGAAAAAAAAAAAAGAGATGTAATTTGGGAACTAAACCCATCTATATTCATTGGAAAAGGTCATGGGCAGGTACAAACAAATATAACTACCAATTTAGGTCATATCCACTTTGGTTTTAAATCCAAAACCAGCACTTTTTGGGTAAGAGTCTACTAACTTAGCACATCATTATTTAGCAATTTTATTTCACTCTTTCTTGCAAAAATGCTCCAGATCTATGAAATTGCAAGGGGTCTCTTGTGAACAGCCCTCTTCAAGTCATTGCACAGGTTTTCAATAGGATTTAGATCTGGGCTCTGACTGGGCCATTCCAAAACTTTTATCTTCTTCTTCTGAAACCATTGCTATGTTGACTTGGATTTGTGCTTTGGGTCGTTATCATGCTGGCCTGCAGACTTTGTGCAAAAATAGTATTTGGGGCTATCCATGATTCCCTCTATCCTTACTAGTCCCGTAGCATGTTGCTGCCACCACAATGCTTCACTTATTGGGTGATAAGTAGAATTATGCTCAGAAAGTTCTACCTTGTTCTCATCAGACCATAACATATTTTGCCACATTGTTTGGGGTGACTGTATGTATGTTTTAGCAAAATTTATGCAAGATTGGATTTTTTTTTTGTTTGTGAGAAAGGGCTTCCCTCTAGCCACGCTAACCCATATTAAAGCCACATGTCCCATTATAAAAAGGTGTGCACACTTATGCAACCTAGTTATTGTAAGTTTTTTCTTTTTTCCCCATAAAATGTTTCTATTTGTTTGTCACTAGAGTTTTGTTGGTTGCTATATCACATTAAAGGTGGAAAAAGATCTTATATGATTTATGTTGGTTTCGTTTTTTACATCACAAAAACAGTTTTAACAGGGGTATGAAGACTTTTTACATCTACTGTATATAACTTGCATATATTCATCTTAATCATCTTATTGAATTTATGATAAATTAGAAGTTACTTGAGTCCCCTTGATATTTTAGAGGATATATTTAAGTTTCATGTCCTTGGATGCCTGAAGACATTCAGACCCCAGTGTTTGACGAATTCACAACCTACTCAGAATTAAATTTGAGTTCACTAGCATATTGCACAGGCTATATTCTGGTAGGGTAAGATTATTATTGGAAATTCAATTTTCTGTGGTAGGAAACATTTGCAGTAAATTTATTTTATTTTTTTTTAGTTATCCCCACGCCCACCTGTGGGCATCATCTGGGTAATCCAGTTTCCTCCCACCACCCAAAAACATGCATGAAGATGGATTGGCTATGCTAAAATGCCCCTGAGTGTGAATTAATGTGAGAATGTGTGTGTGCCCTGAGATGGACTGGCATCCCATCTGTTGTGTATTCTCACCTCGTGTACAGTGTTCCTGTAGCTGGAAGCAGTTACTGAAGTTGAATGAATGAAGGAATGATAACCATAATGCATCAATGGGCACTAAGTAGCTAGCTGCTGTTCTTTCTTATATTAGAACTTCTTGCCTAAACTACCCCTTTAACTGTGGACTCAGACTCTGTGACAGCTGACAGGCACAGGGCAATGACACAGAGCTTAGTCAGGCTGCAAGACTGTAGACACCGACAACAAGAAGTCTGGACCAGGAGTCTGGAATGCCAGGCATGCCAAAGTGTTTCTAACCGCTGACACTGACGAACCCTGTCACAAATAGCATTTTATGCAGAGCTGTTTAGGGGATTCACAAAGCGTAGTTTTATTTATGTCAAGGTTATTTTCAAGTTAGTTGGAATTTCGCAATACAAAACCAATTTTATTGATCAATTTAGATTTTTTCTTCATATATATATATATATATATATATATATATATATATATATATATATATATATATATATAATAACATTTCACTAAACAAAATAATGCATTAAGAAGGATAAAAGCATACAAGATATGGTGATTATGGTAAGGAAAAGTGAAACAGACACAGCATATGCATTATTATGCTGTTATGATAATCAGTAGAGGTCTGTAGGAGCAAAACTGAGTAAAAAGGCAGTTCCAGCATATAAGAATATTCTAGCAGTTGTTAGAAAAAGACTAAAAAATATTTAAAAGTATTTAAAGCATAGTAGACGTTCATTTGCACAAGAGAACTTGTAAATTAAGCTGATCATACATGGAAGAGATATCTGACATTTCAAGTGAAACGAGAATGCAGTGTATTTATAAGACAATCTCTCTTTTTTTTTTATTAATATTTCATCATTGGCCTAAAGTATAAAATCCTGCCAACAAGGACTTTTAATTAATGATAGTGGCATTTAGCCAGGAATAGCGTAAGAGCTTTAAGTAATCAATGCCACAAAAATGCTTATCCACTGGTTTACTAAGAGATATGATCTGTATTAATGCGGCCAAGTGAACTATATCAGGATTACGTGCTGATGTTACAAAGCCCATGCCATCCATTACTGAATGAAGAAAGAGATAATTTTCTTTGAAAACATACTGTTGCTGCTCTAGGTTTCAGGGTGACTCACTCCAAATTCTCCTATAGAAACATCATTCATATTCCTAACTCAGAAAACTCAAGGCAGCTTTAGTTACATTGCTTTGGCTGTGGTATTTTGGTATTCCTTCCCTATCCAATAAATCTAAACCCCCTTCTAATAAAATCGACACTGCTGTGAATTACTCTCTGTTAAATTTGACACCATTACGAATCACTCTTTTTTACAACATTGCACAAAGACCTTCAAAAAAACAAAAAAAACATCATGTAGTTCTGTAGAGAAGTGAAGCTACTGAGCCTTTTAATGCCATACTGCTGGGAAAAAGTTGCTGAAAAATATGGGAGTAATATTAAAATTGCAATAAATATATTTTGATATCTGTAAAGATTCTTTTTAGAGCCTTAGAGATTTACCAATTTAAACCCAGATTTTTTTTGGCATTACGATGAAAGTGATCAATGGTAAAAAAAAAAAAAAAAGAGTCATTTTTAGAGATACCCAATTTCCTTCATAAAACATGTCTTCACAATATTTATATAACTACATAAGTAGTTTCACTAAGGTTTTGTTAACAAAATTGCAAGAAAGCTGGGGAGCCATATTATGAAAATGTCAATTACATATTCTTATTCAACATTTACAAGTAATTGAAGTATGTAATGAGGGAAAGGGTGAAATTTTAAATGATTGGTACTTCAGTCAATTAAGGCAAAGCACAGACGCCTTACAATACTCACAATACTGAGAAAAGTACATCATGATCTTTCAGTTAGATGCATTTTGTGACAGCTTTTTAAACAACTGGCTGCACAATTGGAAAGGAAAGATGCAATACTCTGTAGCCCCTGATAGTAAATTAGCTTTTATCTTTTTTGCAATCAGGGTCTACAAAGTGTTGTATCTTTCATATGAACAAAATAGCATGCGTTTTCTATTCTGTGTGTTTGGCCTGAATGTATGTAAATATACAATTTTCTCTCTAAAGGTTGGCTTTAAAGTAAATTGTCTACCCGATTTGAATTAGAGAGCCTTGAAGTCACTTTGGAAACACAGATTGTACTCACAAATTTGTACATTTGAAGGGAATGTATTAAATTTGTAGATCATTTATGCCAAAATCTTTTTTTGTCAAAAAAACAAAAAAAAAACCATTTACTAAGTCATAATAAAAAGAATATTTATTGAAATTGTGCCTTATCAGAAAGTAATCAGTAAAAATCAGAAAGTTTTTGCATGTTACCACAGTAAGCATTTATATTAAGTATTCACCACAAGACTGAAGACACTCTGAAAAGTATTTAATTAACTTACACTTTTATAAGATAAAAACACGCTAATGTCTAGGTTTTATAACATACTCATGTCTAAGTTTTTCAATTTTCTTTATTCAAACTGCATTTTGAACAATTTTTCAACCTGTTTCACTACCCTGAGCTGACATAATACTTGGGTTTAAATCTTTGAATTTTTTTAACCCACTGTGACTACAGAGAACATTTAGTGAATGCAAAAACCTCATTTACATTACTTTCTCTCTCTACTTTGCATGCAATGTAATTCACACAGTTTTTCTTTGTAAATCACCCACAAGCTGCCTGGTCATTCCATATGCAAATTAACTTCTGTTATTCTGAATCTTAATCCTAAATAGAGGCCTAAATTCCACTTTCTGCCATGTGGCTTAACAAAAACCTGATTGGCAGGTGCAATGGAATAGATTAACCCAGTTATCTTTGGGACACACTCTGGGACATATGGGTAAATGAAGGTCATCTTGTAATCTCTGAACTTTAGAAAGATTGATTAAACAAAGTTTTTTGAGTAAACTTTGATATAATCTTTGACAGCTGGTATATAAAGTTCCTATTTTGTAAGGAGCATGAATTGACTCCCTCCCACCATGTAATAGAACCTTTCTGACATATTATTTTTTTATGGAAAAAAATATTATTTTTGTTACCCTTACCTTTACCTTGCTAACGTTGCTTATTTAGAACATCAAATAGCCTTCGGTCAGTGCATGAAAGTGGGTTTGCCTCTTTGATGGGAGAACAGCCCCCACATTCATACAGTTGATCTCTGGCACTGGAAGAAAGTCTCAGCTTCTCAACTCCTATTTATTTTCCTTCAGACAGCCTTTCAACATACTCTCCTTCTGCACCTCACTTTGCTCGGTCAGCTACTTCTTATTGTGTCACTGCATTGCCTTTAGCTGAGGGCTGAAATCAGTTCTAAATCAGTTTAACCCAGTGTTCTATATGGTGCTGCGCCAGGTGTTAAATTCAGTGCTTACCTCAGCATTAACCCTTAGCTGAGCCTTGTGTTGAAGCTGGCATTTAAGCTGTTACATAAATCAGGGCTTATCATTTAGTCCAATCTTCTGAACATTAAGTGAGCTGATCAAGTTTGTTTGTTTTCAGCAGATAAACATGTATGGTTTTTTAAGTAGTTATAAAGGAATGTCTGGTATGTTCAAGTGACCAGAGGTAAGGGAAGCTTATTTGTTTGAGTAGTAGTAGAGACCATTTAAAGTCATACTGGCAGACTGTGTGTGTGTGTGTGTGTGTGTGGTATGTGTATGTGTGTATGAAAAGTTCCCTGTGCCTATTCTGTCCTGATTGTGGTTCAGAGTGGACCTTGAGGCATATGTCCAGTTTTACTTGGTGGGCTGTGTTTTACTTTGAGACTACATTTTCAAAGCCCTACCTTGTATAATGTCTAGATTTTTTTAAACCTGATCCTAGTAGTAGTGGAGTTTTTCCTCCAATTTTTGAATCCACTCTGCTTAACCTTTTATCCAAATACACCCAAAACCTCCAGCTCCCCCCATTTCCTGTTCTTGGCCCAGGTTGCACACTCCTTGGTTGGCACAGTGCAAGAATTAGTGCCAGTTTGAACTAAGATAAATACTGCAGGCACTTGCAGAAAATGCAGGTTTATTGCCCGGTTCTTTTGGAGAGATGTTTTCTTAAAGCAAGGGTCCTCACAAAACCAACAGGTAAACATTTTGATTTGATGACTTATGCCAACAGTTCAAAGCAAGAAAGTTTCTATTAAGGATTATTAAAATAAGGGTTAGTATCAGTTGGCTACTTCCACTATTAACTATTAAAGCTATTAACTATTAAAGCTACGCTTTAAGTCAATGTTGAAATATTTAAATTACAACAACATTTGCATTGCATAAAGACTGTATTTACAAGAAGGCAAATAGAGTTGGTTTAGATCAATAAATCTTCCCTTTCTGGACTTCACTGCTTCAGCTCAAATATATTTATTCACTTTTGAACCTGGAGTAACAGGGGTTATGTTGATTTAAGCAATGAGAATGGATTTGACCACAGTTAGAGCTGCACTATATTGCCAAACGTTTGTGAACACCTGACCATCACACCCATATGTGGGTCTTACCTAAACTGTTGCCACAAAGTTGGAAGCAAAATTGTGCAGGATGCCTATGTGTGCTATAGCATTACAATTTCCTTTCACTGGAACTAAGAGGCCCAAACCTGTTCCAGTATGACAGTGCCCCTGTGCACAAAGCAAGGTCAGTGAAGGTTTGCCAAGGTTGGAGTGAAAGGACTCAAGTGGCCTGCACAAAGCACTGACCTCAACCCCACTGAACACCTTTGGGATGAACTGGAATGCCAACTGCATCCCAGGGCTTCTTCCCTGACATGCTCCAAAATCTAGTGGAAAGCCTTCCCAGAAGAGTGGAGGTTATTGTGACAGCAATGGGGGGACTAAGACTGGAATTGGATGTTCAAAAAAGCGCATATGGGTATAATGGTCAGTTTTCCACAAACGTTTTGGCCATGTAGTGTATTAGAGCTGCAGTAAGCAATGTTATCAGTTTTGTTAACTCCCACCGTATTAGCCACTGAGATTTATTCAGTCCCATTATCCAAAGACCAAATAATTCTCCAAAGTCCCTCTGTACATGTACAAGCACCAGAAATTGCCTTTGTGAATGCAACCTTTCATTCCACATAGATCAAATAACCCTGCTGGATTAACTTTGTAGAAATAAATAGGTATGCTAAAGAGATATAGAGTGCACACACACACACACACACACACACACACACACCTCTATCACCTCAGATCAAAAGCACATTGAGAAATTTTTCACATATATTTGTGAGTGTGTGAGCAATGAGAATGGAATTAAGCTCTAATCCAGCTAATTAAGCAGCGGGGATTGGTCACCTGTGGGTGATTAGGGGTTTAGAAGATGAATGTAGGCCTTAGTCAGGAGGAGCCATGGGACTGTGTGCACAGAAACAACTCTGGAGTGAAATCTTCAAAACACAATTACTAATACAATTGTGTAATTTAAACATGTGTATCCAGTTACTTTTACTGTGATTACTTGTGGGACATTAATGATAACAGTTATGTTTTTCTCAGTCATTCCTATGGGTTCTTTTTGGCTGGGTCACTAAAATTGATAATATTGAAAGGTCTCAGCCTGCAAATCCAAAATGGTACAATATATTTATGGGTTATTTTAGCTGAAACTTAGCTAAGGTAGACTACTATATAAATGAAAAATATACATGCATTCCAAACGCCAAGTGATTGTCCCTGGCAAACATTTTATATATTTTATTTTATTATTGTATTTGGGAAAAATTATGTAGCTCCTGGCAAGCTAATGTTTAAAGCTGCATTGTCTTAATCTTGTTTATATTAAGATTTGTGTTCACAGTAATAATAAAAGTATTACACAGTTGTTATATGAAAAATCAGTACTCAACCAGTGGAAAATTGTGAGTCAAAATAGTCAAGCATGTGCATTAGTCAAGCATTATTCTTTCATTTACTCCCCATACATTAAAGTCTATGAAATAAAAATTGGTGTTGGTGTTGGAGTCACAGAAAAAATACAAATAAGATGGAATATACTGTATAAAACAAAATAATAAGTGTTTTCTCGATATTCTTATTGCAATTTTACAGTTTATGATTTTTTGCTGATTCATCTTCCATTGGATTATGCTCTCTAGAAGACATTTGTCCCGTCCGGCAAACAAACTGCGGGTATGGCTCTACAGTAGCAGCAAGTTAAGCATCAGCCATATGCAATTTTTATTGTAGTGGTTGGGCAGCTTCCTTCATGTTATTCTCCCTCCAAGCAATCCCTTGTGTGTTAAAAAAGATGGTTTGGAGTTTATATGTGTGTATGTTTGCATTCGTCTCCCTTTCAAAATCTTGATCTTGGATCAAAAATGTATGACTGTTGCGGACTGCAGTAATTGTGATGGTCTGTGTGCTGTGAGGCTCAGTTTAATAAACAGCGAATGCATGCTTATGAAATGGCAATACAGCAAGCATTTGGGCCTGTGAAGGCATGTTAGTTTGTTGGTGTGTGTATGAGAGAGATTGATTTGTCCAAAAAGCCTATTTCTCAATACAGTTTTATTATGATAAATGGCAGTCTTTTCCCTCACCTCTGTTTGGAGCCTAATGCTCTCCCTGCTGCAGGGAAGTAACACGTGACCCATGGCCCTGTACCAACCCAGTGCATGGTGGCTGGAAGTATATGCTCCAGGATAACGAACATGACAAAGTTGCAATGGGCAAATTGGCAATGAGAAATCCCAGTAATCCTAACAAGCTCTATTTAAACCTGTGGCCTCTTATTTAGCCAGTTTGCTATGCCACAGCTGAGAGTTTAGATTTGGGGGTGAGGTGTGTAGTATTCTATGCTATTGGCTATTGTAGGAATCAGTTAAGCCCTTTGACACACTCCCTTCCTGTTTCATAAATCAAAATACAGAATTAAAATAGGCTCTCATATCATTTCATGGGCATGTTAATGGTATCTGGTGTTGTGTTGTGTGCTGTGAATGTGCAATAACCAAAAGCATTGTGCTGCAAACTGCTATATTTGGTTATTAATCAGAAAAGAGGCTTTCTTGGCAATCAAGATCATAAAAGAATTTCTTGTTAATAAAAAAAAAACCTGATGATTTCAAACACTAACTTATGGTTTGTAATGCAATATATGTGTACTCAGTGAATGTTTAGAGAATACCTCATAGACAGCTGACATGATAGCAGAAAGATCATATGAAAGATGGCATGTCATAGGAAATATAAATGTTAAGTATGAGAAAAAATAATAAAAAACAGAGGGACAGAGGTTATGACTTCACTCCTTTGGGAAACACAGCAGCTGGTTCAACCTAGATAATTAAGCCACACTGGTGCATTGCCAGGGTATGCTGATAGCAAGAGATGGCGAGAGCTATCCACCCCTATTGTGTTTCAAGGCCAGATTTGGAATGGGTGGCACAAAGCTTGGGTCAGGGTTGCGGAGTGATAGTGAGTGAATGCTTGAGAGACATTTCTTGGGGTCAGCTTTCATTGCATAGGCTTTCTGTCCCCATTTCCTACCCCCTTCCCTTTCCCCCAATCCCCTTCCCTCCCTCTGTTGAGGGCCAAGGTGCTGCGTGCGATCCTGGGCCTCAATTTCCGAGGACTCCAGTGTCACAGCAGTTAATTCTGTCTGTGATGTCAGTGTGGTGTGTATGCCAGAATGTTGAGTGTGTGCCTGTGTGTGTGTGCATAAAAATCTTCATTACAATTTAATGGACAGGGCTGTCTTTATTTGAATGACAGTGCTGAGTGTCCTTGCTATGTGACTGTAAGTGTGTGTGTAGCTCACAGCACTAAGTTAAGGTTTCCAATAGCAGTAAGCATTAGATCATCACCCTAATGAGAAAATGAAAATGGATATTAAGAAGGTATTTATGACTAAGCTTGTACATTTAGGCCCTGATCTAATAAGATCTCAAATAATGAATACTAATTTGAAAGTGCAGTTGGACAAATTGTATGCAGTTAGTGAATGTGTTGTGGGTGATTTTCATGAATGATTGCATGAATGATGTCACTGTCAGGTGGCAGAGATGGCTGCATTTCCAGGTATTGCTTTATTATGCTAATATCATGGTCAAAAACAAGCAAAAAGTCAGGTGATCCGCAAACAGGGTAATCAGGGCAAAACCAGAAATACATAAACCAGATCCCAAACCATATAAACATGTACGGGAAACAGGCCTTGGTACATCAGGTAAGTAAACAACACTCAGTGATACTTCACATTAAATGGGTGTCCAGACTCAGTGTTTATAGGGCGTGTGAGTGATTGAAACCAGGTATGTTGTATCAGTACTCTAGAGACCTAGAATGTGACAGTGAATGTGTGTGTTGGTAGTTGTGCCCATGTTTGTAGACTGCGTTGCTGCATAGGAGTTGGAGTTTGATGCTGATTCCAGCATTGGCATGACAGTCACAAGCTAAGTAGTGGAGGAAACAATATGTAAATGAAGTTCAAATAAAGGCAATAAGAAAATGAGTGATAAATCTGTTTAAAATGCAGTATGAAAGTAAAATAAAACAGTGTAGTCATGCACCTTAAGGAATGAATGAAAACCTTTTCAGATGCTCCATGCAAATGCTGCTCACAGTGTGAACGTGTGGTAAAAATCAAATATGAAACCACCTTAGGACTCCAATGATAAGTCATCATTTTGAGAAAATTTCTGATTGTTTTGAGATACTGAGCAGCAATACGTTTTTGACAAACTCATTAGTATGATTATAAGACTTGCCCTTCAGCTGTATTCATTTGTGCATGCAACCTTTGTTCCCTTTGACTCCAGGCTGAACTAACTGACCATTACTCTTACTTGGTCGAAGGCATGTCTCAGTGTCTTGCCACGTGACTGCTCTGAAGGTATGTCTCTTAGGCAAATCCCCATGGAGTGTAGGCCGTTATGATTAAGACCCAACCACTTTTCCTGGCTTTTCCTAAGCAAGCATTTTTCAGGTTTTTGTTTTGCTTTGCATTGCTTGATTTATTTTGGACAATGTGCCTGGCCTTACCTGACCTTCCCATTGCTTTTATCTGTGTTTGGCTGTTTCTGTAGCTCTTTTACCTCAATAGACTTATCAATAATCAAGACTGAGACCAGAATCTCTCAACAGTGTCTCTTTTAAACAATGATGCTGATCATTTATGTTGAACATGATTTTATCTCTAATCAAATCATTTTCTGCTTCACCAATTTTTTTTTTCTTTTTGCTTAAGGGATGTACTTGTCTATACTCATGAAGTCAACGTGTCTATTATACCATCTTTTTTCTGCTCCATCACCCTCAAATTCAGTAGACAGGGTATTATAAACCTCTATTGCTTCATTGCATAGTACATGTAGTGTACACACATGTACATGTGTGTGTGTGTTAAATGACAGTAATGGCATGGTCAGTTTTACTGTGATGTATATATATATACTGATCAGCTGTTTTGGTCCCTGTTGTGCCACCAAAACAGCTCTAACGCATAGAGGCATGGACTCTACACCTCTGAAGGTGTGTTGTGGTATCTGGCACCAAGACATTAGCAGCAGATCCTTTAAGTCCTTGAAGTTGCAATGTGGGGCCTCCATGGATCAGACTCGTTTGTCCAGCACATCCCACAGATGCTTGATTGGATTGAGATCTGTGGAATTTTGAGGCCAGGTCAACACCTTGGAGGCCAAGTCAACTCTTTTTCATGTTCCTCAAAACATTCCTGAACAATTATGACAATTTGCATTATCTTGCTGAAAGAGGCCACTGCCATTAAGGAATACCATTGGCATGAAGGGGTGTATTTGGTCTTCAGCAATCTTTGCTTAGGTGGTGCAGTTCAAAGTTACATCCACATGAATGCCAGGACCAAGGTTTCCCAGCAGAACATTGCCCAGGGCATCACACTGCCTCTGCCGGCTTGCCTTCTTCCCATAGTGCATCCTGAGGCCAACTCTTCCCCAGGTACGCATGGACCCAGCCATCCACATGATGTTTAAAAGAAAATGTGATTCCAGACCAGGATACCTTATACCATTGCTTCATGGTCCAGTTCTGATACTAACATGCCTATTGTAGGTGCTTTCAGCAGTGGACAGGGGTCAGCACGGGCACTCTGATAGGTCTGCAGCTACGCAGCCCCATATGCAGCAAGCTGTGATACACTGTGTCCTGACACCTTTCTATCATAGCCAGCATTAACTTCTTTAGCAATTTGTGCTACAGTAGCTCTTCTGTGGGATCAGAGCAGATGGGCTAGCCTTCGCTCCCCATGCACATCAATGAGCCTTGGGTGCCCATTACCACTTTTGGTAGGTATTAACCAATGCATGCTGGGAACACTACTCAAGACCTGCCATTTTGGAGATGCTCTGACCCAGTCGGCTAGCCATCACAAATGGCTCTTGTCAAAGTTGTTCAGATCCTTACGCTTGCCCATTTTTCCTGCTTCCAACACATCAACTTCGAGAACTGACTGTTCACTTGCTGCCTAATATATCCCACCCTTGATTGGTGCCTTGTAATGTTATAGCTCATACATATATACAGTCAGGTCCAGAAATATTTGGACAATGACAGAGTTTTTGTGATTTTTATCTTTAGACATCACCACAATGGATTTGAAATAAAACAATAAAGATGTGATCGAAGTGTAGACTTTCAGCTTTATTTTAAGAGGTTCCACAAAAATCTGACATTTACCATTTAGGAATTACAGCCATTTTCAGCAAAGTACCTCCATTTTCAGGGGCTCAAAGGTATTTGGAAAAAGTGACATAATTGTAAATATAGCCATAATTTTAATACTTGGATGAAAATACTTTGCAGTCAATGACTGCCTGAAGTCTGGAGCCCATGTTGTCAAAGCTCAAATTGTGAGTTTCCTCCCTGGAGATGCTTTGCCAGGCCTTCACTGCAGCCACCTGCAGTTGCTGCTTGTTTGTGGGTCTTTCTGCCTTCAATCTTGTCTTCAGTAAGTGAAAAGCAGCTCTATTGTGTTGAGATCAGGCGACTGACTTGGCCATTGAAGAATATTCCATTTCTTTGCCTTCAAAAAGTCTTAAGTTGCTTTCGCAGTATGTTTTATCCACCTGCACTGTGAAGCGGTGTCCTATCAGTTTTTTAGCATTTGGCTGAATATGAGCAGAGAATATAGCCCTATACACCTCAGAATTAATCTTGCTACTTCTGTCAGCAGTCACATCATCAATAAACACCAGTAACCCCTTTCCATTGGCAGCCATATACGCCCATGCCATAACACTGCCTCCACCATGTTTGACACATGATGTGGTATACATTGTATCATGAGCTGTTCTTTTCTTTTGCCATACTTTTCTCTTCCCATCTGTCTGGTACAAGTTAGTCTTGGTTTCATCAGTTCAAAGAATCTTATTCCAGAACATGAAAGGCTTTTTTAGATGTTTTCTTCCAAAGTCTAATCTGGCTTTCCTGTTCTTGAATGTTACCAGTGGTTTGCACCTTGTTTAAAACCCTCTGTATTTACATTCATGAAAGCGTCTCTTGACTGTAGATTTTGACAATGATACGCCTACCTTCTAGAGAGTATTCTTGACTTCTGTTGATGTTGTGAAGGGGTTTTTCTTCACCAAGGAAAGGATTCTGCCATCATCCACTTTAGTTGTCTTCTGTGGTCTTCCAGGCCTTTCGATGTTGTTGAGCTCACCAGTGCTTTCTGTCTTTTTAAGAATGTGCCCAACTGTTGATTTGGCCACACCTAAGGTTTTTGATATTTCTCTTATAGATTTAGGTTGTTTTTTCAGCCTAATGATGGCCTCCTTCACTAGCATTGATATCTCTTTGGATTTCATATTGGTAGCTCCAGTCGAACAGCTGCCAAATGCCAACTTAATACCTGATAGCAACTTCAGACCTTTTATCTGCTTTGTAATGTCTGCTTTGTCTTGAAGTAACGAGGGAATGGACCGCACCTGGTCAATTAATTTCTTGTCAGTCAATTGTCCAAATACCTTTGTTTCAAATCCATTGTGCTGGTGTATAAAGGCAAAATCACAAAAACTCTGTCATTGTCCAAATACTTCCAGACCTGACTGGAATGTGACATCACAATGGATTTGAAATAAAAGACTCAAGATGTGATTGAAGTGTAGACTTTCAGCTTTATTTTAAGAGGTTCCACAAAAATATGGCATTCACCATTTAGGAATTACAGCCATTTTAAGCAAAGTACTTCCATTTTCAGAGGCTCAAAGGTATTTGGACCAGGGAGGAAACTCAGAGTTTGAGTTTTGAGAACATGGGCTCCAGACTTCAGGCAGTCATTGATTTTCATCCAAGTATTAAAATTATGGTTACATTTACAATTATGTCACTCTGTCCAAATACTTTTGAGCCCCTGAAAATGGAGGTACTTTGTTGAAAATGGCTGTAATTCCTAAATGGTAAATGCTGTATTTTTGTGGAACCTCTTAAAATAAAGCTGAAAGTCTACACTTTGATCACATCTTGAGTGTTTTATTTCAAATTCATTGTGGTGGTGTATAAAGGCAAAATTGCAAAAACTCTGTCATTGTCCAAATATTTCTTGACCTGACTATATATATATATATATATATAGGCATGCAAACATATACTGTACATACATCACTTGTAAATATCAAAAATAAAACTATATAAAAATAACACAAGCAAATAACAACAACAGCAAAACCCATATGTGTGCAATCAGTTGTCAAGTTTATCTAGCCCCAGGGCTGCAGAGGAGGAGACACTGTGTATGGAAGGGAAATTGCAGGGATAAAGTGTTTCAGAAATTTCAGTTCGAACCTAATCTCCCCAAACATAATCCTTTGTAGACCCTGTAACTAAATGAGTTTTACATTTTACCCATACGTTACCTACTATTTGTATTGAAACTGGACATTCAATGACTTTTCTTTCTACCAGATGTGAACCTGTTGGTGTGTAAGCATGCTGGACCATCCTGCTGTACTCGTAAGATGGAGGAGAGCTACAAAGTGGCAGCGGTGAGGGATACAATGCAGAATATCAGGTCATACAGCTTCGAACTCAAATTCCTGCTCTTGGGCCATGCTGCTGCCTTCCAGGGTATGAGTGAATAAAACTAATTATAATTTTGGATATAGTATAACCAGTTACATTTTATGAACACTCACAATCATATATAAGGTCATTGTGCTTTTAGTTGCATTAGTTGAAACAATTTACCAAAAGTGGGCACAAGCAATACATTTAGGTCTTAGGATTTATAGATAGATTGGCAAATAAAATGAAATGGTAGAAGGGCATATGGGATGTTTTAATGTGCAGTTACACTACATATGTTTGTACTGCAAAGTGGATTTAAGCAACTGACCAACAGACTGGTTCAGTGAAAATCAGAAGCACTCCATTAAATCAAACTCTAATATTTCTTATAATGTTTAAAAAAAAATTAACATTTCTCCACATAAGATCAGTCTCAGTTCTATCAATAACCAAACATAGTAGTTGACAGCAGAATGTTTCCTTTGTTTCTATGCGTTTGCAGAAAACCCAAGTCTACTGTTGTGTGGCTAATGTCCCAGTTGTGTGGCTTTAGCTATGCATGATAGGCTGAGACAGTTTATTCTCTGCGGGATTGGTCTAGATGGTTTTTCCCCCACATCCCTTAGGTTGTGATTGGGACCAATTTTTACTTTTAACTGGGAATATTATTGGAGAGTTGATTTCAGGATTTTTGACTTTTAGTGACCACAAACTGGTAAAGTACATATCTAATCAGAACCTTTGCAGTGGGTCAGTCCATCTCAAGTGGTCCAATAATTGTAAAGTTGGTTGCTTGACCATTTTTAATTTTTTTTTTTGAGTGATTACCTCTATGTATTGGCATTGCAAAACCGTTAGTCTTTTTAAGATTTACTTGGGTTAACCATGATGGCCATCTTTATATCATGGCACACAACAAATTTTGGTTATACAGCTGTTTATTGAAACCTCGATATCTCGGCTAGGGATGGAACAAAAACTGACCTCTAGAGCACAGTACAATGTACATATATAAACTATAGTTCCACTTTTATTGTGATTTTATAATGAAGGGCTCGAGTCTTAGTCTTAAATTTTTTAGGGGGTACCTAGGTAAGTATAGTGTGCATGCATAACATTTCAGGTATGAGACTTCTCTTATTTGAAAGAGGCAATCTCACACCCCGCAACCACTCTGACCAACATCTCTCCACACAACCATCAACACCTCCCCTCAACCCCATCTTGATACTCAACCTGCACTTAGGATCTGTGAAAAGGATGTGTACCAGCTCTTCAGGAGACAAAAGATCAGGAAAGCACCAGACCCAGACAATGTCTCACCCACCTGTCTGAAAGTCTGTGCAGACCAGCTGTCACCCATCTTCACATGGAACTTCAACAGATCACTGGAGCAGTGTAAAGTCCCTTCCTGCTTCAAACACTCCACCATCATCCCCGTATGAAAGAAATCCAAGATCTCTGGGCTGAATGACTACAAACCTGGTGCATTAACATTTGTGGTCATGAAGACATTTGAGAGACTAGTGTTGACCCACCTGAAGAACATCACTGGACCCCTACTAGACCTCTTTCAGTTTGCGTACAGAGCAAACAGGTCAGTGGATGATGCAGTCAACATGGGACTACATTACATCCTGCAACACCTCGACTGGCCAGGGACTTATGCAAGGATCCTGTTTGTGGACTTCAGTTCTGCTTTCAGCACCATCATCCCGGATCTTCTCTTGACCAAACTAACACAGCTCTCTGTGCCCACCTCCATCTGTCAGTAGATCACCAACTTCCTGACAGACAGGCAGCAGCTAGTGAGGCTGGAAAAATTTACATCTAACACCTGCTCAGTTAGCACTGGTGCTCTCCCCACTACTATTCTCCCTCTACACAAATGACTGAACCTCCTCAGACCCCTCTGTTAAGCTCCTGAAGTTTGCAGATGACACCATAGTCATTGGCCTGGTGATGAGTCTGCACACAGAAGGGAGGTTGAGCAGCTGGCTGTCTGGTGCAGTCAAAACAACCTGGAGCTGAACACGCTCAAAACAGTGGAGATGATAGTGGACTTCAGGCGATACCCCCTGGCACTACCCAAACTCACCATCCTGGACAACACTGTCACCACCGTGGAGTGTATGTACATACAGTATGTATATATATACAAACACAGCTGACCAAGGTCTTCAGGATTACTAGAAAATTATAGGCAGGTAAGTTTGAAGAACCCTGTGACAGATCATGCTTCACTGTTCCCAGTATCAAATGCAATAACATTTTAGACCTCATTGACAATATATGTCAATCATAAACATAATTACTATAAAATACTGTTCATTATTATTATTTTTTTATTATTTGTTGTGCATATGTTCATTTCTCAAAATGCATGAATAAAGAAGGCTTTTCCCCAGATTTCTACTAGCCCAAGCTCTGTACCCAGTGGAATCTCAAACTCAAATTTATTTTTACAGCATAATGCTACTATAGAGGACTTATTTCAGTGAAAATTTTAGGTTCGTAGGAATTTTTAAAAATTTTACTTTCTCGACCCCATAAAACAAGAGAAGCCTCAAACCTGAAATGTTTTGCATGCACACTATACTTACCAGGGAACCCCTTAAAAAAATAAGACTGAGACTTGAACCCTTCCCATTATAAATTCACCCTGAAAGTGGAACTGTGAGCAATCTTGACTATTACGTTTGGACTTAAGTTCTAAGTCTGAGGAACGAGAATGTGCAAAATGTTTATATATGTACATGTACCTTGTAATGTGCTCTAGAGATATTTTTTTCCAAGGAGCTGAGCAGAGATATTGAGGTTTCCATAAACAGCTGTATAACCAAAACTTATTGTGTGCCATGACACAAAGATGGCCATCATATTTAAACCAAGTAAAAAAAAAAAAATATATATATATATATATAAAAGTAGATAGATAAATAGATAGATAGGTAAGTAAGTAAGTAAATAAATAAATAAAAATTTAAAAAATGGTGGTTTTGCAATGCCAATACATAGAGGTAATCACTCAAAAAAAAAAAAAAAAAAGGAAAAAATGTCAAGCAACCTGTATTGGACGACTTGAGATGGAATGACCCTAGTATTTGTTTTGTTTTATCTATGGAAGTGTCTTATAGTGCTTTTTTTGCTCATCCCTAATACATTTAGACTTAAGTAACACATTTTTCCCATTCCATTGTGTAAAAACAGAGGTTAAAAACTGTATTTCCACTGGGACTGTCTGGACAGGAAAGTTCCTGGTGTTGGCTTGTTTTGTGCCAGGAGCCCTTACGCATAAGAGCTCCTAATCAGTAATAAAAGCAGGCTGTAGTGAGCCAACTTGTGTGACCAGTTAGTATCTGTCATTTCCACTGGGGTGGAGTGGTATACACAAATGCTGTATAAACAATGCAATACACAATTATGAAAACCCTCAAGGCTATTCTATTTCATTTCCTCTTACATGCCCTTTTTATTGGAGCCCAGACAGAATCATTGTTAGTTCACATGAACTAATGATGCAGCAAAACACAGCTGGTCAATAACAGCTGAGCAGCCAAAGTACTCTTAGTCCTCTAAAATGGGAGGACTTTGTATACAGGACTGTAATTAATCTCCCAAGTGGTGCAACTGTCTAAGGTTTCACCCAATCACTGGGAGATCATGAGTTCTAATCCCATTAATGCTATAACCAACTGTGGCTGGGAATCCAAGAGAGGTGCAACTGGCCCTGCTCTATGAGTGGAAAGTATACCCATTGTCTTCCCATGTCTATCAGCATAACAGTAATGGACAATGAGTTTCCAGGCTGGTAGCTGTCATGCGATAAATGAGATTTAACTAGCATAGAAAGATGGATGGATATACTTTATTGAGCACTACAGTAGCTGAAGAACACAGGACTTAAATGCATAGAATCAATACATATACTGGCCCATATTTGACATATTTATACTGTATACACACAGACATCAATTCACAAGCAAGAGAATGCAGAAACACAATAATGATTGAAACAGTTTTATTTAGTGTGTGATTAGTTTGGCTAGGAGTAAATTGACTACAATTTAGTACATTAAAGAAAATAAAATCTCTTGCAATTCTGACATGGAATAAAAGTTAACAGACTGCAATTAAATTTCATCTGTAGAGATAAAATGTACCACCAAAGCTACTCAGTGTCCAGTGGCTCATGGACTACTCTGTATTTGTATTTTCTGATGTGTGGTGGAGAAAAGCCATTGCCAAAAGCAAGAGTGCCCACAAATTTAATGAGCTAGTCAGTGTTCTGTCACCTTCTGTTTGCTTTGGCAGCGTAAGCTGGCTACTACTGACGCTCACTACACACTCATTCATGGATGTCCAGCTCTGTATTATTGAATGAATGCTGAACCATACTTAGAGCCGCCCCCTCGTCACCCCCTGTCTCACACACACACACACACACACACACACACACACACACACACACACACACACACACACACACACATTCAATCTTATAAACAAGCAGAAATTCAAAGACTCACACAAGTGCCATTTCATTACACTCACAAACACGAGAAGACGATACACACCCACATTAAAAGAAAGACTGAGTGAGTACTGAAACACCCTGAAGGAGGAGAATAAAATAGATTTGGAGAACTGGATCTCACATCTTAATTAACAGGATTCTGGCTTGATGTTTCACCACTGTAACTATACTTTAACTGTGATGATTGTTTTCCAAAGGATGTAGGCTTTTAATGTGGTGATGCTACAGCCTCCATATTCTGGAATTCAGATGAAATGAAAACAGAAATGTTGTGTTACACAGACAAAGACAGATATTTTTGTATCTCTATTTGCATCCAATAGAAAAAAAGTGATGTGTAATGTAGCAAAACATTTTGTACGCAGAAACACAGAACACAGAAACAAGGCATGGACTTAATGAACTAAATGTAGAATAAGACTTCATAAAAAACAGAAACAACAGTTAAGGGCTGGACAGAGAACAGGTGAGTATGATCAGGAAACTTCCTAATCATAGGACGGGGCGGAGACAAGACTCACACCAAAATGCATATGGTCAAAGTAATGCTGGGGTAACCGCCATGCACTGTGAGAGGGGAATTTGTGACAGTGGAGTCCATCGTTTTCCACAATTTCCACCACCAAGCAAACCATAAGACGCTATACATCTACCAAGTGAGTCACTATTTAACTGTTTTTTTATTTTTTTATTCTTTTTTTTTTTTTTTTTACATTTCTTTCCTGTCAGCCAAGTAAAATCTGCCATTCTCAAATCAGGCCAAATCCCAGATGGCTTCCCATTCAGTTTATTTGCTTGCATCATAGACTATTACATAATGGTGCTGTACATGGTGTGGACTACCATTTGAGATTTATTGTCTTATTGCACTTAAACCTCTCTATTTTCATCAAACATTAACATATTGGCATACTTGGGTGCACTCACAGCCATTAAATCAAACCTGCTGTCTCTCCTGCTCAATAGTTCACCCTGCAAGGGCAGTATGGAATATTCTACTTTATTACTCATACTTCTTTACTATTCATGCCTATTACTTCTTGTCCTTCTTTCACGGTTTGCGTGGTTATGTGATGGGCCAAGTACATCTTGGCCAAGATATATGGCTAGCATTCGGTTTAAAATTTACAGTTACATTTGCATATTACAGCATTTAGCAGATGCTGTTATCCAGAGTGACTTACAGAAGGTCACTGAGGTCTCAGTCGAAAAACTTATTTGTTACAGAGCAATGCTTTTTTTTGCTGTTTGATGGAAAAGCGCTATTAGTTGGTGGCCTGAAATAATTAGTGAATGGTGGGCTGAACTCTATGTCTCTTGGGGAAGTTGAGGGGTGTAATGGGAGCTAAAAAATGCTCTTTTTATAAAGGTAGAATAAGAAAGCAGATTGACTGAACGTTCATTTGGTTAGTTTGACCTAGTCCAAATGAACACCTATGACATAATACTACTGGTGCTGACATTCTTCTTGCTGTTTGTTGGAGCCAACCTTCTGAATATAATGTAAACCTTGAGAGAGCACAGCTGTTATTGTTAGGCATGTCATAAATCGGTACCTTGTTATTCATATGTCAAAAGCGGCCAAGAGGTCAAAGGAAAAGGACTGAGGACATTATGTTATCTCTCTATGGACCTCTGTAAAAAGTGTGTTTTTAATATATGGCTTAGCTAGACTACAACAATGTTCCTCAAAGCATCATAGTGTTAAGATTATCTCAGATAGATAACATGCACTGTGTCAATTCTCAGTTGTCTTTGTACTGTAATCCTTTTGGCAAACTTCAGCCTTGTGTATTCTCATGGAATGTCTATGATGTTCAAATGTATTCGTTGGGACATTGTGATTCAAATCCCAGCTTTGTTTTAGCAGCAAATCCATTTAAATGACTATTAGTTGCCTCAATATCACTTATGGAAAATACTGAAAACAAAGATTATTCTTAATCCAATTTAAATAATCACTGAACCCATCTTTAAGTAGAAAGTTCAAATGAACCACAATATTAGAAGGAAGTAAAATGGTTTGCAATGTGTGCAACTTCCCTGAAACATCTCAATTATTAATGTCTTTCATTTCTTCATTTAAACAATGGTCAGCCATTTGTTTAGTTTGTCTGATGTTTGCAATTAATATTGCTGTGACCCTTTCATGGGGTCACATGTTTTCCACCCACCTCTGGTGTTGGGGCTTCGTGCTCTGCGTTGGGTTGGCACCCAGTCCTGGGTGTCCCCCACCTTGTGCCCTGAGTTCCCTAGGATAGGCTCCAGGCTCCCCTGCAACCCTGTGTAGGATAAGAGGTATGAAAAATGAATGGATGGGTGGACTTCAGTTTCTTGCCTTTAGTTGGGATCTCTACAAACTGTGAGCCAGACACTTAACATATGGATACACTAACCAGATGTGACAACAGCCTATAAGGAATCTATAAGGAAAATTATTTGACAACAATTATTATATTATTATATTATTATAGTAAAGTGTTGTAACAGTATTATATAGTTAGACATTGTTTAATTAATAACAAACAAACAAACAAACAAACAAACAAACAAACAAACAGAAAATGGTATATTCCCATATGTTTATGCACAATTGCCCCATTAGTCCATTATTATTATTATTATTATTATTAGTAGTAGTAGTAGTAGTAGTAGTAGTAGTAGCATTGGTGGTATTAGTATTTTTTCTTTATTTTTTCAAAACATTCTTCTTTTATCTTAGAGTGTCTTCTCTCTGCTTTTCTCCTCTTTCCTTGATCTAAACAGACACAAATTAAACTTAAAATAGTGTAGACATACAATGGATATAAAAAGTCTACACACTCCCTTAAAATGGCAGGTTTTTGTGCTGTAAAAATATGTCAACCAAGATAAATCATGCCAGAACATTTTCCACCCTCAATATGAAATTACAATGTATAAAATACAAGTGAAAAACAATCAGAAACATTTTAGGGAAAAATAGGAAAAATAAAAAAGTTACAATAACCTGGTTGCATAAGTGTGCACACCCTTTTATAATTGTGGATGTGGCTGTGTTCAAAATGAACCAATCACATTCAATCTCATGTTCAAAAGTAATTATCATACAGATATCATCAATGATATTATTCTGATTAACCCCAAATAAAGACCAGTTGTTTCTGTAAAAAAAATTTTCACATCTTCTTGGTGTCATCTGACTGCTGAAGCCATGGTCTGCAAAGAGCTTACAAAGGTTCCCACTGTCGAATTGATCAGGAGAGGGGTATAAAAAACATTAGATATACCATTGAACACTGTGAAGGCCATCATCAACAAGTGGAGAGAAAATGGGGAACCACAGTATCAAGAATGGGATGTTCCTCCAAAATTTAGAAAAGGATAAGACAAAAACCTACCAGGGAGGCTGTCAATAGACCTACGGCAACATTAAAGGAGTGGCAGGAACATCTGACAAGTACTGATTACTCTCTACGTAACAACAATCTCTCATACTCTTCACATGTCTGGGCTATGGGGTAGGGCAACTAGATGGATGTCCTTACTCACAAAATACATCCAAGCCCAAATAAATCACCGCAAGCCATGTGGTAAAATGTGTTATGGTCTGATGAGACCAATTCCACAAGGTATAATAATTTCATAATTCCAAAAGGTATGTTAGGTGCAAAAAAACACACATCACCAAATAAACACCATACCCACAGTGAAGCATGGTGGTGGCAGCATCATGCTTTAGGGCTGCTTTTCTTCAGCCAGACCTGCAGGATTTATCAAGGTGGAGGGAATCATGAATATCTAGAAATTACAGTCAATTTCAGTGCAAAACCTTCAGGGGTCTGCTAGTAAGCTGAAGACGAAATAGGAATTTCACCTTTCAGCACAACATTGACCCAAAGCATAAATCAAAATCAACAAAGGAATGGCTTCAACAAAAGAAGATCAATGTTTTTGAATGGCCTAGCCAGAACCCAGACCTGAATCCAGCGAAAAACCTGTGAAGTGACCTGAAGCAGGCTGTGCACAGGAGATGCCCTTACAATTTGATGGATCTAGAATGTTTTTGCAAGAAAGAGTGAGAAAATATAGCCAAGTCAAGATGTGTCACGCCGATAGGCTCTTACTCAAAAAGACTGACTGGTGCAAAAATTCAAAAGGTGCTTCAACAAAGTATTAGTTTAGGGGTGTGCATATGTATGCAAATAGGTTATTGTAAGTTTTTTTTTTCCTTTTTTCCCTAAAAAGGTTTCTGATTATTTTTCATTTTATTTGTATACTTTGAAATTGCACATTAAATGTGGGAAAAGATCTGGTATGATTTATCCTAGTTACATTTTTTACTTCACCAAAACCTGCCATTTTAACAGGGATGTGTAGACTTTTTATGTCCACTGTATAACATTAATATTAATATAATACAATTTTTGTGTGTTTTGGATATGTTTGATTGTGAAGATTTATAGGGAGACATACACATTTAAAGAGGTAGAATTAGGTCAGAACCTTAAAGCATCAGGAGTTCAAAATATTTTGATTCCCATTTAGTTGTTTATTTCTCATTTTGAAAAAAAAAAAAAAAAGTAATAGTAATAAGACACTTTGACCAGTCACTTTAATGTGATCTCAGTGACTATTTACTTTGAGGTTTGAGGATTTCAGAAATTGCTGATCTTCTGGGATTTTCAGACACAACAGTCTCTAGAGTTTACACAGATGATATGAAAAACAAAAAACATCCATTGAGTGGCAGTTGCGCAGGATGAAATGCCTTGTTGCCAACAGAGGTCCGGGGAAAATAGCCAGACTGGTTCAAGCCACTGGTTCATGTCTTTACAACCGTGGTGAGCAGAAAAGCATCTCACAATTGGAAAAACATTGCCTGGTTCCAGGAGATCCGCAGTTTCTGAAATACTCAAACAAGTCTGGCACCAACAACCATGCCACAGTCAAAGTCCCTGAGATCAATTTTTTCACTGAGCAAGGTAACAGATATTCCTATTAAAGTGGTCAGTGAGTGTATTTTTACATTAAGACATCTTTGTCATTGTTTTTCTGTAGATAATCGGTCAAACATATATACCATTACACAATCAGATTATAATGACATACACATGCATGCATTTTTTTTTTGTCAATTTTCTATTAAAATCCTTTGGGAGATGCATGTGTTCATGTGAAATTTATCCTTTAACTCTGCAGCAGATTTAGACTTACATGATTGATATTCATTATGCAGATTTAAAAGTCCCTTTCATTATTCAAAACAAGACAGATGAACCATGAGAAGAGGAGAGAACACAAAACTTCATCCAATAAAGATAAACTGAAGTTCTACGGTTATGTTGTCTGTTCTGAGACAATCAATAATCAATTGTAAAAGACACTGTAAAAACTAATTTTATTCTTTATTGTTTATAAATAAAGTCCTAACAGAGAAGATCTTTTTTCGCATCAATAATATGCCTAATTAAAATAATTAATTAGCCATTATTTCAACTAATTAAAATAAATGCATCACAATAGTATATCCAAGTAAATGTAGCATTAAAGTTATATTTGTAGACAGTGTAAAGTAGCTATGGAGGCAGAAAGCAGTCAGAATGTAAAAATGTGGGTATCAACATCCCCTTGGCTCTGTAGGGAACCCTCACACCTCACAGACAAATTGGCTGCCAAGAACAAGCAGAAAAAAGGGAGGAAAATACACTTGTTCCCCATCATTGTTATTCTTCTGTTCCTCTGTTCCTCGGCCCCAAACGCATGACTTCACAAGTTCAGGGAAGGAGTCTAATTGAATCACGCTAGTCTCATCTCCCCTCCCTTGGCAGATTGGTTCTTCTCAGACTTATGCTTTAACTAATTGGACTCGCCATGTTGCTTCCTGTGTGGAGCTGGGGTGAGTGATCCCAGAGAGAAAGAAATACAGACAGACAGAGAATGAAAAATGAGGGAATGTGGTGTTAAAGCTGATCCCACCCTTATAGTCTCATGAGATTTTCTGTCTCTCTTGTTTCCGATAAAAAGAAAAAAAGTGAGAAAGGAAAGAAAAAAAGAAAAAAGAGAGAGATCTGTCATAATTCTATTGATTACTTTATAAATATGCTAATCAGGTATGGTATTGTCAGTAAATCTCACTGAAATGAATGGAATTCAATTGTGAGAGAGAGAGAGAGAGAGAGAGAGAGAGAGAATTCTGTTCATATTCAAACTGGACCAATGACGCCATGTGTACACACCTGCTGCTTGACGACAGTGTCCAGCTGTTATGACTGTGACTTTGACTTATGGCTAACAGACGTTGGCATTTGGGAAAGTCTTTTCCTTACAAAGTACTTTTCCCTTTAAAAAGCTATTTAAAAAAGAGTAATTTGTGCAGTTACCGTCACGTCACCTTTTGAGAATAGGCAAAAATGTTCCACATAAATATTTTAATTTTCCCAACATATTATGTCATTACTTTTCAGACAAACTCTACATTTGCCTCCTATTAACCAGGAGTATAAATAGGAGATACACACATTAAAATCCCTTTGTCATCTATTGGGATGGGATTTCAACAAAAATAGACATTGGCACAAATCAGGTGATGGATATGAAATGTATATTAAATACATAAGCACCTAGAAAACACAATTAAAACAGGGATTATATACAATAAATAGCTCATGATAGACAACTGATGCTTTCGCACTTTTATACATAGAAGAGTATACTGTATATGCACTGACTAGGATTACATACCAACATGAAGCAAAATAGAAGCAATCAGGAGACATAACTAGTGTGAAGTGTGGAAGGAAACAGAAGGGAGCTGAGGAAGTCTATATGACAAATAAAATACAGGAGTATATTTTATTTCTGTTTATTTGCTTGTTTATGTGATGTATAATGCATTCTTGAAAATCAAGTCTCTTTGCTAGGATATGTTGGTTGTACAGTAATGTATCTGACTCATTAATCTTAACATATTTCACATATCAAACACTGGGGCCTCATTATACAATACAAGATGTATGAAACTGGTGTGATAATAACTGGTGCTCTGGTTATAGCTCATGGTGGAGGATTTGAAGTACATAGCTAATGCCACCACAAGCAAAAACAGGTCAGTTCAGCATTATATCAGACGTACATGCCTCATGTCTTCGTAGGACAGACCTCTGAAACTCAAGCCTCGAGATTGGAGGGGCTTTTTTGAGGGTGATGGATGACCAGAGAGAGAAGAGCCCCCATGTCTCGGATCGGTGTGAATTCAGTTATGCAAAGGGAAAGTCGTTGAAGCTGTTCATACAAACGTTACAGTGGATGTGGAATATTTTCGCTGTCATTAGGATACGGTCAGCACTTTCTATTTGCACTAGAAGTGTAACACAATGCCAGTGTCTGTATCTGTACATGGATATGTATCTATTTAGTCTTCCACGTGTGAAATAAATACTAACCTTACCATGATGCCTACTAGAAAAATACCGGATTACAAATCCAGAATGGGCAAGGAGGAGAACTTACTGGCTAAGACGAGACCTCAAATAATGATGGCAGCAGGGGGTGTGAACAGGGGAGCTAGCGTGCCATGCTCTAGTGTGCTAACCACTACACCACTTGCTATGATAAGCAACTGTGAGAAGAGCGTGTATAAGAGAAGTGGTGAGCCACTGAGAAGCCTAACCCACGCTGTCAGTTTGTGCGGTGACACGGAGAACAATCTCCATGCTGGCTGAATATCAGATAAAATATAAATGCTCAGAGAAAAGGGAGAGGCGTACACTCATCATAACTTAACAATGGGTTCAGCGAGAGGCTTTCCTCACTTCCTCGCAAATTGCCCCTGTTTAGTGCTTAGATATAATAAATAAGGCACCTGACTGTAGTCTTGAGCCTCAATAAATCTTCTCAAAATCCTGTGGTAAAAGTACTGTGCTGAAGATTAAGAAAGATACCGAAATTACCTCTCAGAGAGAAAATACCACTCTGATACCTGGCACAGAATATATCGCACACTGACTAACAAAACCCTGGGGTTTAAATACCAGTGTGCGCAGGTGCCATGCACCAGTGCCGATTACCTGCATGGAACTGAAGCACTACAAAGGACCATGCAGGTGGCCGTGGATTTGACTGAGAAGGCATCTGCGATGTTACAGTAAACCCCTCCATCCAGAAATGGCTCCTGAAGTTCCTAAGCCTGCAGCCTGGTTCCTGCCATAGTCCCTGATAAGCTCTGGGTCCAGGATACTGGATGCCCCACGAGTGGTGGTGAGAATCTAAGATCCGCCGTACCATAAAGGCTGGGAACCTGTCTATGACACGGGGAGGGGGCAGGGCTGGCTTGGCGGGAGCTACCAAGGGACTACAGAGGACCGGCTTGAGTCTGGAGACGTGGATCCTAGGGCTGATCTTCATAGAACAGTGACGTTTTAAGTGGTATGCCACGGGATTTATCCTTCTAAGGATTTTAAAGGGTCCAATGTAATGAAGCCCCAATTTCCCCAAACAATGGGTTCAGCGAGAGATTTTCCTCACTTCCTCGCAAATTGCCCCTTTTTAGTGCTTAGAGATAATAAATAAGGCACCTGACTGTAGTCTTGAGCCTCAATAAATCTTCTCAAAATCCTGTGGTAAAAGTACTGTGCTGAAGATTAAGGAAGATACCGAAATTACCTCTCAGAGAGAAAATACCACTCTGATACCTGGCACAGAATATATCTGCACATTGACTAACAAAACCTTGGGGTTTAAATACCGATGTGCGCAGGTGCCATGCACCAGTGCTGATTACCTGCATGGAACTGAAGCGCTACAAAGGACCATGCAGGTGGCTGTGGATTTGACTGAGAAGGCATCTGCGATGTTACAGTAAACCCCTCCATCCAGAAATGGCTCCTGAAGTTCCTAAGCCTGCAGCCTGGTTTCTGCTGTAGTCCCTGATAAGCTCTGAGTCCAGGATACTGGATGCCCCACCGGTGGTGGTGAGAATCTAAGATCTGCTGTACCATAAAGGCTGGGGACCTGTCTATGATATGGGGAGGGGGCAGGGCTGGCTTGGCTGGAGCTGCCAAGGGACTACAGAGGAGTCTGGAGACATGGATCCTAGGGCCGTTCTTCATAGAACAGTGAAGTTTTAAGTGGTATGCCATGGGATTTATCCTTCTAAGGATTTTAAAGTGTCCAATGTAATGAAGCCCCAATTTCCTGGATTCCACCCACACCCGCCAGTCACACCCGCTGGCCAGGGCAGAATGTGGGGGCCATGCACCGCTTGAGATATGCTGTGCAGGTGCTCCTCTGGGCGGCCGCTTGCAGGGCCATTCTGGCCTTCTGCCAGACCCTGCAACACCGGCCTATCATTTGTTCTGCTGCCGGAACCCCTCGCTCCTCCTCCTGTTTGGCAGACAGGGGTGGAAGGTAGCCAAACTGGCACTCAAATGGCGACATGCCCAAGGCCAAGCGCTAGAGGGTGTTATGGGTATACTCCACCCACATTAGGTGTTTCACCCACATCGAGGGATTGCAGGAGGCCAGACATCGGAGGGACCGTTCCTGGTTGACCCTTTCTGTCTGGCTATTTGACTACGGGTGGCGTATAGTCTCACTGTAGCACCTCCTAGACAGCAGAAGGCAAAACTGACTGCCGAATTGAGGACCTCGGTCGGGGCAAAGGTAGGCCAGTGATAAAGGAGAGATGTGACCATGGACGAGATAGTATGGGGAGGGGGTGAAGTAGACCTCGTGGACAGGTTCAAGGCTCCTTAGTTCGGGTGGAGGTCTGGCAGGATGTGACATAGGTCCATACATCTTTATCCATTGAGGGCCACCAGAACCAATGTCACAAGAACTCCAAGGTTCTAACGGCACCAGGGTGCCCGGCAAAGGCTGAAGTGTGGCCCCAAGAGATTATCTATGGTCGGACACACAGTGGGACATAAAGCCTGGCAAAGCGCCTGGCAGACCTTCTCTTCTAAAGAAGGGTGACTATTTGGGAGATGGAATTATGGGCTGGGGTGTGGGATCCCGTGACAGGGGATCCCACTGGCGCAAAAACATGTCCAGCTTGATGTTCTTCATCCCAGGTTTAAAGGACAGGATGAAGTTGAACCGAGTGAAGAACAGGGACCACCTGGACTGTCGCAGGTTCAGACGCTTGTCCTGCTGGATATACGTCAGGTTCTTGTGGTCTGTAAGAATGAGGAATGGATGCTTGGCCCCCTCCAGCCAGTGCCTCCATTACTCCAAGGCCAACTTAACAGCTAGGAGCTCATGGTCCCCTACATTGTAGTTTCTCTCTGGTGCAGTTAGCCTGTGAGAGAAATACGCACAGCGGTGCAACTCCTTTTTAGGTGCTGACCATTGGGATAGGACAGCACCCACCCCAATGTTGGAAGCATCGACCTCCATTATGAACTGGCCACTGGGGTTGGGCACCTGAAGCACAAGAGCTGAATTCAACCTCCCTTTTGTGGCCTCAAATGTCTCCTGCGCCTCTGCTGTCAGGTAAACCTACGCTGGGTTTTCTTGGTCAGGGCGCAAAGTAGGGCGGCCAGGGTACTGAAATTCTTCACAAAGCACCAGAAGAAATTTGTAAAGCCCAAGAACCGCTGGAACTCCCAGACCAAGGTGAGGCCACTCCTTGACTTCTTTAGTTGTAACAAGGTCCATACTCAACCCCTCACGAGATACGAAAAAAGCCCAAGAAGGAGATAGTGGTGACATGAAACTGCAACTTCTCGAGCTTGATGTATAGGTGGTTTTGAAGGAGGAGCTGAAGGACCCGGTGGACTTGTACCACATGCTCCTTTAGCAAGTTACTGAAGATTAAGATGTCATCAATTTAGACGAACACATAGTGGTTCAACGTCTCTCGGAGGGCCTCATTTATGAAGCGCTGAAAGACTGCAGGGGTGTTCATTAGGCCGAAGGGTTTACGGGGTACTTGTAATGCCCCAAGGGCATAAATACAGGCTTCCATTCAACGCCTGCCCTATGCGAACCAAGTTATACACGCTGCATAAGCCTAGTTTAGAGAAGACCTTGGCCTGATGTAGTTGGTCACTGTGTTTAGGCTGCGGTAATCTATGCAGGGGCGCAGGCTCCCATCTCGTTTCTTAACAAAGAAGAAGCCTGAACCTGCCGGTGAGGTGGATGGACGAATAAACCCCAGAGATAAAGCCTTTTGGATATATTTATCCATGGCTTTATGCTCTGGGGGAAAGGGAAAATAGCCTGCCCCTGGGGGGTGGGGGGCTGCACTGGGGAGCAGGTTAATAGCGCAGTCAATGGGTCTATGAGGTGGCAAGGTCTGGGGCCTGTGCTTTGAAAACACCTCTTGGAGGTCTCGGTAATCCTCCAGCACCCCTGACAGGTCCACCGGTTCCTTTACAATGGAGGGGGAGTTGTATGTGCCCCTGAGGCAACTTCGGGGGCATGGGGAGCCCAATACAGAGATTGAACTGGTGGACCAATCGATCCGGGGGTTATGCTGCCACAACCAGGGGAAACCCAGGATGAGATGTAGCTTGGGAACCCTAGTGACGTATAGGGCCACACGCTCAGGGTGGCACCCTATGCATAGGGTGAGCGGTGCTTTCTGGATGGTTATGGGCCCGGAGGCCAGTGGTCACCCATCCAGGGCAGAAACAGGCAATACGTGTAAAAGGACCTCCAGGGTCAATTCCAGGCGGTGGGCCAAGCCTTCATCAATGAAACTGCCTGTGGCCCCTCAATCAATAAAAACCTGGAGGCTCACCTGTTTGTCTTTGCCCCAAAGAAGGGTGGCCAATAGAAAGAGGCCAGAAGTGTGAGGGGCCGCATTCAAGGCCAACCCAGACCCCTCTATCTGGGAGGATCCCTGTCTTTTAAAGGTTTGTGTGGGCAGGAGGCCTGGCACTGGCCCAACTGCCCATAGCCCCAAGACAATTGTGGGTCATGGCAAGCAAGCCTGTCTTGCCACAGTAAAGCAGCGGTACCCTGCTTTATTTTACAGAACTGCATGGGTTCTAGCAGGGTCTCAAGTGATTCAGGGACCCCCAGGGGGAGATAGAAGGGCCCACATGAAAACACTGTAGGATCTTCAAGGGAACAGGCAACAAGAACACCATAAAACAATGAAACCCCTCTCACAGACTTTGTAGAGACAAGTTAATTACAGTTTGGTTACTGATTACTGGATTTCAACTGTCCTGTGAACAATAAGCAACTGATAGGACATCCCTGACCAGAGGATGAACCCTCTCAGCCAAGAGGAGCCCCGTCAAGCCTATTGATATAGGCCGTTGACCAAGACCAGATGGCTCACCCGACAGGATGGTAAAGCTGTTAACTTCAGGAAAGGGGGGGGTGGCTCACCCAAGTACCCTCATGGAATGAGACCTTTGTTCTCAACTTTGTTTTAACAACTCTGAGTCTCATCCATCCACATCTTAGCGAGAGGTCTCTTTTAACATCTTCAGTGTTCTTGTCACCGAACTACTCCAGGAGAGTTCTCTTCAACTAACAGCTCAAGAAAGTCTCTATCCACATTTGAAGGAAGTCTCTTCAACCAACATCTGCACGAGTCTCTTCCAACAAGTCACCAGGAGTTCTCATCAACCAAGAGCTTCAGAAGTTCTCGTCCCTCAGCATCACAGGGAGATCACACTGACTCTGAGACTCCGTATCCAGCCTGGTTGCTGCAAAGCCTCCAACTCCCGGTTTGCACTGCTGTGAACCACTCATCAAAGTTTTGCAACCCACCTACGAGTCTCCGCCGGGTGTGCGCCTCATCATCCTGATTGGTCTTCCAAGACGCCACTCAAAAGCAACCAGACCGTTGATGAATCCCTGTCCAAAGAGATAATGTAAACACAAGTATAGTGCCTCAAGATTCTAGCTGAACTACTGCATTTAATATAAAATGTAAAGGCCTTCTAAACGAAGCGAAGGTTAAACTGATAAGTTGATGGTTTGTTCACGTCATGGTCTGAGAGACTGCTAGAAACTTGGGATTTCATTTACTCTCTGTTCGAAGCCTGTTTGTATGTGTGTGTTTATGTGCTAGATTAGTTTCTGTGTCTTAGAACAGTAATAAAGTCTCATTTGATTTTAAAGGCAAGTGTCTTGTGTTTCTGTGCTTATAATTTGCTGCCTCAAACTGCCGATCTTGTCACTGTTCTCTCAATATAGTTTTTCACTATATTTAGGATATTATTGCCAGTGGCCTTGGAGGTAAATATCCCATGCACAATTAATAAATACACTAATTTCAATGTATCTCTGGATGAATAGTTGTTCAGCTATTAAAATATTAAGTTTGCAAAATTTCCCCGTCTGAGCTGATCTGCTAATCTCCTACATATTTTGGTGGAGAATGCAGGCAGCTTAACCTAAACAGCTAATTTCTTACAACATGCTCAGGCTGGACTGCATTATTTGACTGGAGCTCCAAGAATCACTCTTGGAGATGGTTGTCCAGGCAGTTGCCGAGGCTATACATGGCCTCCAGGTCCCTGAAAGGATCACAAGCAGCCAGCTCATCTTTCAACTCCTCTGAGAAGCCCTGTACATAAGCCAGATGGAGAGCTTGGTCGTTCCAGCCTGAACCAGCTGCCATGGTTCAAAACTCGATCGTATAATCGGCTATGGAGTGAGCACCCTTGTGCATCCGGCGGAGAGATGAGGTCAGGCCCCCTCCACTGGGTGGCTGGTCAAAGGTGCTCTGTAGCACTGTGATGAAAGAATTGACTGTGTGGTGGTCTGGCAGGCGGTGATAGTTAGCCCAGGCCAGAGTTTTACCAGTTAATAGTGCAATCATATATGCTATCTTGGCCCTCTCTGAGGGGAATTGGGATTGCTGTATCTCATAAACGAGATCGCTCCAGATTCACTGGCTCATGTTCTGGTGCAAATATACTGTTACAAGGGTGGGCATGGCATGAGATGGAAAACAGTACCGAGCAGGGCCTGCTATCCAAATAGATAAAAGATAGAAATAAATAACTAACCGGATTACAAATCTGGAACGGGCAAGGAGGAGTGCTAACTGGCCAAGATGCGACCTCAAATAATGACTACAGCAGCAGGGCGCAAACCAGTGCCATGCTCTGGTGCACTAACCACTGCACCACTCACTGCGATAAGTGGGTGTGAGAAGAGTATGTGTAAGGGAAGTGGTGAGCTGCTGAAAAGCCCTAACCGACACTCTCAGTTTGTGCCGCAGCACAGAGAACACTTTCCATGCTGGCCGAGTATCAGGTCAAATATAAACGCCGCAGAGACGAGGGAGAGGCGTCTGCTTATCAAAGCTTAACTAAGGATTCAGCGAGGAAAGTTTCTCGATGAACCAGGGTAAATCGCCCCTTTTAGTGCTTACAAATAATAAATAAGGCACCTGACTCTAGTACTGAACCTCAATAAATCTGCTCTAAATCCCGTGATAAAAGTATTGCGCTGAAGATTAGGGAAGATACCAAAATTACCTCTCAGATATAATACCTCTCTGAGACTAACAAAACCCATCGCATCAGCACTGATTACCTGCATGGGACTGGTGGTCCCAGATTTGCCTCAGAAGGCACCCACGATGTTACAGCATGATCTGGGAATTCTGGCTCTGACAGTTCCTCAACCTTACTTCAGTTTATAATTGGTCTCGTCTAGAGATTTTTTAAACACACTCGCACAGTTAAGTTTCTTAATTGGGTAATAAAGGTTGATTTAGCACTTCCCCATCTATTTACTTTTAACACAATGTATTGGGTAGATTTCTATACCTAGCCTACTGGGTTAAAAATTACCCAGCTGTTGAGATTGTGTTTTATTATTATTATTATTATTATTATTATTATTATTATTATTGAAATATTTTTTAAAAAGTTACTTTGTTCTTTTTAAGGAAAGCAGCAGGCTGGATATCAAATCAGCAAGTTGCTTATGTAAGAGTAAAAACTTTCACACAAGGTCACATTCTGTCCTTCTGCCCATCCCAATTCATACCTCTAGTCACAGCCAGATTTCTGTCAAGCTTTCTTAAAAAAGAAATAATGTTAATAATAATAATAATAATAATAATAGTGGGACACCTATTTGTTTTCATCACCAATTTGCAGCAACTCTTGTGTCAATTCCATGTATGGGATTGCCTTAAGCATTCCTTACTGGTATCTGGAAACAATGTATTCAGCTTTCCACAGTAGAGTGGATTCTGATCAGCTGAATTATGTGAGCTGGCAGAATGAATTGTCAGTTCCCCATTTTCCCATCCAGAAAGAATGAAAGACTTCTGGATCTATAGGAAACCATATCAATTTCTAGATTTAGACAGGAACTTACTGACTTGGAAATTAACTCAATTTAAGCAATTTTGGTTTCTCCCCATCTGTTTAACTACTTTAATTAAGTTGTGAGTCTGAGCAACCAAGATAACAATGTGGGCATCTGAAAATTGTTCTTGGGCGATTATAGAGATTAGTAATTTGAGAATGTATTTTATGGGCCATCTTAAGAAACTGTGTAATCTCCCATTACAAGGCAGTAAATTTTAGCTCTTTGAAAGCTCTGCTTTTAAGCATTTGCACAGCTAGCGGCACTGTTGCTGAATTAAGGCTTCATTTTTGTAAAACGGAACTTGGCACTGTAAAACGGTCATCTCCACTAAGGCGCTGATCACACAGGCTCAGCATGTCTGTGCTGAAAGTATTTAGATTTATAGTCAAGACCTACCCTGTTTCAACATTTCATTACAAATATAAAGAATGAACTGCTGCAACATATTCTTGTCACATACTGAATAGAGTGAGGTTTTTGCCAGAGCCGGTGTTCACCTTCAGCGGTTTATGCAATACAAACTGTGCATGCTCTGTCTGAGGCAGTGTAAAAGCAAAGGCCCATTCCAAAGTATTTATATATTAAGTATATTAAATTAATGGTTCCCAGCCACCAGCCTGCGAGCCTGGTCCCAAGCCCAAACAGTGCATCTGAAATGGCATTAAGATTTCTGTGGGGAAGGGGAAAAAGACTGGAAAGACTGAGGAAAAACAAAAGTAAAGTAAATTATACTGAGAAATAAGCTGTCTGAACATCCAACACACAGGCACTCCAAAACATCTTATTATCTATAAGCTCTCACTTGCTTTCACACACTTGCTGAAACTGCGCTTTGTAGCAATGCAACTGCGGTTGTAGCACAGCATTCAACCATAAGATCACACTCAGCAAAGCCTGCAAATGACCCTTCTGCTACTTTTCTCCACCCACTTTCTCCACTGCTGATAGGAGGAGACGTGGTCCAGCAAAACTGGGTCTGACTAGTCTTACTTAATTGCTTGTTCTGAACATGAATGTGTTCTGAAAGTTTGATCTGGGAAAATGTTTGGAAGTTACTTCACTACAATTGGATGTTCTCATCTTCATATGATTTTAATAGTCTTTGATTTACTGGATCAGGTTCAGTGAAGCCCAGTGACAGACTTTAAACCATTATTTAAAAAAATATTCCACTTCCCTAGGGTAGGGCTGGCTGATAGTTCAAGCAAGAACTTTCAGTGATTTATGACTTGGTTATAGGCTAATTCCTTCCGAAAACAAAAGGGAAAGACTGGTGTCCTCTGGGTCTGGAGAGTTCTGACTGTACATCAGATGAAACACAGGTTTGGTGGCGAAGGCAGAGGAAATTATTCAAAGTCAAAAAGTGTGCGCTCTCATACACAAGGTAAATGTCAGTCTCTCTCAGTAATTACATGTAAAACATGTTACTGGAAAGGCAGTTTGGCATGTTTGCCTATGTAATGTAGTGTGCTTTCTCTCCCTCCCTTCTCTTCCTCTCCAGCTCTCTTGCTCTTTCTGTCTCACCCTCTCACATGGCACAAGTTTGCCCTCTGAAACTCTAGCCTGGCACATTCTACCTCATGTGCGGTTAGCTGCTCTCCTTCCAAAATGTCTCACCGTGTCACGCACACATGCAGCCCAGAAGCTGGTAATAACCTTTATGTCATTTTTTCTTCCACATTTCTTTAATCACTCTTACCACTTTCTTTTTTCTCTGCAGTCTCATCTATAAATCTCTCATCACCTCTGTGCCAAGCAACACAGGATTTAGGGGCTCTGAAAATAGAAGAATTGTAGAGGCCATTTCATTTGAGAATATTTTATTTCTTCCATTAGATTCAACACATTTAAGGGCCTTGATCAGATAACTGATTATTCAGGTCAGGTCAGCACGCAAAAGTGCAATGGCTCAGTCCCCACCCGTGGGGCAGTGTTTATAATAGGAATATCTGACAGCTTTTACCTTTTTTCTTTTACAAAATTGAGATATAAGTAAGTAAGTAATTAAATAAATAAATAAATAAAAGGTTTCCTATAGGTTACTGAGGTTAAGATTAGGGTTAGATATAGGTGTAGGCATAACATTAATTAGCTTCATTAATAATTAAGGAAGGCCCTCACAAGAGTAGTAAGATAAATGTGTGTGTGTGTGTGTGTGTGTGTGTGTGTGTGTGTGTGTGTGTGTGTGGGTACATGTGTATATCGAATAGCTGTCTGATTATGGATTTTGATATATCACAAAAGGATCAGAACAGGTATGATATGACATTTGTATGAAGTGTGAGCTATTCCTTATATTTATATTTATTATGTTTATTTTCAGCTTTTTCCCCACAATCCACAATTCAACTGCCCAGTTTTGGTGAGCCTGTGCCCACTGTAGCCCCAGATTCCTGTTCTTGGCTGACAGGGGAGGAACTCTGTTGTAGCCTGTCCACCTCAAGCTTTGGCACATTATTTGTTTTGAGATGCTTTGCTGCTCAGCATGGTTGTAAAGAGTGGTTAATTGAGTTACCGTAGGCTTCCTGTCAGCTTGAACCAGACTGGCCATTCTTCTCTGACCTCTCTCCTCAACAGTGTGTTTTTGCCTTGTTTTTTGCACCATTCTGTGTAAGACTCTTGTATATGAAAATCAGCAGATCAGCAGTTTCTGAAATACTCAAACCAGCCTGTCTGGCACCAACAACTGTGCCATGGTCAAAGCTGTTGATCCTTATCTGCATGATTTTCCTTATCTGCATCGTACTGCTTACACATGATTGGCTGATTGGATAATTGTATGAAAAAGCAGGTGTACAGGTGTAAAGTGGTTGATGTGTATATGCACATACAGAATATGTGTAGACAGTATTGGACAAAAATATTAAGCACCTTGGCTTATGTCTACAGCATTACTGTGTCAGTACAAACAATTTCCCTAGAGAACTGCAAGACAGTGTATCTAAGAGAGCGTTAAAACAATGGCATTTTTAACATTTTTATTTCATCTTCTCTTTCCAGAATTTTACCCTTTGGCACACTACTGTATATTTATTATGTGCATGTGTAGATGTTGCGTATATACTTTAATCTGTATCCATACATGTGTTTGTAATATCCACGTGTGTTTGCGTGTTAGTGTGAGGTGTTCAGTCTCAGTTTCACTGCAGTTGCTGCTGTTTCTCCATCTGCTAACATGCCATTAATCTGACATCAGTAGCCCAGGAGAGAACGCCACTGTGTGCGTGTGTGTGAAAGGAGGTGGATGGGGCATTGCAGCACAGCTGAGTAGACAGGTCACACCAACTGGCCATTGTACAAAAAACAAGTTTGGGCATGTATGTTTGCTTATCTGTGTGTGTGTGTGTGTGTGTGTGTGTGTGTGTGTGTGTTTGTGTGTGTGTGTGTGTGTGTGTGTATACGTAGTGGAATAGAGAAGAAACACCTCAGCACCACCTTCTTCTGAACGTGGTTTTCGTTTAGATAGATAATTTGAAAAATATTAATAAATATGAATAATATTAATATTAAGCAAAAATAATTTGTATGTATAAAAAATAAACCATAAGCCACTGAAACTGTCAATAACATTTCAGAAACTTGTTTTCCAAGCGCCCATTTTGAATTTCAATTTGAAAGGATGTTCATGTGATCATTTTGGACCAGGAACTAACACTTCTGACAATTCTAATGAAGGGATCATAACAGTCTAACGTCCAACTGACTTTCAGTTCTGTTGCTCCTCTCTCTCACTCTCTCTCTCTCTCTCTGTCTCTCTATGCAGATACGTACCAGTCTCTGTTCACTTTCTCCCAAGGTCACCTGATCTCTCTTTTTGAGAGCACCTACACCTCCCTGTCTTCTCGAATCGCTCCCCATGTCACTTCCCTCTTCTCCAGTCTTTCCAACTTCATCCAGGACACCTCCAACATTTCTGTGGATGCTACTGTCTACAGCTTCTATGACCACCTCTTCCCAATAGTCCACAACCACATCATCAAGCCGGGCATTGCTGAGGATAACAACCTCTCTGAATGCCTCCGTGCCACTCGCCAGGATGTGAATCCGTTTGGTCATCATGCTCAAGCCATGGTCGAGGAGTTGGCAGGCGCCATGCAGGCAGCCAGGGCTTTAACAAGGGCATTTTCCATGGGTGAAGAACTGATGAATGTCACAGAAGCAGCATCTCTGACTAGCGAGTGCGCCAAAGCACTTTTGAAGATGCAGTACTGCCCACATTGCCAAGGCTTAACCCTCATACGTCCTTGTCCTGAGTACTGCCTCAATGTTATGCGTGGATGCCTGGTGAATGTGGCAGAGCTAGATATGCCATGGAGGCATTACGTGGCTATCCTAGAGGACCTCATACACATTGTAGCTGGAGAGCACAGCCTGGAACTTGCCCTGCTTGGGGTTAGAGGTCATGTCAACGAGGCCATACTGTATGCACAGCTACACGAAGCCAGGATCAGTGCTACTGTGAGTAAGACAGCATTTAAAACCCATTTTATTTCCTTGGTACCCAGTGTTCTTTTAGAACATGATGTACAATGTCCTTTGTTGTGTTTCAATCCCAGCATGATGCTCCTAAAACAAAATAATAAATCAAGAAAAAAAGTCTTTTCATCCCTGCATTCTTAAAGCAATATGGGGGAGAAAATTAAAATTCACTTTACATATGTTAGTAGTCTGGTCTAAAATGTGGCATGCATGATTGCCTTTGGATTTAAAATGTTAATAACAAGATATGAAATGAAATTATTCACCAGAAGACTACACTTGCCTGTGCTCATTTGAAATATACACGCTCATTCTGTGCATTGGAATAAAAAGTAACATTTGTCTACATAGAATTTACCATTTCTATGCTACTGTTATTTCTTGTCAAATATGAGTTTGGTGTTCTATCAAATTTCAAATGACTGTGGGATATTAAAGCGGCAGTGAAGTCTCAAAATCCAGTCATTCAAATTGAGGAAAATTTTTAGCATTTTTTTAAAAGAAATCATTAATCATTAAAACTGTCTTGTTTGTCCTGCTTGAAATTTTTTTAGCGGTCATTCAAATGACAGTATGTGACTGGCCGATATGGAATGCTTCAGCGGGGAGGAGACCAATCACCTTAAGGACAAACAGATTTTTAGTGTCCATAGCAATTTGACAAAAATTCTAATAATGCTAGTCTCTCTGACCAGCTGTTTGTTTGATTGTTTATTTGTTTATTATTTCTTTTTAATTTCCCTGTCTTTAATTCCTCCCCTCATTCCTCCTTTTTTATGTCTATATAAGCCAGACAAGTACAAAGTACAAGTACAAAGTATAATGTCGATGACTGGAAATGGTTTTTAGTTCACAAATATGCTTTGAATCTCTCTCTCTCTCTCTCTCTCTCTCTCTCTCTCTTCCTTACTCCCTCCCTTTTAACTCAGTATCATAATTTTGGAACATAATGTATTATTGAGACCCATCTGTGCTTTGTGAAAGTGGTCCAGGCAATTGCAAATGAATTTTAACTCATTTGGAAAATCAAGTCCAGAGCTCCTCTAAAGCCACAAATGACAACGTAACCATGACACGTTCTTTCTGGCACCTATGAGCTGAGGTTAGTGAAGCCTCTCGTGCACATTCACATGCATGGCAGGAATAGAGCAGAGCTTCTCTTCACAATGCCGCTAATTGGCTTGAGAATACTGTGGGTTGTCTTGGCACATGAACAACCTTATAATGGGTTCAGTCTGTCCATAGGTCCCATTATTCCCTTCAAAATCTTAACATAAAGGAAACTGTACATGCTGGTGTTCACTTTTTCCCCATCATGCATGTGTTATGAAGAGGTTAAGGTGCTGAAAGGTTTAAAACTTGTTTTATGCCTGGTTTGGAGATTGGACCACTGCCACATACTCAACAGTGTGAGAGAAAGAGAAACGAAAAGAAAAAACATGAAAGCAACTAAGAAAAATGACTCTCTGTGATTATATATAGACATATAAATTGGCCTAAGTGAGGTTAACATGCCTAAAAATATTTTTAATAAAGTTACTGCAGACACTCACCAATGGCCACGTTCCCCTGGATTTTAAGCATCTCCTCTGTCTAATGAAAATGACGAGTTCAAGAACTTTTTTTAAAGAAGGGTTCAATGGTCAGAGCATTTTATAATATCTGGAGAAGTTCTTTTCTCTTGCTGCTGTCAAAAAAAAAAAACCCTGCTTAGAAGAAAAACTCAATTTCCCATGGCACCCCAGGCTCTGTAAACAGTAACAACAACAACAAATCATGTACGCCACCAATATCCAACCAATCAGCACAAGGAGCCACCTTTACTTGCCTGTCAATCATGTTGCTTATCAACTCAGCAAGCTGTCCCTCCTGCACTGGAAATCAGGCTTTCTAGCTTTGCATGTGTGTTTGGTTGGGGCTTTGGTTTTTGATGGCATTAAAGGGAACACTGAAGTAAGGGCTGTCTCGGTAATTAACTCCCACCAAAATGACTGACTATGCCTTTAACACAGGACTATGTGGTCTGTGAATAAGAGAAACCCAAAGCTGCACAGTTACTAGCATAAGTATCATCATCATCATCTATCCAGCCTTTATTGCTCTTTATTGACCCTATTTTAAGTCCCATGGCCTGATGTTTCCACTTCTTCTTTTGGAAAAAGGTGCTCTTCATACTTGTGAAAACACAACAGAAATGTTTTGAAAGCAGTTTTCTATCTCTAAAGAGCATAGAAGTGGCAAAGTAGTGCATATACAGTATGTGTGTGTATGCGTGCATGTGTGAGATATTAGAGGAATTATAATGGTGTAATGGTGTTGTCTTTCTCTGTCATGTTTTCCCAAAAGGCTTGCGGTTGGCATTCTCTACCCCCTGGTGTGTAGCCTTGAGATGGCACTGTGCCCTGCCAAATGTGTGTGTGTGTATGTAAGAGAGGGAAACTTGTATGAGACTTAATGCTCACAACATCCTAACTTACACACTCACCATTTTGATCCTCTGCGTGTGTGTAAATGATTGTGTGTATGTAGGGTCAGGTTTTAGATCTGCAAGCGGTGCATGCTTGATGATACTAGTTGCTTCATACACAGCACACATGCTGGCTGGGGAGCTTTCACACATTCTTCTGCATACCTGTGGAGTTTATAAATTGTGTGCGTATGTGCCTGTGTGCTTGTATTTTTATATATATCTGTGTGTCTCTAATGCATGCATACCTGTGTATATAATGACGTTATATAGGAAGCCATGTGTTTATCATTCAAACCACAGTTCTGTGAATTGTATCAGAAATTGAAAGAGTTGAAGTGAACTGAAGTGGTTTATTTTTTCTGCCATTCAACACCCACCTTAATGGCCAGCTTAACACATCTACATCTGTCACGTACCACTATTAGTATTCAGATTTCCATGCCACAGCTGGAGGTGGTGATTCAGCACATCTGTGATAGATTCTGTGTAATGTGAGTACAAAATCTGAATTAATGTGTAGTGCGTTACTCGTTGCAAATATCATTTTTATTCGAGTGTGATGTGGGTATAGCTTTTGGCTTTGCTTTTCATTTGCAATAAACATCCCTTCCTCCATTCCTCCACCCATTGCCCTTTTCTTCCAGTCTGTAATCTGAATCATTTTCATTCTCTCTCATTATTTCGTTTCACTCTTGTGTTCTTTCTTTGTTACTCAGCTCGTGAATTGTTATTGCATTCCACTTCCAATATGTTTCTTTTTTCATTAATATTTCTTACATCCTTTATACCTTACATGCTTTGTTTTGTTCATATTCTATTCTATTTGTCTATCAATTGGTGTCTCTCCCTCTAGTCTTCTGCTGTTCTGAAGGCTTGCCATTTTTAATGTTTTTGTTTTCATGGCACAAATGATCACAAATGAAAATGAAAGTTTCCATTTAAAAGCCTACACCAGTTTCCCGAAACCAGCAAAGTTTGGCTTCAGTAATTTGTTATTAAGTGCTTACCCAAGTATTCTCACTGCCATCTTACAGTGACATTTGTGTGGTGACAGCTTTTTCTAAGTTTCAAAATCTCGCACAATTTTAAACAAGAACAGGTGATGTGGTTAGATTTTTTTTTTTTCAGTTCCACACAAATGGAAGTCAGATGAAATAATAACTCCACCTCTAACCCTAACATTAACCTCAAACATACAAACTGAGACATGTGAATTGTTACGAATTTGCAAGCAAGATACCACGTTGGTTAAATTTGTACAGTCTAGCTAGGGATCAAAAGGATGTAAAAGGATTCAGAGCTCAAAATGTTTATAACTTTACAACAGATGACAGTTTCAGAAATAAACAAGAACAAGAAAAATGAGACAAAAATCATAACTTCTTAACCAAGGACACATTTGATTAGTTAGTATAGTATTTTACTTTGTTTCCTCCAGGGTTTAACATAAGGCTCTAATTACACCCTTACAAAAGAATGTTAATAGCAACTTGTGTTTTTGGACAACGGAAACAAGCCTCTGGAGGCTCATGGGAGTGGAGCGGATTTCCATAGAACACAGCCAGTGAGACGGGTCACAGACAGAGTGCCGTCACACTTTTTATTTTATTCTTTTTTTTTCTGGCTTAGAGTCCCTGCATCCTTCCATAAGTCTGATGGAGTAAAGATGTAATCAAATACCTCGGGAGGTTTCCCTTCATTAGTTCATTCTTTTCTCCAACATTCTAGTGCTGAGAGGGCCTACAGTAAACCTTCACCTCCCTCCTTTTTCATGAGCCATTCTTTTGTTCTACTTTCTCCATCATGCACTTGCTTTCCTTTCTTTCACACCTCCTTTTCTATTTCATCTTTTTTTTTCTCATCTCCTAGCAGTTCCTTTCTCTTCCAATATGCTGTATGCTGGTATGCTGACTATGCACTCTTTTCCCTAGCTACCATATAATCATCCATCTGAATACAAATTTATGGACACAGGAAATTATTAAGCTTATTCACTGAATGGATCGCGCACCATTTGATATGAATAATTAGGATTTACAGAGTGTGAGCACTCCTGGATGTTTGGAATATAAATATAGAATGAGGTATTTTAAGCATCTACATATGAATAAATATGAATGTGAACATTCTTCTTCATGTTTGCAATGGGGGGAATGAGAAAGTATGAGAAAGGATATGGCAGGAGTGAGTTAATGCTGTAGGTGCATTCAACCACAGCAGAGGCTTTTTCTGATAACTGACATATATTTAATGTGCCACTGAACCATCATAAACAGCCAAGAATCAGACCACAGTATTGATCAAGTAAATGCCTTAACAACAAAACCTTGCAGATACAATAAATATCTATGAAATTCTGGTATAAAGAAAACAGATGTACAGGGAGGGGGAAAATGACAAATATAACAGTTATAACAGCCAATGGCTTTGGTTCCCAAGGGGTGAGGGTTCTTCTGTGTGATTATATCAATGGTGGGGGTGACAATCATGATATTACAACAATATAGATGACAATCATGATATTACAACAATATATCTTATTTAGTTTATGCTTGTTTGCAAAGCACTTAACCTCCTACCTGTTCATAGTTATTAATTCCTATCTGCTCCCTCTGCTTTGTTTCCTCTGAAGACTTTTTATTAAATATCTATACTTGCATCTGTGCTCTCCTGTCTGTGACAGAAAACTTTGTGGCTAACATGGGCACAGCGGCTAACGTTGTTTCTCATAGGTTTCAATGATGTACATCAAGCTGACACAGCTCAAGGCTGTGCATTAGGTGAAAAACAACAGCACATCTCTTCCATCCATGCTACACAGGGGAGTCTCGCTATCTTCAATAATTAGTGGTGCTGAGCTCTATCACATCTTCGGCAGGTCCTCCTCTTGACATCTCATAGCCCAGCCTGACAAATATGACAGGAAGCCAACTAAATGTCAATATTTTCTGCTACAATGCTTGATAAATGCAGCTCATTTCACTGCTGTTTGGTAAAGTGCTAGACTAGGCAATTACAGTATGGCAGAATGGAAAACTGTAAAACTGTGCAGTTCTTCACCATTTTGTTGAGTTGGTCTGCAACATGCTTGGTCACCCACCTGATGGCAAAAAGGTGGCAGAGTATCTTTTAACCCCAAAACACAGACTACAGCTGAATTTGCCCTGGAGTCCCACACACTCAGGGATTGTGGATCAATAATTAATAAACTAGCCTTCTGAGACTGTATCTGGTAACTTGATTCACTCATTGAGCTAGCTATTCATCTTGACAAGCTTCTCATAGAAAGAAGAAAACCTAATCCCATACAAGACCAGCTATCACAGAAGAAGAAATAATATCCTCTCCAGAAGCAGTGCAGATCATTCACACTAGCTCACTGTCCACGATCATCAGAAATGACTTAAAAAAGAAACATTCTGCATAACTGTTGTGCTTCACCATTGAGGCACTATGTTCTCACTACTGAGAGGGGAGTGGCCAGTATCTTCATAAATTGTAAAAGTGTTTATCAGCTAAAGATCCCTGTGCAACCATTACATACTAAAATTCATTTCCAAGCTCTGGATGGCAAACCATTTGGCTAGGGAGTCATTATGCTTGAAATGATTCCCCAACACATAAAACCACAAGCACCTTACATAGTAAAAGCCTTCCTCGTTTCACATAATCTCTCAAAAACCCCAAAGCACAATCCAATAATCTCCTGGTCTGAGCAAGCAATCACAGCCTGGTCCCCTCACTGCTGAGATACTGCCTGGTCCCCTCATTGCAAGATATTTTATATCCTGTTGTAACCATTGCCTCCATATCTATTGAAAGCCACAAGGTTGAGGTGTCAGTTAACATACCCGGTCTGTTATGATGAGTTTCAGGAAGTATTTACTAAGGTCAAAGGATGTGCTGTTCACCCTCACAGAACTTATGACTATGCCATTGATTTAGTCTCTTGTACTACATTTTCAATGTCACATGTTTATCGCTTGTCCCACACTGAAAGCAAAATCATGAAGAATACATTGCTCAGTTACTGAAAAACTAAATTACTGTATAGTTGCTTACCTCTGCCCCTCGTGTCTTCAGCCTTGGAAAAATTAACAGCTGCTGTAATTTTCACCAAAATCAATCTCCACAGTACAAATGGAAAACAGCATCTAGTATGACCTCTAGCCACTACAAACACTTGGTAATACCATATGGCTTGGTCAATACCCCCTTAGCTTTTAAAATTTTCATGGAAAACTGTCCCCAAGGACATAGGCAAATGCATCACAATCTGTTGCCACAATCCAGTTGTCATCACAGTCACCTGACCTCCTGCCTGTTTATGGTTATTGATCACTACCTGTCTCTTTGGGCGATTTGCTCAGGAGGCCTCTTTTAAAACTCTAAACCTGCACCTACATTTGCATGTCTGCACCTAATGACAGTTATAAAAATTTATGGACCCAGACTATAAGATGTCAGCAAATTCTTTACAGTAAGCCTTTTAAGAGCAGGGAGTAAAAGCATGAATATCCTAAAGAAATGCCTCACTGAGATTATATACTGGTTGCACATTTGAAAATCATAGCATGATTTTGTACCTTTCAATCACAGCTGATGTGTGCAAGAGTATTAATGTGACATTTATGAGGCCAGCTAGGACAGCCAGGAGCATCCGTTGCCAACACACTCCGTGTGTGTGTGTGTGTGTGTGTTTGTTTGATCCTTTAAGAACATACAGTTCAGAAAATAAGTGGACTATGATATGACTCTTATTGTCTTACCTCTGTAACCCACCACATAGGATCACTGGATAGCAGGGGAAAGAGAGAAAGAGTGTGAAAGAAGCCAGAGGAGAGAGAGGGAGAAAGGGTGAGACAGGGTGAAAATTGAGTGCATAGAATGCAAACCAGCAGTAGACAAAAGCCTGAGCCTAATACCCACCATGCACTGCAGGGGGGCCAGAGAGGGCTGAGAAAGCTGGGATGCTTCTGTAGCTGATCCCTACATAAATAAACATGCATCCCAGACCATCACCACACACAGCAACCCAATACCCCCAGAGCACAGAGTGAGATGCCAATGACTGGGGGAACGAGATGAGCAGGTCACTCCCAATGAGGAAAGAAATGGTTGTGGATTAAGATCCTGGCTAGAGTTGAGTCTCATTTTAGCTGGGAGATAAACTAGCTCCATCCGACAATTAGAAGAAGGAAAAAAAAGGATTCTTGAGGGGGTTCTTGTTAAAGTTAAAGATTCTTAGCTTCATAAACGGGTCCTCGTTTGAAACCCTTTCAGATAGGGAAAAATTGTTGTAGGGTCCTTCTTGAAATAGAAAGCTACTGGTATCCTAACAATATTAATATTCTTAAATGGTATACTTTGATTAATTATAATTATTAATTATAACTATAAAACAATAAATTAAACAATAATAATTGCAGCTGAAGCAGGGAAAACCATGACATATTTCCTGTCTTAAATACATAACAATTTGCAGGACTTGATTAGGGACAGGGTGAGTGACTTCATCACTTTCTCCTTGTTTGTTGAAATTCATACAAAGGCTTCCAATCACACTGTTATGATCAGCATGCAAGTTCAGTTGGTGATGATCATTGAAATAGAACATATGATAGTCTCTAGAGTGTCAGCAATTTCTATCATTGAGGCTATTATATCCAGGTAGATCAGGGCTGCAAGATGATACCAGTATGGTGTACTGTAATAGTGTGTATGCATTAACTATACTGTAGTTAGTGTTGCATAAAATTCAAAATCAACCAAGGCAACCACAGCCAGCCTCATTAGGAGCTTACATAGGAAACATTGCTGCACCACCAGTGAAATGATCTAGGTGTAGAATAATAGACAGATACACACATGAACAGACACATGCCGAGTTAACACCTACCATCCAAGCTCCTACTTTTGGCACTGGGTAAAGGATGGAATGGTATGCACCCTAGTGATGTTTTCAGAGAAGACTTTCAGAATTCTCAGGCAAACTTGTCTCATGGAAACTTATCATTTACCATGCTTCTTGTATTTGTTCTCAGATGTTTTCATTTTGGAGCATGCTTTTGTCTTAGATTCCAAGAGCCGATTACCTTTTTTCATGAATCATTTTTTTCTTAAGTGCCCATGTCTCTTTTGGCATTTGGCTGGATAAGAAACAGCTGAATTCTCTGTGTTAGTATAAAATATTGTTTTATGTAAGACCATGGAACAAACATCTCTTAGTGATCCTTATCTTAATTTAGCTTTATCTTCTGTGGATGAAGAAGACAGACTTTTTTTTTTTTACCCTCTGAACAATTTATGCATCCACCAAGTAGAATGCAACAAAAGACAGATTGCAGTAGGACTAGCCATGATTGATTAATATTAAATAGATTCAGTGTTTAGGGCTGTCATGGATCTTTTGATTTAGCTCTGTTTATTTTGGTTATGTCCATGTGCTGCTAGTAATGAACACCTCATTCGAGTTCTATGTTTAAAATGTTATGCCTTTTAAACAGGATCTTAGATAGAGAGTGGGAAGTTGACCTGAGCGCACAGAGCATAATCAGTGAGCATGGTCATTAAAATGAGAGCAAGGTACAGTGAATTGCATCTTGACTCGCGATGTGTCCATGTCTTAGTGCAATGTGCTCGCAGAACAGAAGTGCTCTTTCTCACATGTGACAGATTCATCACTAAAGAGAGTCACTAGAAAATGCCTTAACAGTACTGTTTTGTACTATATTTAGCATTGGCTAATTAGGTAACTTTATGCCTCTAATGGGATAAATTGACCCCAAACCAGCAAAATTTCCCCCACAGCATGACAGATCCACTACTTTCTTTATTTTTTTAATGCTAGCTTGCAAGGTCTGTGGCTAAAGAATTTCCTTTAAGATTGTCTAATAAATTGTGTACTGGATATAATAGATTCAAGACATTGAACCTATTACGTGACATCACAAGTATTGTTTTCTTATACAAGTCTCTTTTTTTTAATTTAAAAAAAAAAAAGTGATTTTAGATCTGTGTTAACAGGTCTTACCCAAAGACCTATTTGACACAAAAATCTATATCATGATAAACGAAAGGAGTTATCTGTTCAAAAATCAAGTTTTTTTTTTCGTTGAGGTGTTGTTTAAAACAGCGGAATTTCTTGTATGAATACTGGATAAAGATCATTTGTTGTGTTTGGGAGCGAAAAAAAGTGCTATAAACAGTGTGATATATACAGATATACAATAAACAGAACAAATTAATATTAGGTGAAATGAAAGATCACCATAGAACAAGTGTGGCAAACTAGTGAGGAAATCCATAATAATATGGAAGCCTTATGGAAACTACATTTTGAGAAGGATGTACAAATCTAATAACCATAGATCAACCACAAATAAAATAATAATAATGGGTGGCATGGTGGTGCAGGTTGCATTGCATTCCATTGCAGGTTTGCATGGCTTCCCTGTGTCCTTGTTGGTTTTCTCTGGGTTCTGCAGTTTTCTCTCTCCTCCCAAAAACATGTCAGTAGGTGATCTGGCTAATTACGTCTGTTTTTTGTTTTTTTTTTTGTTTTTTTCTGCATAGCTTTTCCAGATTTAATTATACATATCTGTTAGGAAGTTTAATAATAGTCTTTTCTCTTTGGCTTATATGTAGTCATACTTGAGTTTTCTCCTTGGCTATCAGGGAACATAAACCTTAATGAATAATCCTAATTCCCCTCTCAGTATAGATAAATTGATTAAAACTAAGTTAACTAAGTTTTAGTTTATGTGCTTGTCCAAACAGACATTGTGTCTGAAAGATGGAAGGTCTTTTTATGAGTCTGAAAAGCTTTCAGTCAGATGAGATTGTATTGATCAGTTGCTAGTGCTGTGTGTGTGTGTGCGAGTGTAAGATGTTTATTATTGTCTAGCTAAATACATGTGTGTATACTGTCTGTAAGTTTGCGTGACTATAAATGTCCTATAACTGCAAGTATAATAGTAAATATGCAAGCAGTGATTGAAGGGTCCAAGCACCAAGGGTGCACCAAGCACCAGGGTACCTGTTTTAATGAGCAATTGTCTCTAGTACTTTTAATCAAAATCCCAGTACTGAGGTAATGCTTATAATGAAAATGGTTGATGCTGCTAAAAGTTAGCACATTCAAACATACATATGACTAATCTCAACTAAAATTGCATGAAAAGCTGACACATAGCCAGATGTTATCTGTGGAGATGATGTTGAGCAAGGTGCTTGTGAGCTAAAATGTAGTTAGCTACACTGTAAAGGTTTCTCAACTACACCATCTTTTGCTAGATGGCCAGGACTTCTGATGCGTGAGCCAAGTTTCATAAGTTTTGGCAAGCATGGAAAGCACCTCAAAAATTATTATTATTATTATTATTATTATTATTATTATTATTATTAATAATAATAATAATAATAATAATTTATATTAATACATTTGTGTGGAAGTCATTTGTCACTTAGGTTGTTTGGGAGCTTATTCATTCATCACTCATCCATTTATCTTAAGTAACAGCTTTCTTCTGTTCACGGTCACAGTGGATCCGGAGCCAGACCCAGTAACAATATACACAAAGCTGCAATCAATTTTCCATTCTCTAATCAACATTTATATTGTATGTTCAGTGACAGCTTTCTTTACATTTTAAGGCAACTTCTTAGTTCATGTTCTGTTACATTGCTTTTGGTCATGCAAGCTGCATCACTGTGTGTGTGTAACACATCACATTGTTAGATCTAATTCTATTAGTGTGACTGAGCTAGTAGTTTCTGGAGACTATCTATCTTGATATATCTAACCACTGTCACCTGAGCTTGAACTCTCTCTGTTTCAGTCTTGATGATTCATCTCCCAAATTCCAGTTGGCAAGACTTTGCCAAGACACATAATGCAAAAGTATTCAAAAACATACTAGTGTTTCTCACAGATCTGTAATGTTCTTGAATGGTGGTCATGGGACCGAATGTTTGGGGGCTGGGGGTGAGAGGGGATTTGGAGAGTTAAAAACTGCTTGTAGATTTAAAAGTTGCTGATATATTTGCGTGTTGCTCCTCGGCAGTTGCGTGTTGCTCGGCACTTGTCAGAAGCAGTGTTAAGCTGCTGAAAGAGGGTTCAAAGTGTTGCCACATATTATTGCAGAAAGAAATGATATTGATTTGAATGATCTTAATCTATAGGTCAAATTCTGATGCCTGAAAATGCATTGACTGAATACATTAACATGGATAAGTGATGGTGGTACAGGCTGTGTTATCTGCTCAGTAAATGGGAACTAGTGAAGGTAAATGGGTAGAAGAGTCCATAAGCAACCTTACTGTCATCTTTGTTGGTGATGGTTGCCCAATATGTCCAATATCCAAGCATTACTAGGAAAGGAGAATGTTTTAACAGCTCCATCTGGCTTTTTTTCCTCTCCTTAGTTACTGTTCACCATTCAGCCTCATTGGTGTGAAATTCATAAATTAGTTCTAGTACAGTCATTTACCATCACATAATTAGTAGAATGGAGTCCACTTTTGTGAAATTAAAATGTCAAGGAATCTCAATATAAATACAACTGTTCCTAGGGAGCTGCAGAATCTTGATAGAGAACATACCTAAACAAACAGCATCATGAAGACCCAGGAGATATCAAAACAAACCCAGGGCAAAGTTCTGGAAAAAGTTTCAATGAGAGTTTAGTTTTAAAAATAACCCACAAACATCCTGTTAAACGAATTAAATCCAAGAAGGAATATGGCACAACTGCCATAGCCCAGACACTCCACAAAACCAGGCTTGATGGAAGAGTGGCAAACCATATGAAATTCCATTTGGAGTTTGCCAAAACAAATGCTGGAGACGCAGCAAACGTGGAAAAAAGTTCTCCAGTCTGATGAATGAAAAATTTAACTTTTTGGCCTTGGCGCAAAGTTATATGTTTGGTGGCAACCCAACTTTGATTATCAACCTGAGAACACTGTTCCTCACAGTGAAGCATGGTCATAATAGCATCGTAATGAGCGTTATCCAAATAAAGCCATTTAACACTTGTTAAAAAAAAAAAAAGAAAAAGAAAAGCCACTTTCAGATAATTAGTATGGGCACTAAAATGGGATATTATGGAACATATAAAACCTCATGTTGGCTATGAATAAAGGTATAAACAATGACATAACTTTCATGGTCTTATTTGTAATATTTTTTATTTATTATGTTTTAAATTAAATACAGATAAAATCAGTATATTGCAGTTGATTTTAGACTATCAATGTGTTGGTGTCTTTCAGTCGAATTTCAGTGGAATCTTTAAATGTGCTGAATCTTTAAAGGCAATTCTCTCACTTATCACTTTCGGGGTAACCAAACTTTCAATTTTCCTAGGTTTTCTGAGGCTGGCACACACACACACACACACACACACACACACACACACACACACACACACACACAGGTACTCTAATATTGAAGTGTGCACCCAAATTTAATATCCTTCTCTCTGTTTCTTTTCCCCAGGTGGATAAAGTGTGTGGCCAGTCTGTGGCTGCGACCCAAAGTGCTCACCCCACCACTGATATGATGATTCCCACAGTAACACTTTCCCCAGAGCCCACGACCAACCAATCAGAGTCTAATGTCATGAAGCAGCTGGCAAGATTATCCCACCTACGCAGGTTAGACAGCACATATAAAGCCTTATCTAGTCTTTCATTGTTAATACTAATGCATATATTGATAGGTAAATTTGAGTCATTACCTCACAAAAACACACACACAAAAGCAGTGCCACTTTTATTTACTGTCAGTGCGCTGTATAGCCACCAGTAAGGAATTGGTAAAGAATGTCAGATTACCTTTTTCCGCATATAATCTCTTGTAAGGATTAGATATTTTAAAAGTATTTGGGGCAAAATCAAGCAAGTCAAAAACATCCTTTGGATGATTTTTGACTTCTTTTATACCACTATAAATACTGTATAGCTGGTAGCTTTTTTAGGTAATCACAGAAATCTACCGCTGATTAGTAATGATTTTTTTTTTTTTTAACAAAACCATTATAGGGTCCAAAATTGAATCTTACCCCAGGTGAATCAACAGCAACTGCACTTTTACTTGATTTTTCTTGTGATAGCAGTATCTGTGCCAGTCAGTGAATAAATATCTCACATTGCTTCTTCAGTATACGTGACCTAGGAAGTGAACCACAACAATATAAATACTGTTAAGCGAATTTACCAAGGCCTTTAATATCTTACAAACACACAAGCATACAGTGACACTCTCTGTTAGAGTGGCAGTGCTACAGATCCATATTGCACCAAGCTGGCAGACAGTGTGTTGTACTTGGCACGGGGGTTTGTTCGAAGCCTGAATGAAAGCATCAGCAGGAGATGGAAGAGGCACTTCCTGTTTGGATTCATTCCTGGATTGGATTGGATTTATTCCTCTCAGCAGAAGCCAGTGAGAAAACAGTTAGACCCATGAGGAAAAAAAAAAAGATTACACAAGCTTTGCAGGTGGCATTTATGAAGTGCTGAAAAGTGTCAGATCGACGTAAATCTAAAATACGTAAATAGACTAAAGTAGAATATATTTATTTCATTTACTATATTTACATTTATTGATTTTTCAGTTACTTTCATCAAAGTGACTTGGCAGAATCCAATCCAAGCATGATACAACCACTGCAAGCAACTGACTAGAGAGAAGTAAAACATAGCTGTAAGAAGGACAAATAAACAAGTGAAACACACACAAAGAAACACAGTGTGAGGTACAGCTAAGCACTAGGAGATGAGAGTGGACTTTTAACCTTTAAGCCCTATGGCAGACTACAACACCAAAGCCTTATCTAGATCCAGTAGCAATTTATTTATATACAATTTAAAACCTCAATTGCAAGATGTTTAGCTGGGCTTAACAGATACTTTTCTTTGGAGATGAGCATATGACAAAATAACAAGCAAAAGTATTTGATGTTTTACCAGTAAGTGAAAATAAAAGGAAGCAAAAATACAACAAAAACACAAGTGAAACCCAGATAAAATATAGTAGTTATATAATAATATAATATTTTTCATATTATAAAAAAAATAAATTATGTTTGTTCATGTTTATATACAGTATTATTTGCCATTATTTGGCTCCAGAGTCATGAATGATCACTGTCACATGGCTGCCATTTGTAATTTGCATAAAGTTGAATCCAGCCAAAAGTGATTATAGGATTTTATTCATGGGGACCCAAGGGGGGATACAATGGCATTAGCAGGGTGTCGCAGTTGAGGATATACATATACATATGTGGTAGTCTAAAATCTCAATAAGTAGTAAGTAATAAACCACATAATCGCACCAATAAGTAATAAACAATAAGTATTTGCTAACTCTTACTTGTAAAACAATATCAAAGCACTATCAACTTAAATGAAGCCAATATGATATATGACTTAAAGCAGATTTATAATACATTAAACAGCAACACAGGATTCTGAGCTGTGTACTATAGTGTATTGTCTGTCAATTCTGTGTATATTTTCATCATTAAACTAAACTGGATACTTTAAATTTAATTACTAAATAAAATGTATTATATTTGAGGTACAAAAACAGTTTCATCTCTATTCATGTTGTGTTCTCAGAACCTGCTGCAGATTAGCTCATATAAAACATGTCCCGGCATGTACCATTCACAAAAAAAAAAAGAAAAAGAAAAAAGAAAAACAATCTTCTGCCTGAATGCCAAAAAGCAACACACTCCCATTGAAGGTTTTTTATTTTATTTACAGTGCATCCAGAAAGTATTCATAGCGCTTCACTTTTTCCACATAGTGTTATGTTACAGCCTTATTCCAAACTGGCTTCTGTCTGGCCACGCTACCATACAGGCCTGATTGGTGGTGTGCGGCAGAGATGGTTGTTCTTCTGGAAGGTTCTACTCTCTCCACAGAGAAACGTTGGAGCTCTGTCAGAGTGACCATCAGGTTCTTGCTCACTTCCCTGACTAAGGCCCTTCTCCCCTGATCACTCAGTTTGGGCGGGAGGCCTGCTCTAGGAAGAGTCCTGGTGGTTCCAAACTTCTTTCATTTCACTGTGCTCATTGGGACCTTCAATGCTGCAGAAATTTTTCTGGCCCCTTCCCCAGATCTGTGCCTCGATACAATCCTGTCTCGGAGGTCTACAGACAATTCCTTGGACTTCATGGCTTGGTTTGTGCTCTGACATGCACTGTTAACTGTGGGAACTTATATAGACAGGGGTGTGCCTTTCCAAATCACGTCCAATCAACTGAATTTACCACAGGTGGACTCCAATCAAGTTGTAGAAACATCTCAAGGATGATCAGTGGAAACAGGATGCTCCTGAGCTCAATTTTGAGTGTCATGGCAAAGGCTATGAATACTTATATACATGTGATTTATTATTATTTTTTTTATAAATTTGCAAAGATTTCAAACAAACTTCTTTCACATTGTCATTATGGGGTATTGATTGTAGAATTTTGAGGAAAATAATGAATTTAATCCATTTTGGAAAAAGGCTGTAACAACAAAATGTGGAAAAAGTGAAACACTGTGAATACTTCCCGAATGCACTGTATTTATTTATTTATTTATTTATTTATTGGATTCCTTGTGCTGCTTTAACTATTTGGGTTTGAATGGTCTGCCAGCAAAGCTTGACACACATTAACTTTGTTGTCTTTTTCAATTTACAAAACTGTAGAGGTCCGGTCATTCAGAAACCCATTTCTGTGCCTCGCTGAAGTTGTAAACCATATGGATTGAAATAAAATTGATCAATGATCAGTGCTATGCGGCTATTGTAGTTTTAAGTGAGTCACATGACTATATAGATCTTTTTCATTTTAATTGAACCCTTTATATAGTCACGTGACTCACTTAAAACTACAATAACCACATAGCACTGATCACTGATCACATCAACAGGTAATAAAAAAACAGCAAAAGGAAAAAGAGAGCACAGTGATATACAGCCATGCATTCAGAGAAAGATAGAGAGAGTGTTGATGGTACTAAAGAGGTGTACAGCATGGTTGATTTACATAATGACGTAATAGGTTTGAATTTGCATGTGCATGTCTGACTTTTCCCACAGGATCATGATTTTATTTTTTTTTTTATCCCTTTGTTCTGTGACTTTTTGTTTTCTCACAACTCACCCTCTTCCTGCTTGCCTCATCCCCCCTGGACTGCTTCATAAACTTGTGTGACGGGCTGATCAGCTCGCTCCCTCTGAAACCCACCAAACACAATAAAGATAGAAGTCTAAAACAGATTGCTCGGTAAGCACACACACAGACAACACACACTGACAATTAAAATCTAATTTATCCCCTTGCTTCATATGGTGTATTATATTTTGCATGCATCCACATTAAATGAGTAGTGATAATTCTCCATTAGTGTACAAAATCAGTTACTGCCCTCTCACCTCTGGATATCACATGATTGTAATATGATGTCACAACTCATCCGTTATTCAGCATGCGAGTCACTCATTTTTCAGACCCCTCTAATGATTTACAAATCCCCCTGTTGCCTATCCTCATATGAAGTTGGGTGTAAATGTTTCTCTTTCAGTTCTAGCTTTACTTCTAATTGTCCTCTAGCATTATGTCAGTAGAAGGTCCTCACAAAGATAGTAAGACAAATGTGTGGTGTGTATGTTTATTCTAGTCTAAGATATATATATATATATTTTTTAAAAAACATATAACTGTTATATATAAAACAGATAACTGTTTTTTGTTATTGTAGGCTGTTTAGCTCTAATTTCCAATTCTGATGCTGATAGATTTGTTAATTTAGATGCAGTTTTGAATTTTAGCTTACATCAGCCTATACAATGTTCATTTTTCATTTTTAAAGCACAAAGACATCAGCCTGGGAAACACGACTGAAATTGAAATTGAGTCTAGGGGCCCCTTATTTTCCAAAGTTTCGTATAGATGGTCAAATGTAAACTTCACCTTGTTAACAAAGTTTTTTTTTTTTTATTTCAGTCTCTTCAGTAAATAAATTTTATAATCACAGTTCTGTGAAACAACACTTTTGTTTAATGCTTCTATGTGTGCATGTTGGTTTGGAAAATGTATATATGACCTTATATGTAACCCCACTGTTCTTCTAATGTTTTATCCTGCTCTTTCTTTTGTTCCCTTTCTCTCTCTATCTGTGTGTGTTTGTGTGTGTGTGGACGCCTTTGTTGTATGAGTCTCCTTTAGGGAGCTTTTGAAGTATATTGTGCGCTACAAGGCATTTTTTGCAGCAGTGCCGGAGATGCTGTGTGAAGGAGAGGTAGTGCGAGATGAACCCACATGCTGGAGCGGAAATGACGTAGTGGAGAGGTGAGTCTCACCTGCTGAATTCTATTCTGCTCTCGTCACAAACGTCTATTGTTTGCATAGAAGCAACTGTTATAACATTTGTTGATTTAAATTGACACAAAAAGAGAGGGATATATAGGTCAGAATAAAGGAAGAAGATGAGAGATGGAGAACGGAGGTGGCAGTAAAATATACAGAATGATTTGAGAAACACACGGGTTGATTAAAGTAGAGAAAAATTGTGAGATAAAAAGACAAGAGAGTATGAAGATAAAGATTTTATGCAAGATTTCATTTTCTGTATATGCATATTCAATGTGTGTGTGTGTGTGTGTGTGTGTGTGTGTGTGTGTGTGTGTGTGTGTGTTGGGGGGCATGTTTGTCTTGGCTACTCTTAGAAGTATGCACTTGGAAGTATGCACTGATTCACTCAGTGGATTACAGATAGAATGAAGGAATGCAATGTGTATTATGAGAGAGTTATCTCTCTAGCCTGGAGTCTCATGGCTAATTGCTTTATAATGACTTCTGTAGGCTTCACTGCTGGAGATGTTTAATTTAGGTTTTGATGCCTGGTTTTAATATAAGCAACTATAAACTGTTTGTCTAAAATACACATAAACTGAATATACTTATTTATAGCAATTAAAATTAAATGACAAATAGCTTAGTTGGTATTACATCACACAAATCCAAATGGTGTTACATGTATGTAAAGTATGCAGGCAAGTATGAATATACTGTATGTATGTATGTATGTATGTAGTTATTCATTTTGTTTATTTATTTATTTTTAAATACAGCCTTTTTCCATGAAAACTATGGAACCACTATTCCACCACAGCAAAGTGCTAATTGAGCCACATACTTTCTTTATTCTAACCTTCACTCCCACCTTACGATTGAATTAAATTTTGCTTTCAATTTAGGGTGCTGCAAGGAGATTATAATTATTTATGCAACTCACTTGTCAATTTCTGTAGCATAAGCAGATGACCACATATTGCTTTTTTTACCCATCATAAAAAAAAATATTTCCATGAAGCAAATATTTGTATCATTTAAATATTTTAAGAAATCCGCATTTCGTATGTTTATGATCCATTGTTTTAAATATAGTCATTCAATGCACGTCTATCAAAATAACTAAACTTTAGTGATGGAATATGTGTTCTAAAAGTGATATTAGGCTACTAATATCACTTTTGTGATACTTTATGTAATAAGTCAATTCCCAACAGGCAATATACAGACAATATTTTCTTTGGCACAATTACAAATTGTGTTATGTTCGACAAATAGTGCACTAAATAGGTATTACAATGCCTTTAGGTTATACCCTATGTAGGGTAAATAGTGAACAGGAAGCTAAATTATTTAGCCTAACTGTGTGAATAAGTGTTAAAGCTGGCTCCTAAATAATCAGTCAAATCTAGCTACATATATATAAAAATATAATATTGTTTCATGCTTTTAGGAAATACAAAGTTATACTGATAATGTTTGATCTGTCTGTGGTAGTAGACTCATTATGATTCGACCTCATTTTATACTCATTCCAATACCCATACTTTAAGATTTAATGTCTGGTTTGAATGTTAAAGACACCACATTATCACTGTTCATAGTACTTATAAAAGCTGTGTTTTAATGCTTTCAAGTGGAGTCTCAGAGCTGGATGTGGGCCTCCATCATCCTTGATCCTATGCTGTTAGGTCACCCAGCAAATACTTGTCTGCTTCCTAAACGTCTGGCTTCGCTTCTTAAAAATAGCTCAGCGATCATGAAAACATTTTCACCATCCCTATCTTTGTCTTTTTTTAGCTGCTTGTTATGCCATTTATTCCCCACTTACTCTGTGCCAAAAGAGTCCCATTTTGAGCCTATTTCCATGGCAGCACCCACAATCTTAGCAAACGACAGAGGAGGCATCAATGTCACTAAACAGACTGAGAGAAAAAGAGAGAGAGAGAGAGAGAGAGAGACTCCATTCTTATTTGGTAATGCTGAACATGTACAAATGATGTCATGTAAGCATTCCACTAGCCCATGTTTATAATTTTTCGTGCACACAGAGACTTTGGAGACAGATTAGGGAGACAGGAATGTGATGTGAGAATAATTCCATTTTATTTCATAAGGATTAAGTTGTAAGAAAAGCTGTGTACCTCAACCCAACCCATCACCATAACCTCTCAACCTACTGTACAATTTCAAACATTGGCCTGTGATTATTCTTACCTTTTTTTTCCACAGTGAAGAGGATTTTTATGCAGTCATTTAAGATAATTTATTCTCTCTGTGTTTTTTTTTTATTAGATTTATATTGTACAGTTATACAGAAGGAAAGGATAGCCCAGTTCTGTAAATGCATTTTTGCAAAGACTAATTAATTAATTAATTAATTAATTAATTAATGAGTTTTGCTTGTTGTTCTTCTTTCGGCTGCTCCTGTTAGGGGTCGCCTAACCACTAGTCCTCCAGGGACCCAATGAGTTTTGCTTGTATATTTATTGAATACGCTCTCTAGCATAAAGAGAGATGGAAAATAGGGATCTTACTGTATACTTAAAATACTGTATTATGCTGTATAATAAGATCAAACAGCTGAATTAAAACTCTGGTTTATCAAGTGTAGGCTTTACGCAAACGTGTTAACTGCATAGCTAGAAAACTGTAATAATATTTAAGCCATTGGCAATTCTGTTGACAGAATTGATCATTCATGGGGAATAATCTTTTTTTGAATGTTTCATGTTTTGAATATAGAACACATTTCTGTGCATTTGCAACTTCACTGTAATAGCGGTCATTCAGAGTGGTGCATGTCTTCTCAGCAAGGAAAGGGATATAGCCAGATTGATAGCAGATGGGTATTTTATCAACAAAACCCATGCTATAATACTAGTTTTGTTGTTCAGCTTATGATAGCTATGCAGCAAGAGGAACTTGCAAGCTCTAGTTTGTCTTGTGAGTGAGGAGGAGAAAAAAGTGGGAGATAGCCCCAGTAGCCCCCATCCCCAGTGGAAACTACACATAAAACTCTCATCTATCTCCCTCTACAAATGCTGACTATATTATGCTATCTGTGTAATCATGTGTATGTAGGCTGTGTCTGGACCATATCACGCCTTGCAACTGGCCTGTTGTCAAGAGGAAAGAGGTTTCTCTGCAGCCTGATGTGGGTTATTTATGTACACATACACCTATACTAGAGCACATGAACAGCGATTCACTAAATTGTGACCAAAGATGCATGTTACTTTTCAGATTCATGTACTTATTTAGGTGCGAACATGTACAAGAATGTGTCTGTGTTGACAGTAGTGCATGCCTGTGTGTGTGTGTGTGTGTGTGTCAGTGTGGGTGGTGAATGTGTTAGAGTTAATGAATACAAGGCCAAACAGAAACATAGAAAGAAAGGGGGACCCTAATGTAGAATAACAGAGATATTGGACAATAGACTGAAACAAAAAAGTCAGATGGTGGGACAAATTTTGGGAGAAAGACAAATATCCAGTGAGGAGAACATATGAGACTACCTTCTCTATTCTTACTCTCTGTCTCTGCAATACCAGATGTGTGAATGGTAAACAAATGGATTAGTGTAAGCAGATAAAAATGTGTGGCAACCTGTGTGATAAACACTCAAACAACACTCACACAAACCCACACAAGTATGTGTGTCACATGGAAGCTGGCAGCCACAAGATGTCAATGCAGATTACTTTCACTGAGGCTTTTACAGGCATCACTGTCATAGGCACAGTAAACAGTCAGGAATAACACAAACAAATCCATAATCTAACAGCAAAAAAACAGCTAAACTTAGTCTGAACCAGAGAGATGGCAAACAATATTTGGGAACATAGCCATAAGACATAGACACAACCAAGACATAACCAACTAGTCTTTATCCTAGTTAAGGTTGTGATGGATTCAGATCCGGAGTCTGTGGGATACATTCTGAATGGGTGTCATGATTGGTCTCACCAAACAAACCAAACAAACATTTTATTTTATGAAAATGATGTTACATACAGTAAGTAATAAAAAAAATTTGGAAATTTTCGAGTGACTACATCTTAACTAAAACAGACAAACAGCAGTGCCTTTCCCCAAACATTTTGCATTTACAGTAAAATACCCATATACACACTCCAATTTCCACACTCCTAGTATCTCATCAGTGCTAAATATAACTGGCAGATGTGTCCTCCTAAGCTGCTGTCAGGACACTTGAGAATCACTCATCATTGCTGATTGGGGAGTCTTGGAATGCAATTTTATCTGCATAGTAAACTACATTCTACCACTATATTATCACGGTACCACTGTTCCCAAATTGAATTTGGCAGAAGGAGATGCTACATGAGAGGTAAAAAAAATTCCACAAACCTTCCGAAACTACAGAGGACCGGACCTCAGCGTTGTATTATCTAGTTACGACCATGCATGCATACACACATGTATTTGCACAACTCGTTCACACCTAGAAGAAATAGTTAGCAATCCACCTACACAGGTTTTTAGACAGTGGGAATAAACCTGGAGAAAACCCACACCGATAAGGAGACATCATGCAAAACCTCTAACAGAGCTCGGGATTCAACCCAGGACTCAGGACTTTATACTGCACCCTTTTCAAAATTGAACAGTTTTAAGAGCAGGGATGCAGCGTTCATAAAACTTTTAAGCATCCACCCATCAGCCACAACATTAAAACCACCTGAATAATATTGTGTAGGTCCCCTTTTTGCTGCCAAAATAGGCCTGACCCGTAGAGGCATGGACTCCACAAAACCTCTCAGCGTGTGCTGTGGTATCTGGCACCAAGATGTTAGCATCAGATCCTTTAAGTATGTCATTTAAGTCCTGCTCATGTGCCCATTGTAGGCATTATAGGATTAGGCATTGTAAGATTATATTACTTTCAGTGGTGGACAGGGGTTGGCATGAGCACTCTGACCGGTCTGCGGCTACGCAGCCCCATATGCAGCAAGCTGCGATGCACTGTGTGTTCTGACACCTTTCTATCATAGCCAGCATTAACTTTTTCAGCAATTTGTGCAACAGTAGCTCTTTTTTGTGGAATCGGGCCAGATGGGCTAGCCTTCACTCCCCACATGCATCAATGAGCCATTGGCGCCCATGGCCCTGTTGATGTTTTGCTGTTTTGGAGATGCTCTGACCCAGTCATCTAGCCATCACAACTTGGCCCTTGTCAAAGTCACTCAGATTCTTATGCTTGCCCATTTTTGACTGCTTCCAACACACCAACTTTGAGGACTGAATGTTCACTTGTTGCCTAATATATCCCACCCCTTGACAGCTGCCACTGTAATGAGATAATCAATGTTATTCACTTCAGCTGTCAGTGGTTTTAATGTTATGGCTGATCGGTGTATATTTTTTGTAAAAAACAAAATTCTTTATATAACTGTGGCACTATGAACATACTTTGTATAAATATTGGTGAAATTTTATGTCTCTTTAAATTAGTGCTATAATTAAGATGCAAAGAGCCAAATGATGCTCTAGTACTCCACTATGGGTTTAACTCAGGATGCTGTGTGTTATTATCAATAGCAGCATACTGTATTTCTGTCTGTTTTGCAAAGTTTGCTTTTCTTCAGGGCTACGACAGTCACCACTGCAGGCACCCCATATAAAGTAGGCATTGTGAAACTAATCCAATAATACTATCTGCTGAGCTTTTGAGGAACTAAAAAGAGCCTGGACTACCTTGAATGACAGCTAATCATTTCTGGGTGGTGTTTCCACTGCAAGTACCACTGCTATTATATATAATTAATGAAGTGATGCAAACTGTACAGATGTACATTTACTGACTTACAACTGAGCAGTTGAAGGTTAAGGCAATTGCTCAAAGGCCCAACAGTAGCAGCTTGGTGAAGCTGGGATTTGAATACATGGCCTTTTGATCAGTAGCCAATGCCTTAACCACTGTGCTACAACTGCCCTAAGGTTAAGACTGTGTTGCTTTTGCTTTGTTGTGTGAATATGCAATTAATAATATAGCTTTTTAAACCAGCTGTGCAAGCGAAAGGGAAAGTTCATGTATATAGCCTTTTTTCCGACTTGTCATGAGTGGTATGCTGCTAAAGCATGTACAAAACACTCTGCCTCAACACATTTTACTTATGTAAAAACAGCTACAGACCAGAAAGTAAGAAATGGCCCTGGTTCCAGTGGGAAGGTCCTGAGATTTTGAAAATGTCTCTGGGTTCCTTCAAGCACAGCTAATATGCTTAAAGCTATATGATGTAAGATTTTTGAATCTGGTAGAAAATGGTATTATAAGCTACTTTGGGAAAAAGACTTAATAATGTGGGTGGTACTGAACTCTTCCTCCACAGCTGCAGTTGCACAAAGTTAGAATTAAATAGAATAGGCTGTGCTCCAAACCAATGTACACTAAGTAATATAGTATTTCTAAATAGTAAGGACACCAGCGCTATAGTAGTAAACCATTTAGTATGGTTGTATGAAGTATGTGATGCTGCCCAAGTATTCACAACTCCTGATTGCTCAGTATTACAGAAGTATTAAGAGAATACAATAAATTTTATTGTGCAGATCAGTGCTCCTGTAACAGTTACTGAGCCCTAGATGAAAAGACAAAACTTCTCAACAAGTGTTTGTCTTTTAGCTACCATAACCTGGGTAGCTCTCACTGAGATTGACTTATCAAGCAGCAGTGTTTATGAATTACTGACATGTTGTCATGTAAAGCCGAGGTCACATCAGATTTTTGCCATGTTCACTGATGTGGCGCAAAATCAGGCTATCATGGACATTGCTGGTGGGATATGTTTCTGGAGGGAAACTAACCTTAGCCAACTAGCTGGTGTTTCTTATGTTACTGCTAAGTGCCGCTAGCTGGTTATCACATTTAATAGAATATTATTAGCAAGTTCTTTTTTTGTGATTGCTTGTTAGCTCCTGCTAACCAATTGCTAAAAATATGTATGTATGTGCATGCTGCTGTTGTATAAAACAGTGCATCTCGAAATGCCCTGTATTCCTCCAAGTCTTTCACAATGATGTGGCCCCAGCTGCGCACTCTTGGCTTTCTGTTGGCTCCAAGATTAGAAGACTTTCAGGGTTATCTAGACAAGTTCATCTAGACAAATTTGAGGCGAAGCTCAAATTCTCTTACATTCAGGTAATCCTTTTTGCCAGGTGGATTTTATTTGTGTCCAGGGTGAACATGTCTTAACTGTGCTCAATGAGGATTATCATCTATCATTCACTAGCCTCTCACCATATCTGAACAAATAAATGCTTTAGCTGTTCAGCAACAAAAGAAAACTCCATCAGTCCTGGATCCTTTTATCCTCTCATAGTGTAATATTGGATTCGTTCACTCTCTCACTCCCATTTGCTTTGTTTACACACTAACACTCTCCTGATTGGCTGTGGCTTCTGCCAGTCACCGAGTAGCCAGACTTCTTTCATGCCTGAAGTTGGTGTGTGATTATGTTTGATGTATCTGAGCTTGGGAAAAGACATATGCTTACAAATTTCCTACCATGTCCCGACATCCCTGATACAGCACTGAATGTGAATGACCATTACAAGAGCTCGGGAGTATGTTTTCCCCTGACAAAAGCATCATATTGACAAGAACCATAAATAAATTGCACAAGTCAGATATGATTCCAAAAAGGCATTGTGGACATTAAGGTAGTATATTCTAACCACTACGAACCTTTCTGTGTAAATCATTGTCATATTCTGGTGTTAAAACACATAACACCTACAGTACATATGCAGTTTTATGACTGTGAGTTATAGTATGTATTTCTATTTCATGTTCTCTGAAATTGCATGTGCAGCTCTGTGTGTGTGTGTGTGTTTTGTGGAGTCCAGCTATTGAACTATTGAACAACATATGAGCATGTGAAAATCTCTCTCTCATATTAGGGTAGTGTTATATCATATATACCACAGCACACAGAAATGATTGAATCTGTCACTGAAATTTCACCCCTGGTTCATTTGATTGATGAGCTGGCTAATAGCACATGAATACTATGTGAATGATGCTAAGTGTATGGGGTTGAACACTGATATGACCATAAGTGTATAATATCCCCCTGTTCAGTGCATGCAGTTGGAGGGCACATTCCCAGGCTGGGCGTAGGGATTCTTTCTCCCACTGTTTCCCACACCCCGCTCATAGGAGGGCCTTTGTTCCTGGGTTAGGCAGTGCTTCAGTTCCGTAGTCCACAATGAGGCTTTCTTCACCCCAGCAGCCCCAACACACCTCTGCACCAGCCAACCCGATCTCATGCCAGCATCATAAGAACTCCACTGAGCGAATGTTTGTTGAATTTCATAATTATGCAGTTGTAAGAAAAGACGTGACTACTAACCTCACCCTTCACACTAACTTTATACATCCGAAACTTCTGCAGATTCTTATACTGTAAATTTGCAGCTGTGAAACAACTACAATTCAATACAACATGTTGACCTAGACAAAATTCCTGGCATTATTCATCCTTTACAATCAATTTCTAACTCACTCTTTCTGTTTTCTATTCATCTCTCTCTTTTTCAGTTCAACATGTGTTTGTAGATAAGGCTGTATCATTTACATTCCAAAGCACTGAAGAGGCAGGTTGTAGTTTAGATAATTATAATGCGCCATCTACCAGACATTCAAACCTCTTTTAAATTTGAACTTTTTAACTTTTGTTCTATGTTAATTCTGCAATTCACCTGTAACTAAGTCCAAAACTTATCTGCACATTATCTATTCACAGCACACAGATGCTACTAATTAAAGTCCCCATCTATAATTGGATACAACTAATATTCTATTAGTATTATTTCACTGATATGAAATCTAATTCAGAATTTCAATGACTTTCCTATGAGATTATTATTACTTTTTATGTCTGTCTGTCTGTACTGGGTACCAGCAGGAGACAGTCAGTGCTTTCCCATGATCTGCATCTTCCCCTGCAGGCTATGAGTTCGACCTGAACAACACACAAATGCCCTTGGTCCTCTCAAGTATTATACAGACACACCCATGCAAACACACTTTTATACAGAAAGACAAGCCTTTTCTAATATGAGCAAATACACTTTGTGCAAATCCTGTCCAGAAAGCAGATTGTTTGTGTGGGTGAGTGTGTTTTCTAGGATGACTAGATTCCCTTTGTAACAACAGGATGCTCCACATGAATTATAGCCACAGGCAGAGAAAGAGGAATGTAGTGGTGGGGTGTGTGTGTGTACTTTTGGATGAAAGGTTATATAGTCCATGGCCTGGGAGCAATTCTTAATGCCTCATATCAGAAAGATCAGACAGCTTCACCAACCATAACAGTGAACTTTTTTATATGGGCGTGGAGACACAGCAAGAGTAAAGAAGGATCAAGACAGCAAGGCAGAGAGAAAGAGAAGAGCAAAAGACAACAGGTGAAAAATCTTAGTAATGCAAGACTTTTTTTTTTTTTTGATAAATACAGACTAAGTGAAAAAAACAGACTGAGTGAAAAAAAAGTGTGAAAAAACAGGGAAAATGAGAGCCAAGTATAGAAAGTGCTATATAGGGCACATTAAAAGAAAATGTCATATTTATAGATTTAATATTGCAACAAATTGTCGCCTTTTTTTTAAAGCCAGTGGTCCTGAACTAAATATAACTCCATGTACTAACTCCTCATCAAATGCATGTAACTCCACTGAATGTTCAGGTAGCATGTATTAAATAGCATGGTCATTGTTGTGGACACTTTTTTGTTAGTGTGCCTTCACTTGGTCACATAAAAGCCATCTTCCTTAAGAAACCATTTGCCTTTAGATATGATATGATATGATATGATATATGATATTATATTATATAGACCTTTATATATAGAATATCATATAGACTTGATTAGTGATGCCTAATAGCGATATTAGATAGGAGGGCTAAAACCTAATATCTGTCAATAGCTCAACAGTGAAACTATTTTGAGTTGAGCAATGCATTATATCACAAAGTCTCAATCAATTCTATAATAGGTTTGATATGGCCACAGTATAACACATACTTAGTTAACAGCAGATACATTCGTTATTTAAAAAAATATATTTTTAAGTGCTTGAAATTGTAATGCTTTACTGGATTCATGTTGTGTTTCCTCTGAACATCAAACATGGAAAACATAACAGTTATAACCCTTACGTTCATACCAGAAAACAAAAAAAAAACTGTAATTTCTTTCATTGGACAATGTGTGCTTAGTCTATCTACTTTTAGTTTCTCATTCAAAGGCATTTTAGGAAAAAAAGATGATGGAGTAAATAATCCATCTTGTTCACGTTTATTAAACCCATGAATATTTCACATGTATCTTATGTCAGAAATATAGATTAAATCAAGGGGGACATGAATGATAGGCTGCATGAATTCACACATTCTAAGCTAGAAAGAAATCAGCCCCAGCCTCACTTTTTCATACCATTCTGTGTATGTATGTATGTATTTATTTATTTTTAAATTTCCCCTCATTTTCCCCCTAATTTAGTATTGGCCAATTCCCAACCACCAGTCAGGTCTCCTCTATCATACAACAGCTACCAACCCGGGGAGGGTGAAGGCTAGCACATGTTTCCTCTGAGCATGTGAGGGTAGCCAAAATATCTATTCAAACTGCTGCTCATGCTGCATCACAGGGCAGTGTAACACTCGGATAACAGTGCTGGTCGCCCCTTCCACATACATGTGCTCAAGGATGGCCATGATTGGCTAGTGTCTCTACGATTGATAGGGGTGAGAGAAAAACTTTACCAGCCCTCCCACCCAGAAGGCACAGCCAGTTTGGCTCTCTTGGATTCCTGGTAACAGATGGCTATGTCATCCTCAGGATCCAAACAATCTCCGGACTATAGGGTGAACACGTTTCTGTTTCAGCACTCACAAGCCTATTCTGTGTATTTTTTTATGTCTATTGGTCATGCTGTTGCATTGGTTCCACAAAAATCCAAAAAAAATCTGCTGTGATTATTTGCTGACGAGCCTTGCTAGCTCATTTATACCAACCACCCCTTGACCACCCCATGTAACTTCACATGACTAAATTTGTGTGAAAGATTACTATGATTAAGGTTGTGGTTAGGGACAGGGATTTTGCTCATACTTTTTCTTACTATATTTTTTACGGTATAATTGAATGAAATCCACTCACATTCCCACTGTTCATTCCAAAATAGTGTGCAGTCTTTATGAGATTGTTGTTTATGAGGTTTGCTACGTAACTACAATTATAGCAAGGACATATACAATATTTGCTCACTGAGTTTTGCCATCAACTGAAAATTAAACTTTGGAAATAGCCAGTCCTGTGTCGTGCATTAAAAGTGATGCTCTATTTATTCAATTCCTTGACTTACTATTTATTACCTTGTTTCCTTTGTCCTCCAACTTCCTTTCATTCCCCTTGCTCATGTATCTTCTGCAAGGAACAGATGTGATGCATTATATCATTTAACACAGAGCCATGCTGTAACATAGATACAACCAAATATCCATTTACAGCAGCGTATGGGACTCCAACTGGAAGAGAAGCTGAGAGGAGAGAGATATATACACAAACTAAGGTATGGTGACTTGTAAAAGCACCAAACAATAGTTCGGAGATGAAATAAATAAACCAGAAAGAGACAAAGAGAGAGGAGGCCAAGATGGATGGGCTGGATTGGTTTTCTGGAGCACTCCCTCTGGGAAGATCAGAGAGACAGGAACTGGCAGTGAGCAGGGAGTCTCTGTGTGATCAAGCATCTTAGGCCCAGTTCCAGAATGTAGGCCTGCGCTGAAGATGCCTTCTATACTCAGATCAACTGCTTTATAAGTGCTGATCCGTCAACAATGTTCCCTTCACACGGCATGACCTACAAATTCCTACAGTTTGCCTTTGCACTCCCATGTTCTGGAGTCACATCTGAAGTATACAACTTTAAAATCATATCCATCAATATCCCAAATTACCCTTAAATACTCTTAGGGGAAATAATGTAGTTTTGACCTGATTTTTTTTTTGTTTGTTTGTTTGTTTGTTCTATTATATCGTATCTTTTTTAATGATTCTGAAATTCTATTGTACCTTTTTAGACACATGAATATCAGATTGCTGTTACTTATTAATGATATAGCTATTCATTTTAATTCCCTATTGCTCATTTGTTTTTCCTGTATGAGTCTCAGGTCAGAAAATTCAGCTCATATTATATTCCTAAAGGTCATGATGTCGATAATGCTGTCTTGGTGTGAAAGGCAGGTGGGACATTCTTCCAGCTCAAAGCCCAAGAATATAAAGACAAAAGAATGTAGCTTTTGCCAGAAGTGAAAAAAAAATCATAAGATTATTGACCAGCTAGAAAAAAAGGAGGAATTTGAATTAAATGAGAAAGAGAGGTGAAGTTCGGGACAGTCAGGCTGAGAAGATGTTTGCATTCTTTGACTGATACTGACTAGGCCAAAAGGAGAGGGTGGGAGGATTTTTTTTTTCTGCTCAGACTCTCCAGATAAACCAATAGTTTGATTTGCTTGTAATCCTGTATTTATTTGTACTATGCCTTTACCATTGGATAGTGCATATCCTGGCAATGTTGTTGCTGTATACTGACTTTGAAATCTTAACAGTTGTGTAGTGTGAAAGGAGTTTCACTAGCTGAAAATTTAGATGTGGGTATGCAGCCATTTTGATTTCACCTGTCTAGCCAACCAACTGTAACAGATGAACAGAAGAGGAGAGAAAGGAAAGAATTTAAATAAAAAATAACTGTAGTACTGTACTGACAGAGTAGCAAAATAAGGCAAGTTCTAGGAAAATGTAAGAGAGAAAAGGATAGGTTATATGGTGAGTAAATGAAAGATGTGTTGTCAAAGGGTACTCTGAAATGTGATATTATTGGGTGAAGATTAAAACACCTTTCTTAATCCATTCCGACGCTCATGCTGTGAATTAGATGCTTGTCTGATCTTGCAAATGTGAGTCATCCTGCTGTTTTCACATATTCTTTCTCTTAGTTACTGCTTGTAGCTCTTCGCCTGAACTTCAGCCTAACACACTGTGAAATCTATTAGCATTAACATCTTAGTGTCTATGTTGGACTTGGGATCAGTTTTAGCGTTGAATGGCTACCATTAGACAGAGTATTTAATGATAGAAGGCCAGACGTGACTGTCCGGTAATGCCACACATTTTGCGGTGCATGGTTTTGAAATTCCAGGACACACAAACACATACACAGGGATCTCATGACTTGGCAACTTGCAGCGCACAGAGAGAATCTCACACCTTGTCTCCTAGTTATCTTGCTCTCTCAGTCTCTTCATCTAAGATTCATGCTAGGGGTCTTATGTGCTGACCAGTCAGCATTTTAATAGCAGTCTGATCCTGTGTAACTGACATTTAGCTCTAGATTTAGATTAACTGTTGCTCTTAAAGCATTTTGTCCTGCCTGGTGAGTGTCAGTGAGAAACTGGAAGAAGAGAATGTGGGGGAGGTTGTGATAATAATGTAATACTGGAAGTCGGCACAAGAGCCAAAGATAATGATGTTCGGCTGAATTCAAATGAGCTCTTGTGTCTTTCCCCACTGCTTTGAGAATGTCCTAGACTAATCAGCTCCTTCAATTTCCATGATCTCAGCGACTTCTGTTTCTAACCAAGAGGCCATGGCATAAGTTATTAACTTAAATATGGGTGGAATCAGACCAGTGGTTGTTGACCCTGATTATGTGTCTTTAGGTTAATGGGTTCAATCTCTGTCATCCCAACACTTATCCTCAGGGGAAATTGTTGCTATAGGTGGTATTTGTTGGGATATTGGGCAAACAACTGGGGCTATGCAAACTGTAAGGTAAGCATAATTATGTAGAAAAAAATTAACCTCGTTTTCAAACATTTATAGTGTATATGATACTTCAATGATTTTTTTTATATATCCAAATTTCATGTCTACAAAATTGGCTACATATTTAGGCATATATGGTTGACAGTTGAGTGTAAACAAATCTTCAATCCAATAAAAAATTAACAGAAAGTGCCATAAATACCAATCAGTACATATAGTGTTTCATTGCTTCAGGTATTTTTATTCCTTTTATGAAGCTTTGTCAAATCTGCTCCTCATTATTTGATGTCCTTGTTACCCAGAAGGCATACTGTTGCCCATATGTGCCAGAAACCTTTTTCATGTATCCCCACCCAGCCTGTGAGCAATTAAAGCGTATTAGCTGATGTTTTCCCACACTTCCATGAAGTTATAATGCTCAGTCAAGGGTATTGAACTCAACAAGTTAGTGATACCTGCCAGTGTTGTTGTGATTATAATAATACATGCCGAAACATGAGAAACTAACGCAAAGTCTCAGCAACTACAGCACTGAAAAAAATACATTCATTTGAAAAATAGGTTTGAGAATTCTCAGGGCTACTATTATGTGCTTCAATTGGCATTTTATTGCTTATATATTTGTGGAGTAATATTATATCTTATCTAATTCATACCTGACCCTGACCCTGAATTTCACCAAAATATTCCCAGGTTGGTTCGTGTATATGAAAGGAGTTATTGAGGCAACTGCATGCTTTTAATATAGTTCAGGAATGACAAATGCAAACACAGCGATTTTACCATGTGTAGCCATCTTTAAGGAATGCTTGAGGGCCAGTGTTTGAAGGGATAAAACAACAAAGTTGAAGGGCCTGATTGTGTCAATGTCTGCCCACTGTGTGAAGACAGTTGCATAATGGTGGTGAAGGTTTTCAGTTTTTTGTGTGGAAATGCATCAGTTTCAGATATGCTTGTAGAAACAAAACTATCCAAGGGGATAAATTGAGGATGTGGGAGACCCTTACTTCTTTCATGGTTACCAATAATGTGGGGATAGTACTGTTCAATTCATGCTATTATTGCAAATTGATTGAAATGTTTTATAATAATAATGTTTTTAAGATGTTTCTGTGGTAAAGAGTTAATTAAATAAGTACAGCTTACACATCATGGAGTTACAGCATTGCAGGCTCTCACCTTCAGGGTCACTGGTTCAGTCTTGAGCTTGGGTCTGTGTAGAGTTTCTGGGCATCTTCTCCCAGTGTGGTTTTCATCTAGGTTCTTTAGTTTGCTCGCACCTCCCAAAGAATATCATTAGGTTGATGGGTGACTCTAAATTGTCCCCTTGGTGTCAGTCAGTGTGTATGTGCATGGTGCACTGTGATGGGACTGACATCCAATCTGGGGTGTAATTCTGTCTCATGCCAGTGTTCCTGGGATAGGGTCTAGATCCACTGTAACCCTGACCAGGATAATGCAGTTAATGAACATACAACTGGGTGGCCAGATCTTAAGATTCCAGTGCTTCAGTTTTGGTATCAAAATAATATTAAAATATACGTAACAACTTTACTTTAGAGCAGAGTTCATCTGGCTACATGACACTTACATAAGCCCTTCATGACAACTGATGAAAACCTACCCAGACATTTATAAAGGCTTATTCCATCTGGCATCAGCTGTGGTGACA